>OZ024909.1:81678417-82005917 GCA_964017125.1 Flabesymbios commensalis
CTCAGTAAGAAGATAGGACGTTATAATTTAACACTATATAATAGCCTCACCAAGAAGATATGACGTTATGATTTAACACAAGACAATAGGCTCACCAAAAAGATATGACGTTATGATTTAACACAAGACAATAGGCTCACCAAGAAGATATGACGTTATGATTTAACTTTGAGATGGCAGAGGTTCCCGGTAAGCATAGTGAATGAAAAACATTCATCAGACGCTGGTTTAATGTTTGGCCACCGCCTACGACGCTGATCCAACATTAAACCAACATGTTGTAAATATGGCATGGTTGTTGCCAGCAAACATTGACCTAACACTGGAGCATTATGGAGCCGATGTATGAAGCGGCTGACAATTCATTATAATTATATTAATAACGATCTGGCTGCATGAACACTACGTGATCACGTTTTTATCTAGCCGTGAGTAGCCACGTACCGTCAAGTTTTGCGCCGTTGATCATGGCATACCTTCCACCCGGAAAATCAACGTCTAAATATGCTCCCAACAGTTAATGACGTAGTAGAATACGAAACGAGTTGCGCAAACGTCGAAATATTGCTCAACTGTTGCTAGTAGTGATAAACCTATTAGGGGGGGGGGGGCATCATTCAATCTGAAGAGGTGGAGGGCGCTGGAGTATTTTTGAAATAGATAATTTCGGGCGGACAATGAAATGAAATGAATCGGGCTTTAACCCACTTTTGTACATACAGGCTTAATTGGAACAGGAGAACCTTTTGAGAATGATGAGATGAGTGAGATAACACTGCCCTACAGACACAGGATTCGAAATTCAAACCCTGGAGATCTGAGGCCGAGAACGCTACCTCTAGGTCATGGAGACTCCCCACAATACTGAGCTTTACAAGTGGATGAGGAAGAAACATTTTTGTTTCTTTCAAACAGCTAAGACCGGGAATCGAACCCCGAATTCTAGCGTGAAAGACAGCGGTGCTAACCAATACCCCAGGGCCACCGCCCAATTTACTTCAAGAACTCAACTGTGCTATATGAAAATTTTAGCAAGCCGCCGAAACGGTTGGAATAAATATTTGTCCGCGACAAAAACTGCTATTGTGTACCAATCAGTGGCTGAACAGTTTAAGTCAAATAAGTTAATAACGATCTCTTAACAATGAATTTCGATGCAAAAATAGAGCATCAACTCAGATTGAAATATCATTAAAAGAAGGTTATAAGAACAGACATATATTAACTTGAATATTATATCAAGTCAACAAGGCACTTTTGTCCAGCTATCACGGTGTCAAAATTTGTGTGGATCAATTAATGAGAAGATTGTGTTCAAATATGTGTTTACTATTATTTTAGATTTAATTATCATAAGTTCGTCCTGGAGAAACGCAATAAGGATAGTATTTTTGTTTTTTATTAGTGTTTATGAGAAATAACAAAACGCTGCAAGGACATGGTGTTATTAAGCGAGGGTTCATTAATAAGTAGGTTGTGTCGTTTACAGATAGTCTCGCGATTTGCAGAGCCAAACTAATACCCAGATTATGTATATAGGCTGTGAAGAAAAACATGCAGAAGATATAGAGTTTTTACAAACATAATAACGGCTCAGTCGATTTGACTCGGATGACTATTGTACTTGACCTTTTAACGCCATTATAAAAAATATAAATAGGATATAAATGGGGTAAATAGAACATGCAGAATATAAATAGGGTACCAAGGTCATACAGTGATGCTGACATTCCGCGACCTTGAGAATCGGATATCTTCCAATGGGTTCAATGACCTTCATGACAATCTGTGAAGGTTATCCCAGCTAATATGGCACATTGATCCAATGTTTACATAATATTGGGCCAGCGCCGGAGACGGTGGACCAACGTTAAACCAACATTGGATGAACGCACTGTGTTTGCTAGGATCTATTTACAATTCACACCCATCATGTTGACCCCTGATGACCCCTGTTGACACCTCTCATTGATCCAAGGCATAAACACAGTTTACCTTGACCTCTGATGACAATCACTGACCTCTAGCTTTGACCTCTACTCCATGATGACCCACATAACATGCATAATGCATAAGGTCATATGTTCCCCTTTAAGTTTAGATTTGGGAATCTTTATGTTGTTAATGGGTGAGTGAGTATAGCAATATTATCCGTGTCCCTGTTGTATCGTTACATCGTTCATGCATGCATACATGTGGCTACATCATCCTGGCTAAATCCCCACTTGCTGCTGATACATTTCAGATAAATATATATCCCCTCTCAACGCTGCGACATCGCTCTCTTCGATGTTGTATCTTTTGCGAAAGAGCACTTACTCCTAATGCATCACTTTACTCAGGAGTAAATTAGCGGCTGGTAGGTTACATATGGCAGTGTGTACGATAAGATTATGTATGGGATAAAGCCCGAGTAAGGCTAGCTGTGGAAAAGGGCGAGGCCGAAGAATGTGGAGCTCCGAGGGTTTTAACTGACTTAAAACACATCCGACCATAACGACGATCCCTCTTAATCTACAGCGCGATCACACCTGACTGATTATAGCCTACTATGATAATTGATTCGTACTTGATCAACAATAAATCTCCATTCCCGGCTGAGAATGTAGTGTTGTGTTTTAATCAAGCGTAAATGAGCTGCTGGTACGTTACATATTGCAGTGTGTAAGATTGCTAGCGCTGTAACAATTGCTCCCAGGGCAGTTAAAGTGGCGCCCATGAATGACAAGGGGTAAAGACGACTGAACAGTCGTATGGCACGATATTAAGATAGTACATGTATTCTTACGTTTACTTAGCATTAAATTGATTTAACCATTTAATACCGTCGAGGTATGTTATTATAATTGTCCCGACCTCAAGTTTTATCTCGCTGACTACTTCAAGTGAGTGCAAATTATACAGATTCGACAAAATTAAAGTCAACACTTTCAAAATCTTGCTGATTGATGTCGCGTTTTATCATAAACATATTGAAAACTCGCATGTGATTTGGTAAAAAAATAGAAAAAAACAATATAATAGGTAAAGGCGGTTAGGGTGTTAATGTTGCCAGTGGGCCTAATTGGTCGATAATACATCTGATGCGTGTTTTCTCAGATAAACGTCCGTGGTTCTGTTGACGGGACCAGGGGCCCTGTTATATAGTGGTTAGAGTTACCACCTGTCACGTCATAGTTAGAGGCTCCCTCAAGGAAGTACATTGTTCTTCTCCATCCTGCAGGAGTTTTGGTGTAGTGGTTAAAGCTATTCTGCTGTGCAAATCCAAAAGGCATAATCAGCCCACTTTACAAGTAATCTGATATCGCCTTTTGGCTTTGCACGGCCGTTTTGTTTGTAACGTGCGTGGCCTCATATCGCCATTATGGAGGGCAGTGCCATCTAATTCTCTTTGTCCACTTTAGCACACAAATGGCCTACAGACCAATTATTGCATTATTTATTCATACATTCAATATTGATTATTTTAATTAATAAATCTATTTATTCATTCATTCATTCATTCATTCATTCATTCATCAATGTATTCAATAATTCACCATCCGTTGATACATTAATTAATTAATTAATTAATTAATTAATTAATTAATTAATTCATTCATTCATTCATTCATTCATTCATTCATTCATTCATTCTTTCATTCATTCATTCATTCATTCATTCGTTCACTCATTCATACGCGTATTCCATCTTCATACGCGTATTCCACTCATTAATATCATCATTCAGCTTGACATCATCCCATCATAGTGGTAGGATTGGTCCACCATTGGGCTGGAAGATGATATTAATGAGTGGCATTCAGCTTTACGATAAGCATTCCTTCAGCTGAGGTTATTCATTTATATTATCACTCGCTATATGTATAATGAATCAAACATGGACTGTTCTCCTGGGCAAACGTAGACAAAAGCAGCTACTTACTTCATAAGACAGTGACTGTTGTTTGCCTGTTCTTGTTTCTAAAGCACCACCTCCTTTTAACCCTTTCAGCGCGGGGACCGTCTTTAAACATCACAAGCTGACGTTTACAGACGACCCGCTCACTGTAAGGGTTGACCCTTCAAAATTATTTTAAAAATTAGGATTTGCCACAGTGGAGGTTAACTATTTTCAAATCTTGCGGGTTAATTTTATTTATTCATTTATTCATTAAAGCATTCATTCATTCATTCATTCATTCATTCATTCATTCATTCATTCACTCATTCATTTATTCATTCAGTCATTCATTCATTCAATCGTTTATTCATTTATTCATTCATTCATTCATTCATTCATTCATTCATTCATTCATTCATTCATTCATTCATTCATTCATTCATTCATGCATTCATTCATTCATTCATTCATTCATTCATTCATTCATTCATTCATTCATTCATTCATTCATTTATTCATTCATTTATTCATTCATTCATTCATTCATTCATTCATTCATTCATTCATTCGTTCATTCATTCAATCAATCGTTTATTCATTCATTCATTCATTCATTCATTCATTCATTCATTTATTTATTCATTTATTCATTCATTCATTCATTCATTCATTCATTTATTCATTCATTCATTCATTCATTCATTCATTCATTCATTCATTCATTCATTCATTAATTCATTTATTCATTCATTCATTCATTCATTCATTCATTCATTCATTCATTCATTCATTCATTCAATCAATCGTTTATTCATTCATTCATTCATTCATTCATTCATTCATTCATTCATTCATTCATTCGTTCATTCATTCATTCATTCAATCGTTTATTTATGCATTTATTCATGCATTTATACATTCGGGCGAAGGGTAGTTGTTAGCACAGCTGCCTTTCACGAGTTCGGGGTTCCTTTCCCGGTTTCGGCGGTTTGAAAGAAACAAAAATGTTTCTTCCCCATTCACTCGTGAAACTCAGTATTGAGTATATATCGAGAGGTAGCGTGCACGTCCGCAGATCGCCAGGGCTTGAATTTCTAATCCTGAAGGCCAGTGTCATCTCACTCATCTCGCCATCCTCGGAGGTTACGCGGTCCAATTAAGCCTATATGTGCACAATAATGGCCTAAAGCCCGATTCATTTCATTTTCATTTTATAGATACATTGATTTATTCATTCGTTTATTCATGCATTTATTTCTTTGTTTCTTTATTCATTATTTCATTTATTAAATCCATTCATTCATCCATTCATTCACTCATTATTTCTTTTCTTTTTTGGTTCTTCTTTATTGACTTGTGAAAGTTCACTGTTCTCTTACATTAGTCCACAAATTATACATTATTATCTTCATATGATGAATGATAGATACAAGCTGATTGCCACACCTTAATATCATCATTCAGCTTACCCCGTAAACTTACAACAACCCAATGTTGGGGCAATGCTACCCCTCTGATAGCGACGCTGGCCCAGCAGTGGGTGAATATATTCAGTGTTGTTTGGGTTACAAAATTATGTCTTTAAGCTGAGGTAATTAATTTATATTATCGTTTGCTATATGTATAATGAATAAAACATAGACTGCTCTCCTGTGCAAACGTAGACAAGAGTAACTACTTATTCCCTAGAGAGTTATTTGTCTTGTCTTGTTTCTAAAACATAACTCTTTTTAACCCTTTCCGCATGGGGAACGTCTTTAGACGTCATAATCTGACATCTATAGACGTCACATTCTGACGTCTAAAGACGATTCCCGCTATGAAATAATTACAAATATGTCCATAGACCCATAACATAGATATTCAAATTGAGCGGAATGAGGCATTCAAATTGAAACATCACTTTGGTCTCCATGGTTTATATCAAATAGATCAGCGCTGTAGGGGTTAAAAGAGGACATTAGTCTTCTACTGATTATGGCACTGGGGACAGAAGCGTGGATACAGACATATTTGCTAGGGTACATAGCAATGCTCGGACTGTACATCCTCTCTTCTCTAGAAAGGATGTACAGTCCGAGCATTGCTATGTACCCTAGCAATGTGGATACAGACACATTTGCTAGGGTACATAGCAATGCTCGGACTGTACATCCTCTCTTCTCTAGAAAGGATGTACAGTCCGAGCATTGCTATGTACCCTAGCAATGTGGATACAGACACATTTGCTAGGGTACATAGCAATGCTCGGACTGTACATCCTCTCTTCTCTAGAGAGGATGTACAGTCCGAGCATTGCTATGTACCCTAGCAAATGTGTCTGTATCCACGCTTCTGTCCCCCAGTGGATTATGGTACAGCTGGAGACCGACATGCTCTGCTAACAAGGAGTCTAATGATTTAAACAGCTGAACGATACATTGACCTCATGTTGTTTAATGATGATACGTAGTCTGGACATCAGTCTTCTACTGACTATGGCACAGTTAGAAACTGACATGCTCTGCTAACAAGGAGTCTAATGATTTAAACAGCTAAACGATACATTGACCTCATGTTGTTTAATGATGATACGTAGTCTGGACATCAGTCTTCTACTGATTATGGCACAGTTAGAGACTGACACGCTCTGCTAACAAGGAGTCTAATGATTTAAACAGCGGGACGATACATTGACCTCATGTTGTTTAATGATGATACGTAGTCTGCGGCCTTAACCGTCCATTGCGAGGACATTGTGTCTGAAACTCATTATATGACGCCTTATTCCATGGGATATCAATATAATGCAGACTAACTGATATTCCATTTATACTTTTTCTTTCCAGGTTAGACAATTTGCAGATGTTCTTTGTCATTTCCACGGATTTTTTTAAAATATGTTTTACAATTTCGCAAACCACCGTCTAATGACCAATACATTAGGTATTAATATCAAAGTTTTTCTTTAATTTAGACCTTCACTTCTGCATTTAGACGTCAGAATATGACGTCTAATATACAGTTAAGATGGTACATTTTAAAATAGAGTGCAAAATACTAAGGATGGTGAGATAAAAAGATAAATCAAAATTTGAGCCCTCGGGTTGAGATTAGTCACGGAGGCTCTCTCCCTATACTATTGTATCTTCACGACTTCACGACTTTGACAGCTGAATGATTCGTCCCTGAGCTCCGATGTGACAGGCATTCAGCGTAACTACTACACCCCGCTCCCCAACGCACGCTCGGGATTTCTATAAAGATGTCAGAAAACACGGCATGTTGACATATGTTGGTTTAATGCTGGGCCATCGCCTGTAACGCTGGCCCAACATTGAACTGAATTACGGTAGCAACACTCACCCTCACGAACCGCTCACCCAGTGTTGTATTGATGTTGTTATCTCAAGTAACACATCCTAATATGCGGATTTAATTTTTTATCTAATAGTGCGATAAGGGGAATATAGCACTCGCCCAATGAATAAGGTATATTTTTCCCATATCGAACTAAATATCAACTAAATATGAACAACGTTTATATTTTTTCATACGATCAAAACACGCATGACATAGCTGCATTACATTATAGTTCAAACTGCAACAGGAGTGCGATATATGCTTATATCGTCATGTGTCTCGTAGTGATAATAAGTGTGAGAATAATGTTGGTGATTTTACCGTGTACTTTTAGCCTAACCCAATTAAATTTCAATTCCACAGCAAGTTATGATATTTCACCGTCCACGGTGACATTGAAATAAATGAGAATAAAACTATTAATTGAAGTAGTTATTTTCAGTTTATAACGCGATATTTCCGATTCAGATTTTAATTATTGTAGATACTAATTATGAGAGACATGTATGCATCGCGTGTAATCACCACATGACAGACTTAGTTATTTAGTTTGACTTTTCACCCACTTGAAGTTGTGTCTCGCTACAGCGGTCCACAACATGAAGTGGGTGAAAGTTGTTCAAATTTGTTTAATTTGAGACCAAACATTCCTAGTGTGCAAGTTTTGATGTAAAACACACATTTATTTCCAAATAACTGTTATTTATAAACACGCGTTTATTTGCAAATAACTTATTTATAAACACGCATTTATTTGCAAATAAATGTGTGTTTATAAATAACAGTTATTTTGAAATAAATGTGTGTTTATAAATAACAGTTATTTAGAAATAAATGCGTGTTTATAAATAACAGCTATTTCCAAATAACTGTTACTTATAAACACACATTTATTTCCAAATACTGTTATTTATAAACACACATTTATTTCCAAATAACTGTTATTTATAAACACGCATTTATTTCCAAATAACTGTTATTTATAAACACACATTTATTTGCAAATAACTGTTATTTATAAACACACATTTATTTGCAATAACTGTTATTTATAAACACACATTTATTTGCAAATAACTGTTATTTATAAACACACATTTATTTGCAAATAACTGTTATTTATAAACACGCATTTATTTCCAAATAACTGTTGTTTATAAACACACATTTATTTGCAAATAACTGCTATTTATAAACGCACATTTATTTCCAAATAACTGTTATTTATAAACACGCATTTATTTTCAAATAACTGTTATTTATAAACACGCATTTATTTCCAAATAACTGTTATTTATAAACACACATTTATTTCCAAATAACTGTTACTTATAAACACGCATTTATTTCCAAATAACTGTTTTTTATAAACACACATTTATTTGCAAATAACTGTTATTTATAAACACACATTTATTTCCAAATAGCTGTTATTTATAAACACGCATTTATTTCCAAATAACTGTTATTTATAAACACACATTTATTTCCAAATAACTGTTATTTATAAACACACATTTATTTGCAAATAACTGTTATTTATAAACACGCATTTATTTCCAAATAACTGTTATTTATAAACACACATTTATTTGCAAATAACTGTTATTTATAAACACACATTTATTTGCAATAACTGCTATTTATAAACACACATTTATTTCCAAATAACTGTTATTTATAAACACACATTTATTTGCAATTAACTGTTATTTATAAACACGCATTTATTTCCAAATAACTGTTATTTATAAACACACATTTATTTCCAAATAACTGTTGTTTATAAACACACATTTATTTGCAATAACTGCTATTTATAAACACACATTTATTTCCAAATAACTGTTATTTATAAACACACATTTATTTCCAAATAACTGTTATTTATAAACACACATTTATTTGCAAATAACTGTTATTTATAAACACGCATTTATTTCCAAATAACTGTTATTTATAAACACACATTTATTTGCAAATAACTGTTATTTATAAACACACATTATTTGCAAATAACTGCTATTTATAAATACACATTACTTGCAAATAAAATGAGACTATAACGAGACTCGCCTTAAGTAGATTATATCACATAACGAGTTTACAATTATAATCAAATCACAGAAACATAACTCATTGAGCGATTTTTAATTACATTTTGAAATTAAATAAATTTGATCTAAATAAATGTTTTTTATATTTTCTGACCCTGCTCTTAATTGTTTTACATGTTTTTTGATGACAGCCAAATAGAAGCAGACAATCCACACTTCACCATAACACGTCTCAAGTATTGTTTAACAGTTACATATTATGAGCATATTTTATATACGGTGAACTTACGTAAAAAACTGTATTATATTATAACCAGTTTACCCAACTGAGAGAAACCAAATCCATATGATGTGATTTCAACTTTAGTAGCGCACGAAATTAGAATTTGCGACGCTATTATCAGATAATGAAGCACACGCTTGAAAACGATGTTTAAAGAAAAATTGTGGTCAGCGAAATATTAAAACAAACTGCTAAAGGAGTAGTACACAGCGAACAGCGGGACACATCTTACATGTACCCAGAACTGGGGTCAAACTATAACCAGAAACGTACATGGAGTAGTCTATGGCTTTTAAAAGACGTAGAAAAATAGCAAAATTGACCATATCTTTACATAGATTTTAAACAACACGAAAAAAATCCGTATGATCTGAACATACCAGCAACCGTCAATTATGCCTCTTGTCAACAACAGCGCGTGTCTATTTTCCTGTTCGGCCTCTTTTCCTTGTCAATTGTTCAGAACACCTAGTTTCACTATAAAATATCTGTCATTTCATGGATCAAACACGTTTTCGCTCTCATTCAAGGGATAAAATTGCTGATCGATTTTGTCCCTGAGGTGTTGCTCATTTTCAAAACCAAATGACTAAGACAGATGCAGTTTTATGGTTGATTGTGGGGATACTTGTACCATTTAGTCATCCCTCATTTGATCAGCTTATCAAGGCCAGTTAACCACATACATTTTAGAGACGTCGGTTCAATATGTGTTACTGTCAGCCCCCAAAGAGGCAACACATATAACCAGTATTGTCACATCACCTCTGAATGCTGCTGGGGTGATATTTCTGTACCCAGGCATTATATAATAAAAAAAACACACTTAGACTGGACCGCTTTCTCATTATTACAGCACCTACTAATTGATTTATTCTGAGATTTTTCATGTTGTTTTAGCATAGAGAGATGTGCGAGAGTGAGAAAGTGAATGCATGAATGAATAAATGAATTCATGAATATGACTTTTGTTCCCATACAGGCTTAACTGAGTCAGAATAAAGTTCTAAGGATAGTGAGATGACCCAAATGACCCTGCCCACAAGACAACATTTGAAATGCAAGCCCTAGCGGTCTGATGCCGAGCACGATACCTCCTCAAATAATAAATATTTATGACTGGACAGTAAAGAAACAAGTACAAAACAATCATTGATCGCTACAACAGGGCCGAAACGATATGTTAAACCCATTTAAATATATATTTCATGGATCTCAGCGTTTATACATATTTCATTCTTTTAGTTCGACTAGATCGACTTGAGAAGTCAAATTCTGACGTCTATTTGCGTTAGATTCTGTGTGAATGCCATGTAAACCTTGGCGAGAATGATCGCTCATAAATTAAGTTGCGGGGCTATTGGGCCACGTTTGGCTTATATATTAAGCTAATATGCCTAAATGTTCAGTTCAAGCTACGGTAGTTTACTTTCACTTGTGAAGCAGTGACTAATTAACATGATTAATTAGTAGTGATATTTTATCGAAGTTGGCCTTGACTTTCTGAGCTCGAATTAGCAAGAGCCCAAAAGTTTCGTATTGGTCATCGTAAATTAATGAGTACATGACTCGGGATTGGAAAGTTTAAAAATATAAAAATAATATTATGAAAGAGCACAAATATATCAGAGTGTGAGTAATAGCACGGCATCAAAAAAAATAATAATAATAATATAAGGATAAATAAAGTAATTTCACGTTGCAAGAAGCTAATCATCTTCAAAAAACGGTAAACATCTGATTACAATAATAAAACATTGAGACCAGAGGGTCCATGTGAGTTAATGAAGCGATGACAGAGGGAGCTGTGGAAGCAACATGCGTGCGTTTGAAGATGTCAGCGTAAGTAGCCAGACAAATTGATTCCTTTCTCCTCTTTCTTTGTGAGTCTGAACGTGTCTGAATTACACAATGGAGACGTTCACGCAGGTAGCTATGTCATTCAGAGAGGAAGCAATTGTATATCTTAAACGTGGACAAACCTACACAGATTGAAACATACAATTTGCGTGCTGGCCTACAAAGTGAAACAAAGTCATTCAGAATAAAGACAAATCAAAATAAATTGATTGATTCATTGATTCATTTATTCTGAAGTGTTGACCTGTATAATGTTAAACACATTTACAATATTTGTTATGTATTGATGTATTTATTTTGTTTTTGTTTTGTTTTTTTCTGTTACGTTTTGTTTTTGTTGTGTTTTGTTATAATATATATTTTTTCTAATATCTTCTCACATCAGGCCACCATAACATGATTAATGTCATATTTGTCGCTTCACGTAATTAATATCAAGGTTGCGTGAAAAAATAAAACAAATTTGATTAATTCACTTGCTGTAGTTGTATTACTCTGTACTCGTTCCCTTATTAAATGTAATAATAACTGAAACTAATATAGATTCAGCTGGTGGGCAAATGTCATATTTATGAAACACACCCACTTTAATGTGTGGTTGGGATAAAAATATCGCAGATAATTAAAATAACCACATGTTTTTAAACTATGTTTTTAAGCATAGAACTAGTGTCCTATAAATAATGTGATTGATCTAAATAAATTATGGGAGGGAGTGCATGCCCCGTGATTTATTTCAGAAAAGCTCAGACTACTCAATTAAGGGGAATGCAGATAACAGAAAGTCATACATGTTTGGTCGACATTTAAAAGTCAGTTTTTTTTTGCCCAGATGACATGGTTGTACTACCCTTAAAATGTGTATCACATCAGTATTTGTTTGTACAATTCTGATGTATCCATGCTGGCGAATGATTATGTGAAACCAGCATGCGTATTTCTGCTTTCAATCACACTTTGGTTCATGTATACTGGGGCATAATATAAATTAATTGGCACTTGTCTGATATTTACTTGTTAAGCTAGTCTGACATTGATCGTTATCATAACATGTTTTTAAAGGAAGGTGTGTTATTGAGTATAGATTTAAACAACACAGCATGATCCTTTCTGGGATTACATGCTGTCATTTTTCTGTCAATGTTTCCAAATATTTTGCATATATATATTTTTGACTAAGGTCCGAATAAATCCCAGAAAAAAATTAATGGTTTTCAATGGGAATACGAAACAGCAAATATATCTAACTGCTGAAAAAGTTGTATTAACTATAGACGAGCATTTTTTAGATAGATACATGCTACATATATAAAAATATTGTTTTTACTTTTGACACCTTTTTCATCTTGACTTTTGTTCATACCACAACATTTGTATGAAAAGTATGGTGGTAGGATGATACGTACGACTGATATTAGTGGTCTTTGTGAACTTGATTTTCTGTCATTATTGTGTATCTACATGCTACTTCCAGATCAGCAGTAACAGTACATCATTATGTACACACGCTACACAGCCTGACTTATTGTTGGTACATCGTCTAACACGTTGACCCAACATTACAACAACCTTGGGTCAATGTATGATGACACGCACCTGCATCTAGTGACGTAACTCATGCCACCCTTCCTTGAACTGGTAGAGCCCTCCCCCGCTGTTCTGTCACTGCGTCGGCGATAGGTGGTCCACTGAGAAGTGTAACAAATTGTAAAGTAATGTTTACTAGCCTACAGTGAATAGTAGACCATTGTTACTAATCTTAACATGAACTATATGATGAAGTTAGAAGAAATGTTACACGGTTGCAGTTATAGCCCAGGCTCATTGTAATTTACTTTCTAAATTGCAATTGCAGTTCTCTAATCTAGGCCTACTTTGACTGAAAATGAAATAAAAAGACAATACTGTGACTAAAGTTTCACATATCAGCCCTCCCTAGTTGTATTCCCCCTCGGATCATGGTCTCTCTATCTTACCTTGGGCCTGTGGCTCAGATACGATACAGGACTCATGATCCTCCGGAAAGTACAACTAGATAGGGCTAATATGCGGGACGATACAACTTTAGCCGTGATATGATATATAAGCATAACTGTCTTGACTTAGTTATTTGTCTAGTTTGTGGGAACCTTATTTAGAAACGTTGCAATATTAAACCTCGAACATACATGATAGTCAAATGCATCAGGATGTATTATGCGGATAACATGCAATGAAATGTGGCATTCTGTAAAACATTTCTCTTTTAAAAGCTGGTCGTCCTTATCCCTACAAGGTTGAAATGTGTTTGTATAAATCATGGATAATTTTTTTTTTTAATTTGAAGTCATCATAGATGTCTTAGTTAGCTCTTTCCACATTTACATAAGTATGTTAAGGGTCTACGGACATTTGCTTTCCTTTTTTATCATGGGGAGCGTCTTTAGACATGAAAATCTGAAAACAGACTTTGATATCTAAAGAAGTTCCTGGATACAGGTTAAACGTATAATAAGCCTATAAATGAATGAACAAATGATCACAATAGTGAACAAGCAAACTCCAAAATGTACTGTCATCTTTATGTTACATCCATGAAGCAAATGAATCTGTAATGGGTTTAGGATCAAGACACATTTTATGGCTTTTAAAGTGATCCAAATTACGAAGTATTTTACTTTGTTTCGTTCACACATTTCATTGCACACCTGACATGGTGAATCATACATGTTTTTTAAAAGTTATTACACTTTGTTTTCTTCCGCCACGCGAAGTATTCCATATATAATGTGTCGTCGGCGTCAGTAGCCACTTAAGGTAGTTGGCCAGCTCACGTGGGGCTGATAAATCAGCGACATCAATGTATGAATGAGGGGGTAACAACTACTTATATGGTCCATATCCCCTCACAACTGGGATAGTAGTAACGTCATCATCAAATAGCTTAAATATTTTTTTAGTAACGGTTTCTTCGCAAAACGTATTTTCGAGGGCCAGGTAAAATTAGTGTGTATTCAAGGCTTCGTTGTGCTTGGTGGTCATAGGAGCTCTAAAGTATGATCTAGGAAAGCTGTTGTTTGGTTGATCTTGTGGACCACAATCACGACGTATTCGTACAGGGAAGTACACCTGTAGCTGTTTACCATACTGAACACATAGACTCAGGTCATCATTACATACACTAATATACCACAAGGCTGATCCAACCTAGCCAACTATATTCGGAGGGACAATAGTAGGATCCGCGTCACTTCTGTCCACACAATCTCCAAACGGTAAATATATATCTGCATCTTTCTGATAGGTGGCGTATATATTGAACAGACGAGGTATAGGGTGGTGCCGCTGGTAGGAATGAAGAGACTAATCATAAACAAGGATCCAGCATTGTCCTACCTTGTGTACCTGGGGCATCATATCTGGTGTGTAGTTATTTAACTATATCATCACAAAATATATGTCAGTGTAGCTGTACTATTGTTTATTTTCTCTTGAATTGAAAAAAATATTTCTGTTTACTCAAGATCATTGTGAATGCACAAAAAAAATCGCTAGAACGAAGTTTGATCAGATTATATCAAAACTAAAATACACGATAGGAAATTGTAAGAGCTATAAATATAGTAAACCTATGAGTGAACGGACAAATGCAATTGTTTCGTCCCTTGTAGTTCACACATTTTATTGCGCACCCATCATGGTAACTTATACATACTTTAATAAAAATAATAATTAGTCTGTGTCTTGCGCTATTCGCAATATTCCATATACAATGTGTCGTCAGCGTCTAGCTTTTTAAGGTAGTTGGCCAGCTCACGTGGAGTGGATAAATCAGCGACAGCAATGTATGAATTAGGTGGTAACAACTCCTTATATGGTCCCTATCCCCGCACTACTGTCACCGTAGTAGGCCTAATGGGCAGACTGGCTTAACAGACGCGATCTGCTGTAAAATGTTTGATTGTGAGAATCATATGTACATATGCCCAGAATTACAACCCAGGGGGCTAACCTCCTGAACTAGCTGCTGGAAACATGTGGGCAGCAAAATTCAAGATAGCCGTTGGTGGCGCTTTCTGAATTTGAATATTTTCTAACCTTTGAAACATAGATATGATTTTATTATGCAGTACCTCATTTTTAACTAAATCAATGACGATACATTAATTGAAACTGTTATATTTACGTGGCAAGGCCATCTAATTATCAAATCCAATATCGTGGCTATTTTCACGTGGTTGTTCGCCCAGGTTGTGTTTCTAAGCATTTGTAGATATTAATTGAATTGGCCAGCCTTTTACAGCATGCCGTGTCAATTTGCCCCCTCCCCCCAAAAAAAAAAATTATAATAATAATAATGGGCTTTGTCCCCCTGGGAAGAACGTCATCATTTAACACTTTTTTCAGTAACATTCTTTTGCAAGACTTATCTTCGAAGGCCAGGTAGAATTTATATTAGTTCAAGGCCTTATTGTGTTCAGTGGTCATATCAATTCCAAATAATGTTCTAGAAATGTATTAAAAAGATCATGTCGATGGAGTGTAGCAGAAGCCATCTACTGGCTTCCATCTTATCTTTGTCTTTTAAAACACTGTTTGTCCTTGACAGATTCTGTTACAATCTAAAATACATGACAATAAATTATAGAGGCTAAAAACAGTGGAGGTCAATAAACAAAAGGACGAAAAAGCAAAAGAGCAAACTCAACCAAAGTGTACTGTGATATTATTTACGGTGCAACACTTTATCTGTAATGGATTTAGGATAAAAACACATTTTATCACCCTTGAACAGATCCAGATTATGAAGTATTTTATCTTGTTTCGTCCGCTTTAACTCACACATTTCATTGCACACCCGGCATGGTAGATCGTACATACTTTTAAAATAGTTATTACATTTCGTTTTCTTGCGCCACTCGAAATATTCCATATATAATGTGTCGTTGGCGTCTAGCTCCTTAAGGTAGTTGGCTAGCTCACGTGGGGTTGAGAAATCAGCGACATCAATGTATGAATGAGGGGGTAACAACTCCTTATATGGTCCATATCCCCGCACAACTGGAACCGTAGTGACATCATCATCAAATATCTTAAACACTTTTTCAGTAACATAGTCTTCGCAAAATGTACTTTCAAAAGAAAGATAAAATTTATATTGACTGAAGGCCTCGTTGTGTTTAGTGGTTATATTTGTTCCAAAGTATGGTCTCGGGAAGTTTTGTTTTGGTTGATCATTGGGACCACAACCACCACGTATTTCTACTGGGAAGTACTTCTGGAGCTCTTTGGCAAACTGAACACGTAGACTTCTAGCATCATCACACTCACTAACATACCACAAGGCTGCTCCGTACTTGTCAGTTATATTGGGAGGGACGAACGTAACATGTCCATCTTGTCTGTCCACGCAATCTCCATACGGCAAATATATATCTGCACTCTTCTGGTAGGTGGCAGACATATTGAACAGACCAGGGACCAGTATGGGGTGGTCCCCATGGTGGGAATGGAGGAATTCTGTGTTGAACAGCACCCAATATTGTCCTGCCTTGTGTACCTGAGGCATCATATCTGGTGTGTAGTTCTTTAATCTCAGCATCACTATATCTGTCATTATGGCTGTACTGCTGTTTATTTTCTCTTGATCTATGGTGTACCTACATTTACACGGGGAACCCCCTGACAGCGTCTGTGAACATGGTAATGCTCTCTCGTGAGTATGTGACCTCCAAACACGAGAATGAAAGTCCTCCCACAGTAAAATCAGCACATCATCCTCTACACTATCTGCCATCTGGTGATTCGTGTTGGTATTAGGGATATGTAAGGTATAACTGCCTAAATCTCCGACTCTGTCATTGCTATATCCGTCTTTAAATGTGATTGTTGTGAGATCATCTCTAACATAGAACATACATGTCGAGATGATGATGATTGTGGCCACAATCCCCGTGACCGAGTGACAAGAGAAATGTGTTCTCAGGTCAGACATTGTTCTATTTAGTTGTAAATATGAGTAAATACCTGCAAAGAAAACAACATGATTATTAACAAATTATTAGAAACTTTGTTTGTTTCCATATATTTAAATCTGAGACTGAAATAAATACAAATGAGTCACTCTTTTGAGATTAGAGCTAGTGTGGTGCTTACATCAATATATACAGTTTCAGAATAGTGTGATATAGTGTAAATATTTAATTTACACAGAAGTGTACATTGTGCTTACACATTTGAGTAAATAATTATATTTACTTGAGCGTATAATTTTTTTTTTTCAAATATATGTAAAAAAATATATATATATTTAAATTACCTAAATATGTAAATAAACATACAAAACACCCAACTTTTACAAATTGATTGATGAGTGGATTCCAAATAATTGTAACAATAATTCATGATGCTAAAGTCAGTATTGTGGGGAGCCTCCGTGAGGTAGCGTGCTCGGCCTCAGACCGCCAGGGTTCGAATTTCGAATCCTGTGTCTGGAGGACAGTGTCATCTCAATCATCTCACCATCCTCAGGAGGTTCTCCTGGCCCAGTTTAGCCTATATATGCACAAATGTGGCCTAAAGCCTGATTCATTTCATTTCATTTCATTTGCTAAAGCTAGAAATATTGCATCTGGATATCTATTAATGAATTTGACAGTTTTCTTACACATTTTGTTTCAAGATAATAAACATAGACGCGCTTATCAGACACATTTCATAACACTCAACATAGTTCTGGAGCCAAGGGTTGCTTGCGTACAGAAATAGCCCAGAAATCATCCACTTATTTTTTATAGTAGACCACCTGGGACACATTTTTAGCGACGTGGACATTCTGAAACACGGCAGTAAGTGAGATATGTAAAATTTTGAATAAAAAAATAAAACCGGAAACCACGCCAAAATTAACGATTTTATGCCGTCAAAATGGCACCTAAAATGACACATAAAATCAACAACATTTAAACCCTCAAATTGACGCTTGTAGACCCTGTGACAGTATGAGACAATGTGAGAAGTAAAACGTCTCCAATAGGTGTGAGATTTCTTGACCATTTTTAAAAACGAAAACGCCCCTTGGCTGCTGGACTTACAGTCTACTGCTTCCGTAATAAAAAAATTATCATAATAGGCCTAAGCTATATAGTTAGAATTTAACTGTATGATAATGTATGGAACATTTACACTATGCTGTATATTTTCTGGAACCGATATACTAGATTGATATATTTATATATACAATATCATATATAAATTTATATTAGTCCATTTGTGTTCAAATATTTAATTTACACATAATTTTCGGTTTACTACTCTCACTATTACCCTAAATAAGATGTGAAATAATATAATCCCTGGTCTAATTTTAGCACCCTTGGGAATTAAAACGTCTCCAATAGGTGAGAGATTTCTGGGCCATTTTTAAAAACGCAAACGCCCCTTGGCTCCGGTACTTACAGTCTACTGCTTTCAGAATTACTAATTTCTCATATTAGGCTTATCTAGTTAGAACTTAACTTAAATTAACTCAACTTAAATTGTCGGTTCACTACTCTCACTTTTACCATTTATCAATAGTGAGTCATGCAAATTAGAGAAACGAACCCACCAAATAGAATAAAAATAAATTACTTTTTGTATATTATGTGTTTTTTCATAACTACATTCAATATAAAACAACCACTTTTTATGCTGCAGTCTTAATTACTGTACGTAATAATGATAAATAACCCCAAAACAAAAAATAGTAAACAAAAATGAGAAATGGTTATGTTAAAATAATAATAAAAAAAACGGAAAATTAACCGCTAGTGAATTTTGCTAATAAAAGCTGCTAATAAGAGTTACATGTTGACTATTATTAGCATATCACGTTAAATAAGGTGATGTGACAATCTGGATGTCAACATCAAAGAATAATAAAATGACGAACACTACCAAAAAGTCAAATCAAAGACAAATCAAAAACAATATATCCAAGTTTAACATTGCTTAAATGGCCAGTTGGAGATTTTATAATATAGCTCATACTTCTTATGAGCTAATTTAAGTTCATTTTTTTCTGGTCAGACTGGCTGATGAGGTTGCCTATTAGGCATGTCGGTCATAAACTGCAATCACTAACGTTGACTACGCTCTACTTTTAGGTAGTGTTCGTCATTTTATTATTTTTATATATTTTTTTAATGTTGCGTTAATTGGTTGTATTTTCTTTATTATCAACGAGACGTATTTGACCAGTTAGGGTTACTGCACATTTGTGCACCAAGAAAAGAACATCGGCTTCAATTAGATTCCAACCAGTTAGCTATCCTGGCGTCATTTAACACTTTGATTTTAGCCCTGTAGTAGCATATTTGGGAATACTAGTAAGCGTTTTCAAGCAATTTCCAAACGAAATAAAGTGTTACTGGAAGATATTGTCAAATATATATAAAATATTTTGCGAGGTACATGTATACAATACAAAAATAAAAATAATTTTATTCAAGCAATTTGAAATGCAGAATAATAACAAACGAAGCATCAGGACCATTGTAGAAGAATTGTAGACCATGTTGAGGTTTTATCATGTTTTGCTAGCAATATATTATACAACACCCATGATGCGCTCCGTAGCACGACTTATATACCTGACCTAAACTGACCCTACGTTATAGAATCAGCCCCTTTCATAATAACGTGTATATGTTGGTGCACTATTTGGGGAGCATGTCATTGAGGTGAACAGCTGGTCAGCCGTACCAAGGGCCTTACACATACCAACAACAGCTGGTCAGCCGTACCACGGCCTTACAAATACCAGCAACAGCTGGTCAGCCGTACCAAGGGCCTTACACATACCAACAACAGCTGGTCAGCCGTACCACGGCCTTACAAATACCAACAACAGCTGGTCAGCCGTACCAAGGGCCTTACACATACCAACAACAGCTGGTCAGCCGTACCAAGGCCTTACAAATACCAACAACAGCTGGTCAGCCGTACCAAGGCCTTACAAATACCAACAACAGCTGGTCAGCCGTACCAAGGCCTTACAAATACCAACAACAGCTGGTCAGCCGTACCACGGGCCTTACAAATACCAACAACAGCTGGTCAGCCGTACCACGGCCTCACAAATACCAACAACAGCTGGTCAGCCGTACCACGGGCCTTACAAATACCAACTACAGCTGGTCAGCCGTACCACGGGCCTTACAAATACCAGCAACAGCTGGTCAGCCGTACCACGGGCCTTACAAATACCAACAACAGCTGGTCAGCCGTACCAAGGCCTTACAAATACCAACAACAGCTGGTCAGCCGTACCGAGGGCCTTACAAATACCAACAACAGCTGGTCAGCCGTACCAAGGCCTTACAAATACCAACAACAGCTGGTCAGCCGTACCAAGGCCTTACAAATACCAACAACAGCTGTTCAGCCGTACCAAGGGCCTTACAAATACCAACAACAGCTGGTCAGCCGTACCACGGCCTTACAAATACCAACAACAGCTGGTCAGCCGTACCAAGGGCTTTACAAATACCAACAACAGCTGGTCAGCCGTACCACGGGCCTTACAAATACCAACAACAGCTGGCCAGCCGTACCACGGGCCTTACAAATACCAACAACAGCTGGTCAGCCGTACCAAGGCCTCACAAATACCAACAACAGCTGGTCAGCCGTACCACGGGCCAACAAATACCAACAACAGCTGGTCAGCCGTACCACGGGCCTTACAAATACCAACAACAGCTGGTCAGCCGTACCACGGGCCTTACAAATACCAACAACAGCTGGTCAGCCATACCACGGGCCTTACAAATACTAACAACAGCTGGTCAGCCGTACCACGGGCCAAAAATACCAACAACAGCTGGTCAGCCGTGCCACGGCCTTACAAATACCAACAACAGCTGGTCAGCCGTACCAAGGCCTTATAAATACCAACAACAGCTGGTCAGCCGTACCAAGGCCTTACAAATACCAACAACAGCTGATCAGCCGCACCACGGGCCTTACAAATAACAACAACAGCTGGTCAGCCGTACCACGGCCTCACAAATACCAACAACAGCTGGTCAGCCGTACCAAGGCCTTACAAATACCAACAACAGCTGGTCAGCCGTACCAAGGCCTTACAAATACCAACAACAGCTGGTCAGCCGTACCACGGGCCTTACAAATACCAACAACAGCTGCTCAGCCGTACCAAGGCCTTACAAATACCAACAACAGCTGGTCAGCCGTACCAAGGCCTACAAATACCAAAAACAGCTGGTCAGCCGTACCAAGGCCTACAAATACCAACAACAGCTGGTCAGCCGTACCAAGGCCTTACAAATACCAACAACAGCTGGTCAGCCGTACCACGTGCCTTACAGATACCAACAACAGCTGCTCAGCCGCACCACGGGCCTTACAAATACCAACAACAGCTGGTCAGCCGTACCAAGGCCTTACAAATACCAACAACAGCTGGTCAACCGTACCACGGGCCTTACAAATACTAACAACAGCTGGTCAGCCGTACCACGGCCTTACAAATACCAACAACAGCTGGTCAGCCGTACCAAGGCCTTACAAATACCAACAACAGCTGGTCAGCCGTACCAAGGCCTTGCAAATACCAACAACAGCTGGTTAGCCGCACCACGGGCCTTACAAATACCAGCAACAGCTAGTCAGCCGTACCAAGTACCAATTATACATTATACATTTTAATCATAGTTAAGAATCAGAATCAGAATCAGTATCTAAATATGAGTTAGTTGGGTACTGGTGATCTCGGCCCACGACCATATCGGACCAGGTGACCTCGGCCCACATTTCTGTGACCTCGACTCACTTTGGTGACTTCGGCCCAAAGTCGTCTAAGTGACCTCGGCCCATTTTTCTAAGGCAGTGTTACCAAATTGGGCCGAGGTTACTGGGCCGAGGTCACCAAAGTGGGCCGAGATCGCCACTTTGAAAATATTTCATGTATGTATTTCCTAAGGCTCAATAATGAAATTTAAAGACGACAAGGTATAAAAATGCATGTATGTTTCGAATTTTACTATGTATTCAAATGATCTTCTCTTACGTAACAGATAATGCTATTGTTAGGTAAAAGTATATTAACACATCCCTCGAGTGCTACTTTTTATTATGCTATAAATGTTTGTGGAATTAAGCTATTGATATTTGGACATCATTTTGCTGTACCACATATAAATGTATTTTTTATTTTGCTATTATTATTATTCAATCCTAGGCCTTACCCATTCAGACTTTAGCCTGAAAATCACGACGATTACATTATGACAGCCTTTAACCGCGTGGTGAACAATATTGTGGCGTTAACATATAAATTGGCGCTCACGCCCTGACTAGAAATGCGCTAAAATGTATTAGGCCAACACACGGAAGTAAAATATATCACAATATATTGAAATTAAGTGAATGAACATTACATAAATGAAGTAGTGGTGTAAAGTAAACTGAAGGAGACAAGCAATTTTTAATATAAATGCTCAAATAAATGAATGAATAATAATGACAAGTAGCCTAATGGATAAGACGAACTGATACACAAACTACATGGGACTACCTAAAACGCGGCACATTTCTGACGGCACATCCTAAAAGACGGCCCATAATGAAGACCCCACCACACGGCTCAACCCCTCCTTCAACGGGCATGGTGGCCGAGTGCCCCCCACATGTGTGAGCAACAACACCACACACTCAGGTGTGAGCAGCAACACCCTCACAAATATACTGCTGTGGAACGCTCTCTACTAAACTTATCAATAATTTAACATAGCAAAACAATGTTTTCAATTTCATAAAATTATTATAATAAATGTTATTGTTCTACGTGATATATTCTCAAGTGTACAAGGGGCACCATATCAAATTAACTACGACCTCCTCAAGTTCATCCTGGTTAAATACAAATTAATGTTTGCAACCAAGTAACTTAAAATACAAATTATCTTATAATTCTTTATGTTAACGCATATACATATGGTAATATATTTGAACGAAGAGTTTAACGTTTAATAAATTATAATTCACTAAGTTTCTAGTATGTCCATTTGTGAAAGCTTATATCCCATGTGATAGGCTGAATGATAGGAAATAATCTCATTGCATTTCTGAAATTTGGGCATGTTATAAACACACTTAGCATTTGTAAGATAGTCCTTCTCTCTTGTGTACACAAAGATCACAATTAATACAAATTAATCCCATCAACATACGTCATAAAGGTCACTAGGCTTACAGCTAAAATCACTTACGTTGATTTATTTACATTGCAATAACCACGAGTGCTCGCTTACTTATCTAAATCACCTGTTTTCTTTGCAATATGAATTACGCTACGACAAACGATTGATTATCTCAATCATTTGTTTTCATAGCATTAACTACTAGGAGGCTCAGAGGTCAGTTATCGTGATCGTTTGTTATTGCAACAATTTAACAAACGGCAATCAGGTAGCTTAATCGCTTGTTTGAACTGTAATATAGACTACGAGGTCACGATCGTCGATCGATCACCTTACATGTTTACATTGCACTAGAATTTAAACGGCGATCAATTATAATGATCATTTTATGTCGTTACGTCATCGATATGATGCATGCAATATAAAAAAAAGTCAAAGTATGTATGTTCTGCAATATACTAGGAAATACGGTAATTAATCTATTATTTGAATCACTTGTTTCGATAGGAATATATATTATGCTAGGCCATTACGAGTGCGAACAGAAGTATCTATAGTAGTGAGAAACTGCAGTGCCCCCACACAAACATTTTCTTATTTGCAGTATACTAGGTACTGTAACAACACTGTGTTATTCTTATGTTTTGGGGTGATATTTAAAGATCAACATTAATATTCTCATAGTTTGTTCTATTTATTATTAGTAAATTTGACCTTTTCCCGTATTTTTAAAAACAGGTCAGTAATAATACATTTAACTTGTCACCATGGCAATTTAAGCAAGGCTGCTCTATAAACATTTTTTACTGTTTAAGGTAAACACATTACTATTGATGTAAAAATAGTAATGTTTTATTACATTACTAGCCCTTGTGTTTTTTATTTGGCCCGTCTTTGTTCCTTATAAATGGAGCCGTTGAATGTGCCGTGCAATGACCATAATGTGCCAGGGCGTTAGGGTGGGGAGTGACAGTGTTCATCCAGCAGTAGCTGACTGGTAGGGTGGGGTACAGTGGTGGGGTGCACTGTCCGCTAATGTGCCCTCCGTTCCGTAAATGTGCCGTCAGAAATGTGCCGCGTTTTAGGTAGTCCCAACTACATGGCATGGCTAGTCCACAGTATTTTGTCAAAATCTGAAGCTGAAAAAAGTTACATAATATTATTTTTCCTACCACCCTCACCCTTAATCTGGTCGATGCCACCCCACTTTCCCGCAGGCCTAAATCACCATTACGTAACGTCAGAACGGTAAAAGTTGTCGGGGAGACAATAAAGGACGACGGCTAATCCCACTGACCCTATTAGTCCTGCCGCGTGTCTATGGTCGCGGTTATGTCTTAGCGGCTAAGTACACACAATTTGGCTGTAATGTCTTAGATCAAACGTATAACAGCTAGGGTGAATCAACATGTAATGCCTGGAGACGCTGTATTGATGGTTAACATCTTCGTAACGGAGTTAATCAAAAAGAATCGGGATTAAAGTGCTAATTAAACATATTAATAGATCATATGTTATATAAATATTTTCAAAAAAGATCATATGACTATATTATATGACTAAGTACATAAAATACATATCATTTCTTTTTTTTGATCAATTCCTGTAAATTAAAGTTAATAGAAGTTATGGAACAAACCGGTCTTACTAATTAATTGCATGGAAATGTGGAAGTCTAGGAAAGTGATATTTATTATTATAATTGAATTATAGTTTGGTACGAGCGACACAATCAGGATAAAATCATAAAAAAAGTATTTTTATTATGGCTTCTTAATGTGGCCATAAGATGTGAGCATGTCCATAGACTAGAATTGTGGAAGTCGTTTAAATTTTGGGCTGCAGTGGAAACGTAGCAAGTGTACCGAAAGCCCCATTTATCAGTTATTCTCGTATTTCTTACTTTGGACATGCATGTCCGAAATTAAATTTCGGCCCTATTTTTTGCTTATGCGCAACACAAAATTAAAAAAAACTTACGCAATTCTAGTCCATGGACATGCATGACATATTATGGACAATCACATATCAAGAAGCCAAAATGAAAATACTTATTTTTTGATGATTTTAGCCTGATTGTGTCGCTTTAAAACGACTGCTATCTTTATATAAATAAACATTAAAATATTCCCATATTACGTTTATTATAGTTCATTGACACGCCTCACTTTTTTCGTGAGGTCTGGTAAATAAAAAATGGTAATAATTGAACCATAATTGTCAGTATATATAGATATTCCAGTAACATATTTATTTTTAAATTGTATTTACGTATATTTTTTTTATATTAGGTTCAGAAAAATAATATATAATAGCAACATCCAAATTAAATATCAACCTAATCGTAATTAAATAGTAAATGGTAAAAACAACCTCTTTGTAGCAACACTTAGCTACATAAGCAACAACGACCACAGTAGCTAATAAAGCCAACATTAACACTGGTGTCACACCCTTTGAAGACCAGTCTAAAGTACTAAAGACTTATTCTACAAGCGAATGAAATACAATTACAGCAGATTCGGTTTTAAATATATACATGTTTGCTCGTCTGTTGGCATCACAAAAAAGGGGTCCGCTAGTAAATATACAACAATATACCAGTATATTGCTAATCGTAAAACGTGTTACTTTATTTATGAGAGATGTTTTTAATTATGAGAGATGTACAAATCTACATGTTTGCCAGCAAATTTAATACTATTAATCGTTTTAATATTGTCAAATTATTATAGCATATAGCAATCCTGCTATCACTGATAAGATGTATAAAAATGGGCCGAGGTCACTGGGCCCAGGTCACCAAAGTGGGCCGAGGTCACCCTTTTTTTATTTTTTATGAGTGGACTGAATTAGAGAAAGTGACTGGATAATCTAATGTTAACAGGCTGGGCCGAGAGGAAAAAAAGTGGGCCGAGGCCACTGGGCCGAGATCACCAAAGTGGGCCGAAGTCACTGGCCCGAGATCACCGTGGGCCGAGGTCACATGTATCCAGTTATTTCAATGTATTGCTTTACGGTTAATAATATAAGCTTACTTGTTGCTACAGGTGTCCCTTCCTCAGCAGAATAAAGCTAATCCATGAAGACTGGATCGATCCATGTACACTGCAGTATTACGACGTTGCTCTGTGAACATGTAACGAGTACACGTGTGAAGGTAGTGCTAGAACGGAGTGAGCTTGACAATGATTATATACACTGCTCTGCCATGGACGATTGATTAAAATGAACTCTGGTATACATGGCCCTAATGTCACTGAACCACTGGCGACTAAATTATCTTCATTTGGATTCAATGAATCGTGACAGTCACGATCCATTGAATCCAAAGGAAGATACAGTAGAACCTCACTAAACGAACCACCTAATGGACTTAGCAAGATGGTCCCCTAAATGAAATTTTTCATTATAACTTATATTATATAAACATTTACATGCTCTTAGTACAGTATGTCTAATAAATTAACTACGTATATAAGAGATACAAATAACACAAAACAAGCACATACAATAACAAAAATATATATTCAATAAGCACTAAGAATAATTAATGAAATTAAATAAAACTTGCATTTTACATTGAAGAAATAATTAATTGCAGTTTGCATGCTGCCTCTACAGCAGCAACACGCAAACTATCTTGAGCAGTCATCAACTATTCAACATTATCACAAAAGAACAGAGCATCTGGAAGTGTTTTAGGCGTATAAGACTGTTCTTGTTGGTTACCATCTATTTTATGTAATCTGCCAATTGCTGCTGACTCGCATCTATGGAATTTATTTTGTTTTTGAGCTTCAGGTTTTCACGTCTAGCTTTTGCCATATTGATGCACAACATTGAATGAGTTACTAAATTCAGATCCGTTTTTTAAACTTTGGTAAGCTGTGTTATGTTTATTATGTTAGCCATCGAATAGAAATGGAGCATAAATTCCCATAACTCACTCCAGTCGAAGTTTGTGAAAACACAGATGGCGTCAACTATAATATAGGTGTCAAGTGTTATGGTGTATGAGCAGCAAACACGAGATGTGGTTCCAATGTTGGATTAATGTTAGCCAGACGTCTGATATGCCGACCCACCATCAAACCAACATTGGTTCAATGTCTCGTATTTGCTGGGCTATCCCTTTAATTGATCAAAGCTGACCCTGCAGACGCTATGGATTTGTTAATGTTGCGTATACACATGGTAAATCAAACGCGTAATTGCCGCCTCTTATTACAAATACGAATCAGTTTATTTATGTACAGAGCAGTAACACAATTAATAATTAAATGATCATTGCAATCCCGAGACCTTATAACTAGCATAAACTTTAAAAGTACAGATACAGAATTATAATTACATGTGGGTCTCTCGAGTGCACAAAAAATATGTAACGTTGATATATTGAGCTCCGAGGGTCAAATTTCCGGAGGAGGCAATAATGTTGCAACTTCCGATTAATGACGATAATACTAATCTAATTTTATGTAGTAGCTAATTTTTTTGTGATTCAATTTTCTAAAATAGTTACAAGACGAACGATATACAATAAAGCACTTTACAAATATACAGAGTACAAAAATATTATCTTTATCAGCATTACTTTATTAACAGCTAACAAAATATTTAAATGATCATGAATTAAGATTAATTCTGAACAATCAGATGACCGTTGCTGGTGTGCAAGCAAGCGTGAAGGCGCGACGTCCACCAGTAGGGTCCATGACAATTTTAATGCCTCAGAAAGACTTCCAGCTAAATAGCACGGTTCAGGGCGTTCACAACGAAGAAGTTATATGGTCTTATCCAGATGCTTTTTGTGGGCATCCAAGCGTGGAGGCGCGACTTTTGCCATAGGTGTGAATGCTCTCTCAGTGATCCAGGGGGTCAACTAATTGACCCTTGATGTCCCAGGTGGTCCGCTTAGACAGGCTGAGACTGATTTGGTGCAAAAAAGTGGTCTGAGTCCCGAATAGTGGGGGTGGTTCGCCAAGGGTCGATCCTTAAGCATTGCGTCAATGGGAAAAAACATTGGGACTGGACAAAAGTGGTCCAAAACGTAAAGTGGTACGCTTATTGAGGTGGTCCGGAACCGAGGTTCTACTTTACTTTAGTCGCCTTAACGTCACTGAGCCTGAATATAGAGACTGGAGTAGCCACCCCCCCCCCTAATCTACCTTTGGATTCAATGGATGATAACAGTCACGAATATGATGTGACTTCCGTCACTGCAGACAATGACCCACAGTCTGCATAATGCTGGGACACCCTCTGTGACGCAAACATTGAGCCAACATTAGTTCAACGTATCGTGTTTGTAGCGTTTGCTGGTAGGGCAGCGTCCCAGGTTCGACCCCCGCTGATCCTACAGGTTGTTCTGGGTCCACGAAATATTAATCTGTCTCTCCCCACAATGTGAATAAGCGATGAGTGTAATGTCGCCCTCGTCGTGTTGAAGTTTAAACCTGTGTTTCCACATTATTCCACTCAAGAAGTTTTTTACATTTTTGTCTGTCAGTGAGTGGGCCATATCTGCTGGAAGTAGCTTTTTACACGGGCAATTTGTTTTTTTCCATTTTACTACACAGCTTACACAAGCCATCACATGCATCCTCGATTCTTTGTGTGATATAATGTGACATAGTATAATGTAGTTAAGTAGGTTAAAACGATGCACTCATATTAGCTTATCATATATTTTTTTACACGGACATCACCCTAGTTAAAAATCCAGAACATGCTCTATTTTTTGTGTGACATAATACGATACCAGGTTATGGTGTTCTTAATTATATTATAATATATTAAAGTATGTTAGAACGATGCACTCATACTACCTTATGACATTGCTCACACAAGTTAAGCAACCCATTGCATGCCCGATTATTTGTATCGACATTTATTTAGCGCATTACTTTTTTACACAGACGTCACACAAGTAAAAAATACAGAGCATGCATGCGCTGATTCTTTGTGTGATATAATGCGAAACCAGATTATGTTGTTCTTAAGTATATTATAATATATGATATTATATTTAAGTCTGTTAGGACGATGAACACTTATCACTTATCAGCAAGCAACACACTTTCACTTTCCAAAGAAAGCAATGTATTACATATATGTAATTACGGCGAGGGACGTCGCACTTTAGTAGAGCCTGTGGCTGTCACGCCAGGTATGCCAGCGTCCCGGGTTTGACCCCACTCGTTGGAAAAGATCAATGCTTCTCCCTTCTGAATTTCAATAGACGTTCATGTCAATGGCGGCTTCATCAAGTCAAGGTTGTATTCAATTTATTGGTGCCAAAGGTCTGATCAGCTGTTAAAACGTGCAGGACCATTGGGTACCCCAGAATGCAAATGGGCCCGTGGGTAGGTCTAGGCCCTATATCATAATAATACTAAAATAATGCGTTTCATACCCACCGCCGCAAGTTCCCAAATCATAGCAAGTCCATATATACTTGAGCGAGATCTATGAGTTAATAATTCCACCTAAGCTCAAAGCTCTTAGACCTGGCTCTTAGCTGGGCTTCGGGTTTGCAAGCCGACTGACTTTATTACTGCGGGGATTGCGAAACAGTCAACCACATGCAAGTGTATTGACAGGACAGCCAATGTACACTCCGCCGATGATGGTTCAATGTTAGGCCAGCATCGCAGACGTTGGGCTAATATTAAAACAGGATTGGGTCAATGTCTCATTTGAGTAGTATCTTGTAATCAGTTTAGTTGCTGATATCAATGCCGTCACTCTGTATTCTATAGGCTACTGTGGGCCTACAGCCCTGTATCATTTCTGGCTACTGTAGGCCTACACGTGACCATCCCACGCATGCCCTTTTCGCAGTTGGATGAATCTTTAACGTCCACCTGATCTAAATCATGCATGCTCCATTTATTGGGTAAATTATAAAGGGTCATCAAGAGGTGGGTCAGGTGGGTCATCAACATTTGAGGCTAATTGATTGTGTAAAGGCTGTTACAGCACACGCCAGCCCATTTCTGGTGAAATATGGATGCGAACGGTGTTCATTTGAGTGCGACATGGTGAAATACACCACTCGTCTAATGAATATGGTGTGAAAAAGGGTGCGATGTACATGGGCTTGACTTTACCAGTACCGCTAAGATATGTACTTCTAGATAATATACACCATATTTTCTGTGTCAGCTGGTAAACAATTCGGAGCATTTGCTGCTTCATGTGTCCCCGCATCCACCATATACATGATATAAGAAGCGTGTTCATTTACTGAAAAGCAACATTTCAAAACAATGACAATAATATGAGGGATGAATCTGAATATCAATAAATCTATAGGCATTTAACCAAAGCTACATTTGCCATAAACGCACCAGGCTTAATAGCATCAACATCGTTCTGCAATGATTGTATATGAACATATATTTGGTTGTAATCCATTCATGGTAATGCCATCTGGACGCCTGGCTCAGTGTATTTATGCCTCTGTCCTTGCAATCCCAACTCAAAGCCATACATATATGACGCAATTGTTTTGGCGAGGAACTCGCGATCACCTTACCAACACCCCCCCCCCCCCCGTAAGTACCTGCTCGGGATCCTTCACTGGATCGGCCATCTGATTTCTGATTTCTGATTTCCACAAAAGCAACATTTTAAACCAATTGCAATAACATGAGGGATGAATATCTAGAAATCTATGTGCATTTAACAAAGGGATACGCTTAAACAAGTTCCCAAGTTCCGAAGTTCCGAGGTTCCCAAGTTCCGAAGCTCCCAAGTCTCGGGAACTTCAAGTTCCCAATTTTCAAGTTCCTATTTCAACAAAAAACAGTTTAGATACTGCCTTTTGACTTTCCACGTATTATAGATTGCCAAGCTGCGCGCATGAATGGAATCAAATGTGGTTTTCTAGACCGAGCACACTCATTGTTATGTTCAAATGACGAATTAGGCCTCTATGTGCATGATGTGTAGGCCCGACGTTGACCCAAAGTTGAAGTAAGGTTTGCCCAACGTCTGAGACCTTACAGCAGCATTAATCCAAAATCGGGTCAATGTCTGTTTGATGGGAGATTTACAGCTGGTATTAGGCAGCCATCCACGGAAGAGTTGATCTGAGTCGGCCCAGTTGTTTTTCAAGTTCAAAGACTATTATAACATGCCCTATATATGCATAGAAAATATATAATGATATATAGGGCCTAGGCCTACAAATCACACCTCGCAGATGACAATCCATGTAGTCTCAACTTTGGTCCTTAAAATATCATCGATACTGTTTCCCCTGTTATTAAGTAGGCCTGTCACATGTCATAATTTTCTCACGGGTTGAGATGCTTGTTGATTTCCGGGGGGGGGGGGGGGGGGGGCGGTGCAAACAGCGTCGCGCGTGGAGAAAAGACCTCATAAGCTCTACAGGATATTAAATAATATATGCCATCAAACACGACAAAGTCCCAATACTAGTAATCGTTTAATAATGTTGTTCTATCGTCGACCACCACCACTTGAACTCGAATTGCTATAAGCCTATCTTGGAAAATATCATATTGTAATACTCTTCATGTTAGATTTTGTATAATAAATTTGCGGTTCTATTGTAAATTTTATTTCATACCTGTAGGGCTAGGCCCTTATATATTTAATTTCACATCGTGAAATGTTTGTCAAGATCGCCTATAAACAAAATATAAATATGTGAAAAACTAACTTTAGTCTACAGCACTTAAAATTAATATGTTATTATATATATATTATATTGGGTACCAAACTGTTTTTCCGACAAAAACGATTTTTTCAAATAATGTTTCAATATATTTTTCCCTTCTTTTGGAATTTCGGAACTTGAAGTTCCCGGAACTTGAAATTTGGAACTTGAGTTTCCCGGAACTTGGGAACTTCGTACACTGCCCACCCTAGACACTGCTCCTTCGCATGTTAGAATTTGCAGATGTCCCCTGCTCTCAATTTCAAGTATTGTAGTAAGCTTGCGATTGGCCGGTGTCACGCCATATTAGGCATCCCCTAGATATTAGGCTTCCCTTCCGGCTCTGCGCAAGAAGGCCCCTAATATGGTCATAGTGAGATAGCTGTGTGTCTCATGGTAAATGATCAGCAGATGTATATATTATATATTTAATTGCTAGTTGAACAAAAAGCCTACATGACTTCTGCAAATGCAATATTGCAATCAATGATAAATTGGATACAAATGTATTATCAAATATGTAATACACACACTTGTTGAAATTCAGCAGGCAGAATCATACTAATATTACAGCAATATTATTAAATTATACACAAATTCATTTTAATTCATAATACATACTATTTAGTAAATTGGAATGGAAATGTCATTCATCATTGTTTAACACATCTTCACTTGTGAATATTACCAATATTTATCAGAAAATTAACATTGATAGTCTTAAGTAAAACATACCACGTTATTATATTACACTACTGTAATTTAAACATACTATGTGTTATTTATATTATAAGGCCTTGGCAACAAGAAATATATAATAAAAGTATATAATTATTATATGTTATAATAAATATAAGATATAGTTAGATTAGGCATCCCTTCGCCACAGTGTAACGTGTTCAGTGAGAGTGCATTCAGAGGGGTGCTTAATTTTGCTGACAAGTACAAGCACGCCAACACCCTGTCAAGACCTTGGCAAGCCGTTGTCAAATTAGACATCCCCTTAGTCACAGTGTGGTGACAGTCCTGGTTAGGGGAGCTTAATATCGCTGGCTTGGCAAGTCGTTTCTAAATTTAACATCGCATAGAATAACAAATTGTAACCGAAACTATTAGCAAATATAAAAACACTAAATTATTAAAATACAGCGAGCGTAATTATACAAATCTTTCAGCAATATATCATGATTTGAACGAAGCATACGTCTACATAGAATTCCCGTCATCAATAAATATCTATCTACCCATATTTGACATTCCAAATAGAGAGATCGCATTGTTACAGCAATATAGTGCACTAATGTGATCCAAACATATCACATGTTAATAATGTTATCATGGCTTGACACTAAGCAGATAAATGAAAGAAGATAATTAACGCGTATTTGTGTGTTTCAAGCATCATAATCAGCGTTGTTTCTTATGGTTATACATGTATTTCAGGCCAGTTTCATTTGTGATTTTATTTGTTGAAAAAAACAAAACTATTTAATAACATGTTTAGTCCCCGACATCACAAGGGTTTGCTATTGTTAGTCACCCCCCCCCCCCCCCTCCCAGCTCACGAGGTGTTGTTTCTACTGTAACGTGTGATGGCATTGCCAAAGAACAAAGAGGTGACAGCGGCGTCTATGCAACAAAGCATTATAATGTCCTTATCTAAACGATTAACCCTAGGCGACCAAGCGGATGAAAATGTATGACCACAAAATCAAGTGCTAATATATTACATCACCGCATAAATGAATAGTCGGAACCAATAATGACATGCAAATATTTATTTACACATGTATTTACAGATATCATACAATTATCCCAACAGTATTAACCTAATTATTATTTCATTGCAGTACATTTCAGAGAGTAAATAACATTTATAAATATGATTTCACAGCTAATATATAATATATTCACACTCATAGTAGCATATTATACTGCCAGCACAACAACATTAAGTATATTATTTACTTTCACATATAAAATACAAATTTCACAATATACAGTAAGGTGTTAGGCAGTACTAATTATAACAATAATCAGTATGTGATCTGGCGGATAACAAGTATTGTATACAAATATACAAAACAAATATAATATTTATATATATCTTGACAATATTTTCTATAGGTATCCATTGATATGTAAATGTATCTGACTATCCACAGGCAAATCATTAATTATAATGGCAATAAACATGAGTGAGTACGATTTAAGGCAATTTAATCATTCTATTGTTATTACTGCATAACACCTTACTGTATTGATATCCACACAATTTGTTTAAATAGTTGCGGGAAAGGGCATTCACTCTGGAAAAGGGTAGTAAAGTACAATAGTTAAAAGTGCACCATATATTAGACAAATGGGTATGATTTTCCTATTATTAAATTATTGAGTATAACATCTGCATAGGCCTAATATTAGCTATCATCAAACATTTTGTCAAATTACATTGACATGATCCCAGGTGTTTAATCTGCTTGCATTATTAAAGTGATGGCATTTTCTGAGTTGTCAGTCATGGCACCTTCCGTGGAAACAATCGCACTTGCGAACCGTTGACAGCTCACATATGTGGCTATTATATCTGGCACTCACAAGCCGTTGACATCTCACATGTCGCTGTTACGCTTCATTGTCGTATATGTGCACGCCCGTATGCTGACAATTATTTTCACGCACTAATAATCAATTATATGTCGTAACAAAAAGATATTTCTACTTTTTCAAACCCATAAAATATTGCATAATAGCAATTGTGTACTTGTTGGCCTTATATGGTTAATTTTCTAAAATCGAATCAACATATACTTGACATATAACATAATAGCATGACATATAATAGCATTACATGGCTTCACCATGATAAATATTTGTAATAATATATTTTAAATTATACTTTCAAAGTACATGTAAAATAATGAATATATTTTACTTTTAAACATTTGCAAAGTCAACATGCAATTTGATATGGCATCAATCTATGGTATGTATTTAATACATTTGTAAAGCTTCAAAGTTTATTAAAACTAAAAAGAATAGTAAGTAAATCATTTATACGTAAATTTATTATCCACTCCGTAATAAATTTCAAAATAAAGCACTAAATCTACTTCAAACATAACACTCCTATGACGCAATGCTCACACCTTTGGCTTCCACAGCTACTGCACCCTCTCATGTTGATCAGACAAAGAAAGAGGTGTGATAACACCCCGCCTAAATGAAACCCCCGCCGCAATTAACACTTGTGAGCCCATGACTGACGCGTATTGTCAATAATGTATTCACGTGTACCATGGGTACAGCGGATAACAGTAATTGAATACGGGAATACATTTAATTATCTGAAAACTACAAATATTTTACAACATGCTATTGATATAGAATTTTATAATTGAAACTATGAAGAGTTTTTTTGTGTCTAATTTATTTATTGTTTATGGCAACCAAAGGGTGACTCAACGTGGTCCTCGGCGGTTTATGATATGTATGATCAGTTAACGGTATGTATCTCAAATAGGAACTTTATTTATTAGGAGAATTATGCCTAGGTATTATAACCCATCACATACGATGTCGTAGACGTTGGGCCAACATTTATCCTGGAAGAACATATCATTGCGTAATGATTACGGTTGAATATAATTTTTTAATCAGAAAAAAGACATGACAAAATATTTTTTATATTACTTTTCCTTCTGAAATAATAACTAATTTTAATTTATATCTATCGCAACCTTAGTAGCATTTTTTATTTTGACAATCGATAATGAAGTAGTGGGTATTGGTTTGTTCATACAAGCCAGCTTGCACGGGACGAGGGGGATGTCTAATGTGGCAACGACTTGCAAAGTCTTGCCTCTCCTGGACCTGTTTAGCCTATATGTGCACAAAGGTGGCCCGATTAATTTTATTTTCCAAGGTCTTGCCAGGGTGTCGGCGTGCTTGTACTTGCCAGCAAAATTAAGCACCCCTCTGCATGCGCTCTTACTGAATGGCCAACTCTACACTGTGGCGAAGGGGATGCCTAATTTAACTATGTCTCATATGTATTAACCTTGTAAAGCATTCCCTGTATAAAGATCGTTAACATATAATTTAATATATAAATATATGTCAATGTGAAAATTATCGTTGTTATTCTAATAGGCCAGAAAACATGGCGGGGGAATCTAATTTCCCACCATCTGTCTTGTTCTTCTTATTGGAATATTAAGCATCCCCTCATTTGTCTAGAAATGGATAGTATTCTAGCGACCACCAGCTGGAATATGGATTATACTTTGTAACCCATTGGTTAACATAATTCACTTCAAGTGAGTGCAAAACTATGTTTGTTACTAAAAGCTAAGTATTAAAACTAAGTCATTTTAAAAGAGAATTATATGTAAGTGTGGTGGATTGATTAAGACGCCTTTGTGTGACTTCCGCTGCGTAGTCACTCTCTGCGCATGCCCACACAGTCACGTGATTTGTTGGCTTGTCAGGGATGCCTAATATATGGGGATGCTTAATATTCGTTGACACCGGCTGTCTTGCTAAAAGTACCCTGATCGGCTGGCGAGAATATTATGGCGGGGGAGGGGTTGGCGTAGAGACACCTGTGTGGAGCCCAGCAAACGCGAGGATTGTATACTGTTTTAATATTTGCCCACCGCCAACGGCGCTGGACCAACACTGAAACAACATTGGGTCAAGTCTTCGTGTTTGCTGAGAGAGCTGTCTGCATTTTGATACACGCGTGCCGTCTTTGTCTGGTTGGCACAGGATGCACAGTGCTTTGTGTAGGAACTTCGGAACTTGGGAACTTCGGAACTTGGAAACTTCGGAACTTGCGAACTTGTTTAAGGGTATCCCTTTAACAAAAGCTACATAAACGTGCAGGTTTTATATTATTCAGGTTTATGCCATCTGGATGCCTGGCATTGTGTATCATAAGGTGTTACTTCTGTCCTTGCAGATTGTGACAAAGCGGTAATTATTCTTTCCTGCATCTGCTGTATGTGATGCAGAATAAAGTACCATCTGGGTCAATAATTGTTTATAGTTCTGATGACACATCTGTCAGTTATGGGACGTCCTAACACATGTTTGCTAGCAGCAATGCACTTAATAATTACTTTAACTATTTAGCTATATAGTCAATTAAAGTACACCACAATTTTATATATCAATACTAATTATAAATATAAGTACAAAAACATCGACTAAAATAATCTATTTTGAAGACTCTTTATTCCGTTCTAAATTAAATTTCGTCCTACAATTCTTTGTATGCAGTGGACATAGCGATTAGTTATAATGGCTCAGTTGTAAAGCCATTCACTTGGAGTCTGAGAAGTACCAGGTTCGAATCCCACCAGCAGGACAAACTAGTTTGCCAGTTTTTAATCTCTGGTTGCTCTAATCTCTCTGTCTTTAGTAGTATAACAAATTAGATAATTGTTGTACAAATTGAAAGAGTGGATGCTTTTGAATCACAATGATTTAATGTCTGAGTGGTTTAGCCATTCGCTTGAAGTCTGATAGTTCCTAGTTTTGAATCCCTGCCGAAGTCATTTATTCACATATAAAGCTGAAAACTCACAATAATTCAGTGACCAATAATATAATTCGGTCTGATGTAGGCCCTAATGTTTTGTCATTCTTCAGTTAAATTTACTATGAGCTGTAACGCTATTAGAGCTCAGGTCCAGCTATGTCTGTGAGAGGCGGTTCAATGCTGGCTCAGCGTTGTAGACGGTTGTCCAACACTAAACCAACGTCGGCCTAACGTGTTGCTTTTGCCTGATCGGCTGTGCTATCTCATGGAGTCATATCGCCAGCTGGGGTATGGAGCAGTGACATATCGTGGCACTTTTAATTCTGATGGTCTCACCACACACTTAACACATGCGATGACACTCTGATCACGAGTGTGTAGTAGTAGCATTCAGCGATCCTGGTGCCAATAACTGTGGAAAGCACAGCGACAGCACTGGCATGTAATACAAACAGCAGTCACTGATTACCTTCCAAGTTATCAGCTACCACTGTTTACCTTGGAACATAAGCTGTGCCTAAGGCTGCTGCCTGATGCTGATGCTAATGAGGTGTCCTGGCTGAGTTGCAGTGCGCATGTGCAGCAGTCCCTAAGTCTGTGCTGCTGCCTGTCACCTTGCTCTCGCCATTGAGGTGGATTCCTGTTGTCAGCCCTTCAGACGCCGGGTGTGGTCTGAGAGTGTAACAGTAAAAACAGAATCATCTCTGATAATGGGACTGTCACACTGGACACTACACTGACCCGTCAGTCAATGAGTGTGGTCTGATAATGTAACTGTGTCTCGAGAGCTTTTCAAATCAGCCTGTTGACTTATTTACTATAGCTACATATATCTGCCTATTCAGTTTCAAGATAGGATACACATTGCGATTCAATTCCGAACAGCAAAGTGTTCGTTTTAATCTGAACCTCTGCTGTCGTTACATATGTTTAGTCGATGCTCAGTTTGAAGCTCAGTTTGAAGTTTTACATGCTCGACTGGAGTTACAGGTGATTGACTCACGTTCTGTCTACTGGAGTTACAGGTGATTGACTCACGTTCTGTCTACTGGAGTTACAGGTGATTGACTCACGCTCTGTCTACTGGAGTTACAGGTGATTGACTCACGCTCTGTCTACTGGAGTTACAGGTGATTGACTCACGCTCTGTCTACTGGAGTTACAGGTGATTGACTCACGTTTTGTCTAAGCTCTACTGGAGTTACAGGTGATTGACTCACGTGTTTGGCTCACGTTCACACAAGCTCTATTGGTATTACAGCTTTTTTACGGAAAGCACTGTTGTTGATTATTATATCACACCAACTGCTCTGACCACGTGAGGCTTTCAGGGCGTGGCTTATATTGAGTGAGAAGAAACAACTGACGGTTTATATGAAGTAAGGCGGTTTGTACGTGATTATTTAACCTACGTGTGGATTATATAACGTAAGACGTGATACATTGCCAACCTGTGAGATCAGCGTCTGAGACGGAGTGATATGTAGATTATAATAGCAAGATATCACAAAATTTACAACAAAATATTCAAGTCAAAAAAGAAAGGTAGGTTAACTTCGCATTTATTAATAAATCACTGCCCTGTGATTAAAAATATAGTAAATAATTAAAAGCGAAATATAATAACTAATATAGAATATCATGTTTGTACTGTATAATAACTGATAGAAATTAGCACGACAAATAAATCACTCAATCAATCACTCACTCAATCACTCACTCACTCAATTTTTCACTCAATCAGTCGATCAATCAGTCGATCAATCAGTCGATCAATCAGTCGATCAATCAGTCGATCAATCAATCAATCAATCAATCAATCAATCAATCAATCAATCTATCAATCAATCAATCAATCAATCAATCAATCAATCAATCAATCAATCAATCAATCAATCAATCAATCAATCAATCGATCGATCAATCAATCAATCAATCAATCAATCAATCAATCAATCAATCAATCAATCAATCAATCAATCAATCAATCAATCAATCAATCAATCAATCAATCAATCAATCAATCAATCAATCAATCAATCAATCAATCAATCAATCAATTAAGCAATCAAACAATGAATCAATCCATAAATCGGAGTCATCTTCTAAAAAATGCCTAAATTTTTCCTTGCGCAATTGACAGAATGTGACGTAAAGCCATTAAATCGCTCACTTCATTGTGGTCGCATTTTTTAAAATAAAAGCCCTGACCAGAGTAGAACCACGCCGAGCTTCATTCTGGTGTTTTTTAACAATTCAAGCGCTGAACAGGAAGTGTTTATTCTGTTTTATTAACTCAATGGAATGTGTGTCTTAACATAAAGATCTCCAATTTTTTGAGACACAAATAAATAAATATCAGCAAATTTCACCACTAGCAATTGTGGGTTGCGGTAGAGAGACACAACTTCAAGTGGCTGAAGATTTAAATAAGATAATTTGGCAGCCAAAGAGTTAATTAGTTTAACATTTCACAGTCATCTTCGTTCAGTGCAAAACAATCCAAGATCAGTAATAACGCTGTCACATTTGGCCTTACTGAACAACAAACATCACCGGACAACGACACCGAAGACCTACATGATCTAATAATGAAGACATACCACATGCAGCGCACATACAGGATAAAGCGGATCTCTGATGGTCCCTAACCCTGCTAACGAGCATCACCGGACAACGACACCGAAGATCTACATGATCTAATAATGAAGACATACCTCATGCCGCTCACATACAGGATAAAACGAATCTCTGATGGTCCCTAACCCTGCTAACGAGCATCACCGGACAACGACACTGAAGACCTACATGATCTAATAATGGAGACATACCACATGCAGCGCACATACAGGATAAAGCGAATCTCTGATGGTCCCTAACGAGCATCACTGGACAACGACACCGAAGATCTACATGATCTAATAATGAAGACATACCTCATGCAGCTCACATACAGGATAAAGCGGATCTCTGATGGTCCCTAACCCTGCTAACGAGCATCACCGGACAACGACACCGAAGATCTACATGATCTAATAATGAAGACATACCACATGCAGCGCACATACAGGATAAAGCGAATCTCTGATGGTCCCTGACCCTGCTAACGAGCATCACCGGACAACGACACCGAAGACCTACATGATCTAATAATGAAGACATACCACATGCAGCGCACATACAGGATAAAGCGAATCTCTGATGGTACCTTTTTGCGGATAACAACAGAACATAAAACGAACATTGACGACACCAACGGATGCCATTAGTTGTTTGTCCATCTGCCAAGTCTGACAAGGCCATCAACTATCATGCGAGTATGTGGAAATAGCTACATATATAGTTTTGAGAGCGTTCTTAACCATATAAGCATAAGCTGAATTCATTTATGAACAGTGCTAAGCGCGCTAAATAACCAAATTGTACTTGCGATTTTGAAAGTTCTAATTTTGTAAGAGTTCACTTTGTCATATATGTTTGATGTTGAAAACGTTCTGAGAGATGTTGTTAACCATATTAGCACACGCTGAATCTATTTCTGAGCAGTGTCAATTGCGGAAAAAAAAGCAAATATACTTGAAAATCGTGCAATACAAATAGCCAGCTTGAGTCACGCGAAACTTAATTTGTCATATATAAATATTTTTGGTTACAATTGGGAGCGTTATAGCTAATTCAGGATACCAAGAATCCATTTCTAACCAGTGTCAACAGCGCAAAAAGCTTAAAAATTGCGAAATAAAGGTGTCGCGATTTGTCAGTTAATTGAATGTTGCGGAAGTTAAATTTGTCATATTTATTTCATGTAAGAAACGTCTGGAGAGCGCGAAATAAAAAACTGCTTAAAAAAAGAAAATACAATTGTTCACTATTTTGTCTGTTTTCGTCTTGGGAAAGAATTTGTGAATTTCTGAAGTCTCAAGCAGTGATTTGCAGGTTTACAAATAAACAACAGAAAATATATACATTTTAGGTCAACATGACCATGATAAACATAACATTAGGTTTTAAATATTGCATTTAAAATATGACTAATTGGTTAAGTAACATAAATAATTCCAAAACACTTCCAAAAGAAAACAATATCATTCTATTCCAGAAGCATAGCTCAACAACTTGAAGATGGGTCTGGGGGTCAGTCGGTCTGGGGGTCAGTCAGTCGGTCGGTTTATTACAAAATGATCAGTTGACCCTTGAAGCGCTACGCGACAATAATCGTTTTTATATGTTTTATTAGATGATCAAATCACTGTTATTACGAAAGAAATGTGTGTTAAATCATAAATATATTTTTTTAAATTAAATGTTTAATCTCAAATAAAACAAAAACAAAGATGATTAATTTCTACACACTTGAAGGTGTGGATTGCGGTAGCGAGACACAACTTCAAGTGGGTGAACATTTAAATTCTATCACTTATTGGGAAAAAAGATAAAAGAGCAAGTGTAGAGACAAAGCGCATAAAACAAGCACCAGTGTTTGGCAGCTTTGACAACATTCCTCTAATGTCGTAATACAGTCGCAAAATGAACTATATGAGCGTGTCGTGGACGTAACAGTTACCATATAAGCGGTTCGAGGTCACAAAATTACTATGCTGTCAGCTTATTCTGTTCTCACTACGCTGTCAGTCAGACTATGACGCTCGCCGTGCGTGCAATGCATTATGTCGTCAGACTATGACGCTCGCTGTGCGTGAATAGCGTTATGTCGTCAGACTATGACGCTGTCTGTGCGTGCATAGCGTTATGTTGTCAGACTATGATACTCGCAGTGCGTGCAATGCGTTATTTTGTCAGACTATGATACTCTCTGTGCGTGCAATGCGTTATGTTGTCAGAATATGACGCTCGCTGTGCGTGCAATGCGTTATGTTGTCAGAATATGACGCTCGCTGTGCGTGCAATGCGTTATGTTGTCAGAATATGACGCTCGCTGTGCGTGCAATGCGTTATGTTGTCAGAATATGACGCTCGCTGTGCGTGCAATGCGTTATGTTGTCAGACTATGACGCTGTCTATGCGTGCAATGGGTTATGCTGTCAGACTATGACGCTCGCTGTGCGTGCAATGCGTTATGTTGTCAGACTATGACGCTCGCTATGTGTGTAATGCATTATGTTGTCAGACTATGACGCTGTCTGTGCGTGCAATGCGTTATGTTGTCAGACTATGACGCCTGCTGTGCGTGCAATGTGTTATGTTGTCAGGCTATGACGCTCGCTGTGCGTGCAATGCATTATGTTGTCAGACTATGACGCTCGCTATGCGTGCAATGTGTTATGTTGTCAGACTATGACGCTCGCTGTGCGTGCAATGCTGTATGCTGTAATACTATGACGCTTGCTGTGCGTGCAATGCATTATGTTGTCAGACTATGACGCTGTCTGTGCGTGCAATGCGTTATGTTGTCAGACTATGGCTCTCTCTGTGCGTGTATTGCGTTATGTTGTCAGACTATTGCACACGCTGTGCGTGCATTGCGTTATGTTGTCAGACTTTGATGCTCGCTGTGCGTGCATTGCGTTATGTTGTCAGACTATGACGCTCGCTGTGCGTGCATTGCGTTATGTTGTCAGACTATGACGCTCGCTGTGCGTGCAATGCGTTATGTTGTCAGACTATGATGCTCGCTGTGCGTGCAATGCGTTATGTTGTCAGACTATGACGCACGCTGTGCGTGCAATGCGTTATGTTGTCAGACTATGACACTGTCTGTGCGTGCAATGTGTTATGCTGCCAGACTATGACGCTCGCTGTGCGTGCAATGCGTTATTTTGTCAGACTATGACGTTCGCTGTGCGTGCAATGCGTTATGGTGTAAGACTATGACGCTCTCTGCGTGCGTGCAATGCGCTATGTTGTCAGACTATGACGCTGCCTGTGCGTGCAATGTGTTATGTTGTCAGGCTATGACGCTGTCTGTGCGTGTAATGTGTTATGTTGTCAGACTATGACGCTGTCTGTGCGTGCAATGCGTTATGTTGTCAGACTATGACGCTGTCTGTGCGTGTAATGCGTTATGTTGTCAGACTATGACGCTGTCTGTGCGTGCAATGTGTTATGTTGTCAGGCTATGACGCTGTCTGTGCGTGTAATGTGTTATGTTGTCAGACTATGACGCTGTCTGTGCGTGCAATGCGTTATGTTGTCAGACTATGACGCTGTCTGTGCGTGCAATGCGTTATGTTGTCAGACTATGACGCTGTCTGTGCGTGTAATGCGTTATGTTGTCAGACTATGACGCTCGATGCGTGCAATGCGTCATGTTGTCAGACTATGACGCTCTCTGTGCGTGCAATGCGTTATGTTGTCAGGCTATGACGCTCGCTGTGCGTGTTATGCGTTATGTTGTCAGACTATGACGCTGTCTGTGCGTGTAATGTGTTATGTTGTCAGACTATGACGCTGTCTGTGCGTGCAATGCGTTATGGTGTCAGACTATGACGCTGTCTGTGCGTGTAGTGCGTTATGTTGTCAGACTATGACGCTCGCTGTGCGTGTAATGCGTTATGTTGTCAGACTATGACGCTCTCTGTGCGTGCAATGCGTTATTTTGTCAGACTATGACGCTCTCTGTGCGTGCAATGCGTTATTTTGTCAGACTATGACGCTGTCTGTGCGTGCAATGCATTGCGTGCAATGCGTTTTGTTGTCAGACTATGACGCTCGCTGTGCGTGCAATGCGTTATGTTGTCAGACTATGACGCTCGCTGTGCGTGCAATGCGTTATTTTGTCAGACTATGACGTTCGCTGTGCGTGCAATGCGTTATGGTGTAAGACTATGACGCTCTCTGCGTACGTGCAATGCGCTATGTTGTCAGACTATGACGCTCGCTGTGCGTGCAATGCGTTATGTTGTCAGACTATGACGCTCGCTATGCGTGTAATGCATTATGTTGTCAGACTATGACGCTGTCTGTGCGTGCAATGCGTTGTGTTGTCAGACTATGACGCCTGCTGTGCGTGCAATGTGTTATGTTGTCAGGCTATGACGCTCGCTGTGCGTGCAATGCATTATGTTGTCAGACTATGACGCTCGCTATGCGTGCAATGTGTTATGTTGTCAGACTATGACGCTCGCTGTGCGTGCAATGCTGTATGCTGTAATACTATGACGCTTGCTGTGCGTGCAATGCATTATGTTGTCAGACTATGACGCTGTCTGTGCGTGCAATGCGTTATGTTGTCAGACTATGGCTCTCTCTGTGCGTGTATTGCGTTATGTTGTCAGACTATTGCACTCGCTGTGCGTGCATTGCGTTATGTTGTCAGACTTTGACGCTGTCTATGCGTGCAATGGGTTATGCTGTCAGACTATGACGCTCGCTGTGCGTGCAATGCGTTATGTTGTCAGACTATGACGCTCGCTATGCGTGTAATGCATTATGTTGTCAGACTATGACGCTGTCTGTGCGTGCAATGCATTATGTTGTCAGACTATGACGCTCGCTATGCGTGCAATGTGTTATGTTGTCAGACTATGACGCTCGCTGTGCGTGCAATGCTGTATGCTGTAATACTATGACGCTTGCTGTGCGTGCAATGCATTATGTTGTCAGACTATGACGCTGTCTGTGCGTGCAATGCGTTATGTTGTCAGACTATGGCTCTCTCTGTGCGTGTATTGCGTTATGTTGTCAGACTATTGCACTCGCTGTGCGTGCATTGCGTTATGTTGTCAGACTTTGACGCTGTCTATGCGTGCAATGGGTTATGCTGTCAGACTATGACGCTCGCTGTGCGTGCAATGCGTTATGTTGTCAGACTATGACGCTCGCTATGCGTGCAATGCGTTATGTTGTCAGACTATGACGCCTGCTGTGCGTGCAATGTGTTATGTTGTCAGGCTATGACGCTCGCTGTGCGTGCAATGCATTATGTTGTCAGACTATGACGCTCGCTATGCGTGCAATGTGTTATGTTGTCAGACTATGACGCTCGCTGTGCGTGCAATGCTGTATGCTGTAATACTATGACGCTTGCTGTGCGTGCAATGCATTATGTTGTCAGACTATGACGCTGTCTGTGCGTGCAATGCGTTATGTTATCAGACTATGGCTCTCTCTGTGCGTGTATTGCGTTATGTTGTCAGACTATTGCACTCGCTGTGCGTGCATTGCGTTATGTTGTCAGACTTTGATGCTCGCTGTGCGTGCATAGCGTTATGTTGTCAGACTATGACGCTCGCTGTGCGTGCATTGCGTTATGCTGTCAGACTATGACGCTCGCTGTGCGTGCAATGCGTTATGTTGTCAGACTATGATGCTCGCTGTGCGTGCAATGCGTTATGTTGTCAGACTATGACGCACGCTGTGCGTGCAATGCGTTATGTTGTCAGACTATGACACTGTCTGTGCGTGCAATGTGTTATGCTGCCAGACTATGACGCTCGCTGTGCGTGCAATGCGTTATTTTGTCAGACTATGACGTTCGCTGTGCGTGCAATGCGTTATGGTGTAAGACTATGACGCTCTCTGCGTGCGTGCAATGCGCTATGTTGTCAGACTATGACGCTGCCTGTGCGTGCAATGTGTTATGTTGTCAGGCTATGACGCTGTCTGTGCGTGTAATGTGTTATGTTGTCAGACTATGACGCTGTCTGTGCGTGCAATGCGTTATGTTGTCAGACTATGACGCTGTCTGTGCGTGTAATGCGTTATGTTGTCAGACTATGACGCTGTCTGTGCGTGCAATGTGTTATGTTGTCAGGCTATGACGCTGTCTCTGCGTGTAATGTGTTATGTTGTCAGACTATGACGCTGTCTGTGCGTGCAATGCGTTATGTTGTCAGACTATGACGCTGTCTGTGCGTGCAATGCGTTATGTTGTCAGACTATGACGCTGTCTGTGCGTGCAATGCGTTATGTTGTCAGACTATGACGCTCGATGCGTGCAATGCGTTATGTTGTCAGACTATGACGCTCTCTGTGCGTGCAATGCGTTATGTTGTCAGGCTATGACGCTCGCTGTGCGTGTTATGCGTTATGTTGTCAGACTATGACGCTGTCTGTGCGTGTAATGTGTTATGTTGTCAGACTATGACGCTGTCTGTGCGTGCAATGCGTTATGTTGTCAGACTATGACGCCTGCTGTGCGTGCAATGTGTTATGTTGTCAGGCTATGACGCTCGCTGTGCGTGCAATGCATTATGTTGTCAGACTATGACGCTCGCTATGCGTGCAATGTGTTATGTTGTCAGACTATGACGCTCGCTGTGCGTGCAATGCTGTATGCTGTAATACTATGACGCTTGCTGTGCGTGCAATGCATTATGTTGTCAGACTATGACGCTGTCTGTGCGTGCAATGCGTTATGTTGTCAGACTATGGCTCTCTCTGTGCGTGTATTGCGTTATGTTGTCAGACTATTGCACTCGCTGTGCGTGCATTGCGTTATGTTGTCAGACTTTGATGCTCGCTGTGCGTGCATAGCGTTATGTTGTCAGACTATGACGCTCGCTGTGCGTGCATTGCGTTATGTTGTCAGACTATGACGCTCGCTGTGCGTGCAATGCGTTATGTTGTCAGAATATGACGCTCGCTGTGCGTGCAATGCGTTATGTTGTCAGACTATGACGCTGTCTATGCGTGCAATGGGTTATGCTGTCAGACTATGACGCTCGCTGTGCGTGCAATGCGTTATGTTGTCAGACTATGACGCTCGCTATGTGTGTAATGCATTATGTTGTCAGACTATGACGCTGTCTGTGCGTGCAATGCGTTATGTTGTCAGACTATGACGCCTGCTGTGCGTGCAATGTGTTATGTTGTCAGGCTATGACGCTCGCTGTGCGTGCAATGCATTATGTTGTCAGACTATGACGCTCGCTATGCGTGCAATGTGTTATGTTGTCAGACTATGACGCTCGCTGTGCGTGCAATGCTGTATGCTGTAATACTATGACGCTTGCTGTGCGTGCAATGCATTATGTTGTCAGACTATGACGCTGTCTGTGCGTGCAATGCGTTATGTTGTCAGACTATGGCTCTCTCTGTGCGTGTATTGCGTTATGTTGTCAGACTATTGCACACGCTGTGCGTGCATTGCGTTATGTTGTCAGACTTTGATGCTCGCTGTGCGTGCATTGCGTTATGTTGTCAGACTATGACGCTCGCTGTGCGTGCATTGCGTTATGTTGTCAGACTATGACGCTCGCTGTGCGTGCAATGCGTTATGTTGTCAGACTATGATGCTCGCTGTGCGTGCAATGCGTTATGTTGTCAGACTATGACGCACGCTGTGCGTGCAATGCGTTATGTTGTCAGACTATGACACTGTCTGTGCGTGCAATGTGTTATGCTGCCAGACTATGACGCTCGCTGTGCGTGCAATGCGTTATTTTGTCAGACTATGACGTTCGCTGTGCGTGCAATGCGTTATGGTGTAAGACTATGACGCTCTCTGCGTGCGTGCAATGCGCTATGTTGTCAGACTATGACGCTGCCTGTGCGTGCAATGTGTTATGTTGTCAGGCTATGACGCTGTCTGTGCGTGTAATGTGTTATGTTGTCAGACTATGACGCTGTCTGTGCGTGCAATGCGTTATGTTGTCAGACTATGACGCTGTCTGTGCGTGTAATGCGTTATGTTGTCAGACTATGACGCTGTCTGTGCGTGCAATGTGTTATGTTGTCAGGCTATGACGCTGTCTGTGCGTGTAATGTGTTATGTTGTCAGACTATGACGCTGTCTGTGCGTGCAATGCGTTATGTTGTCAGACTATGACGCTGTCTGTGCGTGCAATGCGTTATGTTGTCAGACTATGACGCTGTCTGTGCGTGTAATGCGTTATGTTGTCAGACTATGACGCTCGATGCGTGCAATGCGTCATGTTGTCAGACTATGACGCTCTCTGTGCGTGCAATGCGTTATGTTGTCAGGCTATGACGCTCGCTGTGCGTGTTATGCGTTATGTTGTCAGACTATGACGCTGTCTGTGCGTGTAATGTGTTATGTTGTCAGACTATGACGCTGTCTGTGCGTGCAATGCGTTATGGTGTCAGACTATGACGCTGTCTGTGCGTGTAGTGCGTTATGTTGTCAGACTATGACGCTCGCTGTGCGTGTAATGCGTTATGTTGTCAGACTATGACGCTCTCTGTGCGTGCAATGCGTTATTTTGTCAGACTATGACGCTCTCTGTGCGTGCAATGCGTTATTTTGTCAGACTATGACGCTGTCTGTGCGTGCAATGCATTGCGTGCAATGCGTTTTGTTGTCAGACTATGACGCTCGCTGTGCGTGCAATGCGTTATGTTGTCAGACTATGACGCTCGCTGTGCGTGCAATGCGTTATTTTGTCAGACTATGACGTTCGCTGTGCGTGCAATGCGTTATGGTGTAAGACTATGACGCTCTCTGCGTACGTGCAATGCGCTATGTTGTCAGACTATGACGCTCGCTGTGCGTGCAATGCGTTATGTTGTCAGACTATGACGCTCGCTATGCGTGTAATGCATTATGTTGTCAGACTATGACGCTGTCTGTGCGTGCAATGCGTTATGTTGTCAGACTATGACGCTCGCTGTGCGTGCAATGCATTATGTTGTCAGACTATGACGCTCGCTATGCGTGCAATGTGTTATGTTGTCAGACTATGACGCTCGCTGTGCGTGCAATGCTGTATGCTGTAATACTATGACGCTTGCTGTGCGTGCAATGCATTATGTTGTCAGACTATGACGCTGTCTGTGCGTGCAATGCGTTATGTTGTCAGACTATGGCTCTCTCTGTGCGTGTATTGCGTTATGTTGTCAGACTATTGCACTCGCTGTGCGTGCATTGCGTTATGTTGTCAGACTTTGACGCTGTCTATGCGTGCAATGGGTTATGCTGTCAGACTATGACGCTCGCTGTGCGTGCAATGCGTTATGTTGTCAGACTATGACGCTCGCTATGCGTGTAATGCATTATGTTGTCAGACTATGACGCTGTCTGTGCGTGCAATGCATTATGTTGTCAGACTATGACGCTCGCTATGCGTGCAATGTGTTATGTTGTCAGACTATGACGCTCGCTGTGCGTGCAATGCTGTATGCTGTAATACTATGACGCTTGCTGTGCGTGCAATGCATTATGTTGTCAGACTATGACGCTGTCTGTGCGTGCAATGCGTTATGTTGTCAGACTATGGCTCTCTCTGTGCGTGTATTGCGTTATGTTGTCAGACTATTGCACTCGCTGTGCGTGCATTGCGTTATGTTGTCAGACTTTGACGCTGTCTATGCGTGCAATGGGTTATGCTGTCAGACTATGACGCTCGCTGTGCGTGCAATGCGTTATGTTGTCAGACTATGACGCTCGCTATGCGTGCAATGCGTTATGTTGTCAGACTATGACGCCTGCTGTGCGTGCAATGTGTTATGTTGTCAGGCTATGACGCTCGCTGTGCGTGCAATGCATTATGTTGTCAGACTATGACGCTCGCTATGCGTGCAATGTGTTATGTTGTCAGACTATGACGCTCGCTGTGCGTGCAATGCTGTATGCTGTAATACTATGACGCTTGCTGTGCGTGCAATGCATTATGTTGTCAGACTATGACGCTGTCTGTGCGTGCAATGCGTTATGTTATCAGACTATGGCTCTCTCTGTGCGTGTATTGCGTTATGTTGTCAGACTATTGCACTCGCTGTGCGTGCATTGCGTTATGTTGTCAGACTTTGATGCTCGCTGTGCGTGCATAGCGTTATGTTGTCAGACTATGACGCTCGCTGTGCGTGCATTGCGTTATGCTGTCAGACTATGACGCTCGCTGTGCGTGCAATGCGTTATGTTGTCAGACTATGATGCTCGCTGTGCGTGCAATGCGTTATGTTGTCAGACTATGACGCACGCTGTGCGTGCAATGCGTTATGTTGTCAGACTATGACACTGTCTGTGCGTGCAATGTGTTATGCTGCCAGACTATGACGCTCGCTGTGCGTGCAATGCGTTATTTTGTCAGACTATGACGTTCGCTGTGCGTGCAATGCGTTATGGTGTAAGACTATGACGCTCTCTGCGTGCGTGCAATGCGCTATGTTGTCAGACTATGACGCTGCCTGTGCGTGCAATGTGTTATGTTGTCAGGCTATGACGCTGTCTGTGCGTGTAATGTGTTATGTTGTCAGACTATGACGCTGTCTGTGCGTGCAATGCGTTATGTTGTCAGACTATGACGCTGTCTGTGCGTGTAATGCGTTATGTTGTCAGACTATGACGCTGTCTGTGCGTGCAATGTGTTATGTTGTCAGGCTATGACGCTGTCTCTGCGTGTAATGTGTTATGTTGTCAGACTATGACGCTGTCTGTGCGTGCAATGCGTTATGTTGTCAGACTATGACGCTGTCTGTGCGTGCAATGCGTTATGTTGTCAGACTATGACGCTGTCTGTGCGTGCAATGCGTTATGTTGTCAGACTATGACGCTCGATGCGTGCAATGCGTTATGTTGTCAGACTATGACGCTCTCTGTGCGTGCAATGCGTTATGTTGTCAGGCTATGACGCTCGCTGTGCGTGTTATGCGTTATGTTGTCAGACTATGACGCTGTCTGTGCGTGTAATGTGTTATGTTGTCAGACTATGACGCTGTCTGTGCGTGCAATGCGTTATGTTGTCAGACTATGACGCCTGCTGTGCGTGCAATGTGTTATGTTGTCAGGCTATGACGCTCGCTGTGCGTGCAATGCATTATGTTGTCAGACTATGACGCTCGCTATGCGTGCAATGTGTTATGTTGTCAGACTATGACGCTCGCTGTGCGTGCAATGCTGTATGCTGTAATACTATGACGCTTGCTGTGCGTGCAATGCATTATGTTGTCAGACTATGACGCTGTCTGTGCGTGCAATGCGTTATGTTGTCAGACTATGGCTCTCTCTGTGCGTGTATTGCGTTATGTTGTCAGACTATTGCACTCGCTGTGCGTGCATTGCGTTATGTTGTCAGACTTTGATGCTCGCTGTGCGTGCATAGCGTTATGTTGTCAGACTATGACGCTCGCTGTGCGTGCATTGCGTTATGTTGTCAGACTATGACGCTCGCTGTGCGTGCAATGCGTTATGTTGTCAGACTATGATGCTCGCTGTGCGTGCAATGCGTTATGTTGTCAGACTATGACGCACGCTGTGCGTGCAATGCGTTATGTTGTCAGACTATGACACTGTCTGTGCGTGCAATGTGTTATGCTGCCAGACTATGACGCTCGCTGTGCGTGCAATGCGTTATTTTGTCAGACTATGACGTTCGCTGTGCGTGCAATGCGTTATGGTGTAAGACTATGACGCTCTCTGCGTGCGTGCAATGCGCTATGTTGTCAGACTATGACGCTGCCTGTGCGTGCAATGTGTTATGTTGTCAGGCTATGACGCTGTCTGTGCGTGTAATGTGTTATGTTGTCAGACTATGACGCTGTCTGTGCGTGCAATGCGTTATGTTGTCAGACTATGACGCTGTCTGTGCGTGTAATGCGTTATGTTGTCAGACTATGACGCTGTCTGTGCGTGCAATGTGTTATGTTGTCAGGCTATGACGCTGTCTGTGCGTGTAATGTGTTATGTTGTCAGACTATGACGCTGTCTGTGCGTGCAATGCGTTATGTTGTCAGACTATGACGCTGTCTGTGCGTGCAATGCGCTATGTTGTCAGACTATGACGCTGTCTGTGCGTGTAATGCGTTATGTTGTCAGACTATGACGCTCGATGCGTGCAATGCGTTATGTTGTCAGACTATGACGCTCTCTGTGCGTGCAATGCGTTATGTTGTCAGGCTATGACGCTCGCTGTGCGTGTTATGCGTTATGTTGTCAGACTATGACGCTGTCTGTGCGTGTAATGTGTTATGTTGTCAGACTATGACGCTGTCTGTGCGTGCAATGCGTTATGGTGTCAGACTATGACGCTGTCTGTGCGTGTAGTGCGTTATGTTGTCAGACTATGACGCTCGCTGTGCGTGTAATGCGTTATGTTGTCAGACTATGACGCTCTCTGTGCGTGCAATGCGTTATTTTGTCAGACTATGACGCTCTCTGTGCGTGCAATGCGTTATTTTGTCAGACTATGACGCTGTCTGTGCGTGCAATGCATTGCGTGCAATGCGTTTTGTTGTCAGACTATGACGCTCGCTGTGCGTGCAATGCGTTATGTTGTCAGACTATGACGCTCGCTGTGCGTGCAATGCGTTATTTTGTCAGACTATGACGTTCGCTGTGCGTGCAATGCGTTATGGTGTAAGACTATGACGCTCTCTGAGTACGTGCAATGCGCTATGTTGTCAGACTATGACGCTCGCTGTGCGTGCAATGCGTTATGTTGTCAGACTATGACGCTCGCTATGCGTGTAATGCATTATGTTGTCAGACTATGACGCTGTCTGTGCGTGCAATGCGTTATGTTGTCAGACTATGACGCCTGCTGTGCGTGCAATGTGTTATGTTGTCAGGCTATGACGCTCGCTGTGCGTGCAATGCATTATGTTGTCAGACTATGACGCTCGCTATGCGTGCAATGTGTTATGTTGTCAGACTATGACGCTCGCTGTGCGTGCAATGCTGTATGCTGTAATACTATGACGCTTGCTGTGCGTGCAATGCATTATGTTGTCAGACTATGACGCTGTCTGTGCGTGCAATGCGTTATGTTGTCAGACTATGGCTCTCTCTGTGCGTGTATTGCGTTATGTTGTCAGACTATTGCACTCGCTGTGCGTGCATTGCGTTATGTTGTCAGACTTTGATGCTCGCTGTGCGTGCATTGCGTTATGTTGTCAGACTATGACGCTCGCTGTGCGTGCATTGCGTTATGTTGTCAGACTATGACGCTCGCTGTGCGTGCAATGCGTTATGTTGTCAGACTATGATGCTCGCTGTGCGTGCAATGCGTTATGTTGTCAGACTATGACGCACGCTGTGCGTGCAATGCGTTATGTTGTCAGACTATGACACTGTCTGTGCGTGCAATGTGTTATGCTGCCAGACTATGACGCTCGCTGTGCGTGCAATGCGTTATTTTGTCAGACTATGACGTTCGCTGTGCGTGCAATGCGTTATGGTGTAAGACTATGACGCTCTCTGCGTGCGTGCAATGCGCTATGTTGTCAGACTATGACGCTGCCTGTGCGTGCAATGTGTTATGTTGTCAGGCTATGACGCTGTCTGTGCGTGTAATGTGTTATGTTGTCAGACTATGACGCTGTCTGTGCGTGCAATGCGTTATGTTGTCAGACTATGACGCTGTCTGTGCGTGTAATGCGTTATGTTGTCAGACTATGACGCTGTCTGTGCGTGCAATGTGTTATGTTGTCAGGCTATGACGCTGTCTGTGCGTGTAATGTGTTATGTTGTCAGACTATGACGCTGTCTGTGCGTGCAATGCGTTATGTTGTCAGACTATGACGCTGTCTGTGCGTGCAATGCGTTATGTTGTCAGACTATGACGCTGTCTGTGCGTGTAATGCGTTATGTTGTCAGACTATGACGCTCGATGCGTGCAATGCGTTATGTTGTCAGACTATGACGCTCTCTGTGCGTGCAATGCGTTATGTTGTCAGGCTATGACGCTCGCTGTGCGTGTTATGCGTTATGTTGTCAGACTATGACGCTGTCTGTGCGTGTAATGTGTTATGTTGTCAGACTATGACGCTGTCTGTGCGTGCAATGCGTTATGGTGTCAGACTATGACGCTGTCTGTGCGTGTAGTGCGTTATGTTGTCAGACTATGACGCTCGCTGTGCGTGTAATGCGTTATGTTGTCAGACTATGACGCTCTCTGTGCTTGCAATGCGTTATTTTGTCAGACTATGACGCTCTCTGTGCGTGCAATGCGTTATTTTGTCAGACTATGACGCTGTCTGTGCGTGCAATGCATTGCGTGCAATGCGTTATGTTGTCAGACTATGACGCTCGCTGTGCGTGCAATGCGTTATGTTGTCAGACTATGACGCTCGCTGTGCGTGCAATGCGTTATTTTGTCAGACTATGACGTTCGCTGTGCGTGCAATGCGTTATGGTGTAAGACTATGACGCTCTCTGCGTACGTGCAATGCGCTATGTTGTCAGACTATGACGCTCGCTGTGCGTGCAATGCGTTATGCTGTCAGACTATAACGCTACCTGTGCGTGCAGGGGGGGGGGGGGGTGGAAGTGTCACCTCCGCACCTCCGCCTTCATAGAAGGCCAAGCACACCCAAACGTTTTTGCCTTACTGCAGTTTTCGTCGAACCAGGTTTGTCTATTTTTTGTGTCGTTTCTTTTTCATGTGTTTTTTGTGTTTACTTTCCAATAGTTCAGGTTTTTTTCACCGAGGTTGTTGTGTTTATTTTCTAAAAGTTTTAAGTTCAAATTCTTTGTATATTCTTTATATATTCATATTCATATATTTTTTATATATTTTTTCATTGAAGAGTGGGTTCTTTGATCTGTGCTTGGTGATTTCTCTGGGATGTCGCCCCTGGATTGATCGTCCAGCACATACTTTTTTACATACACAGAATTGTTTGAAGTATATATTAGTGTATCGTCAATGATTGATTCACTAGGGTTGTAATAATTTAATGGTTTCTCTGTGGCATCCTGGCAGGTAATGCAGCATGTCATAGAGAAGCCATTGCCATACAATTAGCCTGTGGTGACTTACGGTGTTTGCACGATTTGTGATTGCTCTGTGGTGCTCTTCAATATCACAGACCTGATAACCAACTGTGGGGGCACTGTAAGTCTTGAAATTTTGAGAATTTGTTATTTTGTTGTTTAATGGTTTCTCTCTTCATTGTTTCATATATATATTCATATTTATGTCAATTATGTCAATTTATATACATACAGTATATACATACAGTGCTTATTAGACTTAGACTTGTAGTTCTTAGACAATCACTCCAATTTCATGGAGATATAGTGACTTGATAAGTCGTTCATTTTATAATCACTTCATATTTTACATTATTTATGCTGACATTGTTATACTCATTAAACTGTGTTGTAGTACAGGCGCTACAACATGTCATCAAACTCGTTACATATAGGTGCCAGGTGCATCATCATATTATCATATCAAACGTTTTAAACTAAATATTTTAGGGCGAAAATGCTGTTCTTATCTTTTTCTTTTCTTTACCACTTTTACTTTATGGGATATTGGGATACTAGGAATTTTCAGTTTAATGGCCATACTGGCCGAAAAGTGAAGTGAAGCAGACATTTTACTTACTTACTTACCTGTGCGTGCACTGCGTTGTTACTGCGTTGTCAATATGTCTGTACTGCGCATTGGTACCATGCCCTACGTTCCATAAAGATAGCTTGGTATAAATACAGCTGACAACAAAACATATTTCTATTTTTAATAATTGTTTACTATGCAGAGAAACAGCTCTTCTTTTGTTAATTATCTGATTGTATGGTAAAAATACACGACGCTCTCACTTCATTTTTCTGCCATTGGATATCTGCGCTTCGCTAATGGCCTTTGTGTTTCGAACAAAAGTAAAGTACATTTGTCAAGATATATAGACACTTATCTTCTGTCATATATATAATATATATCGTACCATGTGTACACATAAATCCTATGTCAGATATTTTTCTGAATCAACACGGTGCACTTTCTGAGATCATAGACTATCTGTAGTTCTGGAATCTGGGAAAATGGCGTCATATTCAAATCGCACGCACTTTTGTCCTTGGCATCTGATGATTTCATGAACTACTTACACCAATGATCATTTTTAGACATAAGACGTTAGTTTATGGGCCCCATGGGAACACCTAATATTTACCTGGTGCCGCAGTTCTATACATGCAACAATGGGGCTTAAATGGTTAGTGATTGCACTAATGAACACTCTCTTAAAATAGGAAAACACCATAACATATGAACATATCATGCCTTGACATATGAATTAATTGTTTTCATTATAAAAATATAGGTAGGAAATTATACCAGTGTACCTATATTCTTTCTACATTTTATATTAATTTATTTAATTATATGTAAACTTTAGACGGTCTGGAAGCAGATTAACCTATATACCATATCAATGACATCTTATCCCTTTGATACATACCAAGGAAAATAATATTAACTATCTTTAACTTTTTCAAAAACTACACTTAATCGACTATGGTTCGCCCAACTAGTTAAATGGGACAGACAACATGATACCTGATGAAAAACTGTTCGATTAGACAACCTTATAGTTCAGTCAGATCAGTCGGTCAGTCAGTTATAAAGTGGTTATAATGAGATCAGGTCAGTAACCTCACCTCATTATCTCATTATGACCAAAACACCTTCTTATAATAATCAAATAATATCTGCACATTTTAATACATATCTTTTTGTTTATATTTTTCTGTTCCAGGTGACAGCGATGTCAGACAACTCCACATTACACAACATGCTCAACGGGACCGACAGCGATGACCCGGTCATAAAGAGGTCAGGTCATGTCACTGACCTCTCTACACAGGTCATGTACTACATCAACGCTGCTCTTATCCCCATCATAGGCGTGATTGGATTGGTCGGGAATACACTGAACCTGGCCGTGTTGTCATGGAAATACAGAAGAACGGAAGTAGACACGTTAGAGAGGCGTGCTCTGATTGGTCTGATATCTCTCGCCGTCTCCGATTGGTGGTTCTGTCTGGTGTTACTTCCTTCCGCGGCTTTTTCTCATAGTAAGACGTTTTTTGCTGAGCGTTGCCTAGAGATGTATTATCGGCTGTATGGGAACTACTTTCACAATGTGTTCATTAAGATCAGCACATGGTTGACTGTAATCATTGCTGGGGCCAGGTACATAGGCATCTGTCATCCACTCAAGGCTCGTATAATGTTAGGATCTATGGCCACTAAGCTCGCTATAGCAGCTACATTTATTATCTGGATGGCGCTCCTGACACCAGTTCTCTGGTCATACAAACTACATCACATGTACTTAGACAATAACACTTTCTTATATATAGTCGACCTAGGGGTATTCAACACTAATCAACATCTTAAAGTATCCATTACTTATTTATGGGCAATTCTAGGATTTTTCCTCCCAATAACGGTGCTAGCTTTCTTTAATATCTGCCTCATCCGGGCGCTTCGTGCATCACATCGTCTCCGCCAATCAGTGGTGAGGAACCGTGCAGGATCACGTGATCAAAGCTCCAAGATTACAGTGACGCTGGTTGCCTTGGTGATTATGTTTATAATATTAGTTTCACCTTCAGAATTTTTACATTTCTACATTGACGTAGCTCCAGAGTCTTACACAACCATGGAGATATTCCTGACGCTGGGTAACGTATTACAAGCTATGAACTTCTCCTTTCATTTTGTCCTGTATTGTGCTGTTAATGTCAGCTTCAGACGAGCTTTTATCACCATTGTCTGTGTGATTCTGTCCAAACTTACATTTCATAAGTATGATAGAGGCTCCAATGAGTCCAGATGGTTCAGCCGCAGCTCTGGGGCATCCAGTAAAACGGCAGAGACGCATGTGTGATACAAGCAACAGGGACGCTTGTCTGAAACGAATAATACAGACGCATGTGGGATATGTTTTTTATTCGTGAAACCTGAATACCAGATACGTGTGATACGTGTGATTACCTTGGTTGACGAACCGACGAGCTCCAACCTGACAGGCATTTGGCGTAACCACTACAGCAGCGGCTTACTCAAATAACAGAAAGATATGTGAAAAAATATATACAGTTTGCAAAATTGTTCATGCTATATGGGAAAATACAGCATATATCCAACAAACAATGTCTTCGCCTAAAGGCTCACACCTTATTCATTAGACGAGTGCTGTTGTTTTACATATCGCACTAAGATGAACACCGTTTGCTTATTGTATCGCCTACGTATAAAAGGGTCGTATCTGCTGCATTGCAATGTGGCGGATACGACCCTTTATCACCAATAAGGCAATAATACGCAGATAGTACGGGAAACAATATACGTTTTTGATTATAAAAATATTTTGTGTCGAAATGTCTTGCTGTATTTGATATTATATTAATACACTATTTTGTATGTGTAATTGTTTTTATTGCTAGCAATAATTTCATTTTCAGTTTAAGATAGATGATACAGCTCCACCATAACACTGCATTTGTAATTTTATTCATTCTAGGCCTCCTGGGCATGTTGATTTTCAATCAGACCAATTACAAGCAGATTACGATAATAACCAGTTGATGTCGTTTAATCAGAGATGCAGTCTGTCACCCACAAGTAGATCCACGGGTGGAATAGATGAAGGGTTTACGTTTAACTATTTAAGTACAGCTACATGGAGTCACTCAGGAACAAATAGCTTCACGGGTAGAATGGACGAGGGGTTCACGTTTAACTGTTTATGTACAGCTACATGTAAACTGTTGTTATTCTGCTACTCATTGTGCGGAATTGAGTTGCGGATAACTGAAATCAGGCACATATTTACTCATGATTTAAGCGTCACTACCTTAAATGTTTAACGTTCATTGTCGCTATTAATCTAACATCAGGGGATGTATTCATTTGTGGGTAAAACTCGGATAAATAAGTTAGCAATATAATTGTTAAAATTTGTTGGTTGTGGCAGCCAGATAATTCTAAATAAATCATAATCATAGGTATTTATTCAGCAATTGAACAATTTCATTGATGAAACATTATCCTTTAGTAGCATAAGTGTTAATCCATGCTTCTAGCTCGCACCACAAACTTGTCATAAAACACACAGAAAAAACCCTGAAGCGTCAGAAAAAGCACAGTGGTGAAAGGATAAAAATGTCGACTAGTTCTGGCGCACCTAAGACACCGCTTGGGATTAAATGCCAGACTCATCAAACACTAGACTTTAAATCAATGTCGGCTTAATGTTGGATCAGCAAACCTTGAACCAACGTTAACCCAACATTGGTTTAACGTTTGCTGGGAGTTATTAGTGGAAACTATAATTATGACTCTCTATTAGCATTTTTTTCTATTAGCATTATCTGTAGTCATTGCCTTTATTCACAGTTCTACATCAAGTCAGATTATCCGGATGTTTCTGGATCACCACATATTCTCTACGCGCTTATATCATGTTCTGGATACTTTTCAGAGCTGAAAGAGGTAATCGTCTATTATGATCATCACATTCTTCTCTACACGTTTATTATGATCATCACATTCTTCTTTACACGTTTACTATGATCACCAAATGTTCTCTACACGTTTATTATGATCATCACATTCTTCTCTACACGTTTATAGCATGTTCTGGACACTTGTCGGCGATGGAGCGTAAACAGGTACAAGTTTATCATGATCACCACTTGAAGGGCTCCATGCAATAACCTGTTAACCGTCATTAACAGGTTCTTGCTGATAACGACGGATTTGGGGTGCTGAGGTAGGCAAGATTATTGTGTAAAAAAATCTTAGCTCTACGACAATTATAGCACTTTTCTCTTAAGCAAGTACATGTTTATGGCTGTTAGTGAGAGCAATTTCACTATAAAAAAGTGTTAAGTGCGTTTACCAGTGAATATAACTAAATAACATGTAGCAAATCCTACTCACTTAACATGTTCTTGAAAATAATAGAATCACATATCAGAAATGGTAAGAGGTTTTGTCAAGTTAAAAAAAATCCAAAAATCCGAGAAAAACTCGGGAGTGGGTGGGTACTTCAAGCCTAAACTTGTATTTTTTTTTGGAAATTTTGTGTTTTTCTTGTGTTTTTTGTGTTGTTTCTATGTTTCCAAATGTTTCAAAAAAAATGAATAGGGTGGTGAGTGGGTGTTAATCTGACTAATCCGAGTTTTTCTCGATTTTTTTTAAATTGTTTTAACTTGACAAGACCCCTAAGCTCCATTAACATGATTTCACAAATACCAACACTGTTAATTTTAAATTTAAAAAAGTATTCAGATAAATGGTTGTGAAGTCACTGTGTCACAGATATCATCTAATCGATATCCATGATTTCTGAAAAAAAATGTATAAAACAATAAAATGGTAATGTCATTTACTATACAATATTGTGATATTGAATTTAAAGACTATTGGCAAATACCAGTTAACATCCTGGGAGTCTCATATATGATTACCAAACTTACTTTACCAATATTATTGACAAACAAACATATTTTACGCGGAAGCTCTTAAATGGAAAAAAAATGAACTTAAACTTTGAAGTCGTTTTTCTCAAAACAATAAAACATGCACTTAACAGGTTCTTGCACGGAGCCATCTACTTGTTCTCTACACGTCTGGCGTGGGAGGTCATCATTTTCGCTTTGTCCTTTTGTTTAGCTCCGAATAATGAATGAATAACCAATGTCACTCCTTTCATTGCTGACATTTGTGAGCGTATGATACATATATTTGTCGTGTATGCTTCAGTAAAGACTATAATCATTGATATGATGCATTTTTAATAATTTGAAATAGACCATTATTTTCTAAACTGAGTGGCGAATGGTCGCTAATGGCATACATGTAACCTTAACTGCATTAAAGTAACTATTACAGATCTTCTTTATGACATGTTTGCTTCAATAAACATATAGTATTTATTTTGTGGCTTTAGATATTATGATAATAATACCAGCTTCAAATGTCAGCTTAAGAAATAGTAAGGGAACATCAGCAGAAGGGTGATTATAATATAGTATTTTAAATATTTAAAAAATGTCTTAAATCAACTAAATATAAAAAAACGTCTGATCTTGACAAAACTATTTTTCACTCCGGAATTTTTGAGTCAAGTGAATTATATAAACTGTTAGTTAAACGGTCCATTATATTTTTGCCCTGTGCCCCCTGGAAGTGCTCCTAAGTGAAGTGACATAACTATTACATCTGTTGTACGACGTGATATTTGTATCAATACGCCCTCTCACTACATCCATCTGTGGGTGTAATTGACTCACAATAGATCCGATAGATAGCCTACAGGCAGATAGACCCACGCAACTCTGAGAAACAAAAAAGGTGACAAAACTAAAATCGCATTGCTCCTGTTGCTTTGTCAGGGTGTGTAGCAAAATGTACTTTCGCGTTCTTCCACATGTGTAGATATGATTTTCCGATAACAACTTAAAATTATTTAGGTTATTTCGGTAAATATATTTTTTCGAACTGTGAACAAAACAACACCTACTCGTGACGATATTTTGAGTTGACGATATTATTCAAATAAATTATTTCCATGGCTCATCATGTGATATGATCGCATGACACAGAGTTTGGAATCTGAACCACTGATGGTCACTGTTCCAGAACATTATGTGGGCGTGATCTGCATCTGCAAATCTCCCCTAAACAAACTCTATAATTGCTATACCACCCCGCAAAAGAAAAACATTACAATTTACAGGGTGTTCATTTATCACAGTTATCATTATTACAATTCCTCGAAACCTAAATTCTGTATAATGCAATGCTGACGACTGAACTTTACTTTTAGTGAATGAAATACAGATCACATAAGCCTGTATTAAAGTGAGTGAATATTGTACCCACCATTCACAAACCAAACTGAATGCGTTTCTGTTACCACCCAATTAATCCAAGCCAAACTCAACCTGTTCCCGTCACCTCCAAATTCAATTTGCTCCCATCATCTTCAAACTCAACCTGTTCCCATCACTAATAAACTCAACCTGCTTCATAATTTCCAAACAAAAATGTATAATGTCAAGCTGTTCCCATCTGCTCCAAAGCAAACTCAACCTGTTTCCATCACCTCCAAACTCAACCTGTTCCCATCACCTCCAAACTCAACCTGTTCCCATCACCTCCAAACTCAACCTGTTCCCATCACCTTCAAACTCGACCTGTTCCCATCACCTTCAAACTCAACCTGTTCCCATCACCTTTAAACTCAACCTGTTTCCATCACCTCCAAACTCGACCTGTTTCCATCACTTCCAAACTCAACATGTTCACATCACCTACAAACCAAACTCCCATGTTCCCATCAAAACAAACTCTATAGTTTATAAACCAGGGACACTTGTTCCCGTCACATATCAACTTAACTGACTATTATTAAATTACATACAAATTCAAAATCTGATGACCATTTTTTTATTTATTCATACTTTGACCAACTATCTAGACTAAAAATCTGATAGATGTGTCTCTAAATATTAATCAACACATTTATCCTGTACTTCGGCCCACAACTTCAAGTGGAGATTAATTAGCTTGATGTGTAAAATAGTACAATGAATATGGCAAATTGTTTTGTTTATGTTATTATTTATTATAGGATGGTATGCGTCATCTAGAACAAGACTTGTTAAGTAGGTATCAGTTTCAAATGACATTGAAATCCGTTCAAAATGATCAATTTGCCATACATTTGGGCATAAATTAAAAATAATCTCACGAGATAAATGTTTTTGACCTCTCATATTTATTTCAACGTCCCAAGTGGTAAAAATACCCACGACGCCATAAACGTTGCAAAGTCCTCCAAATATAATGGAAATCTGTAAATAACCGTGTATCATTCCGCTTTTTAAATATTGTCTTGAGATGTACCTCTTGTGTTTCAGTCAATCTGACCGAGTATTTCGTTTTTAGTTTCTTGTCATCAGTGGACTAAAAAAGACGGATATTATGAGTATGTTTCCCTATTCAAGTTAGAATATAGAACGATAGCTATTTTTCACGAGTGTGTGCAAGGTAAAAATTGGGAAATAATATGCTTAATGCAAATGTCTCCTTAGCTGTTTATTTGGTTTGGTGAATGCTTTCTGAAACACATAAAAACATAATTAAATTTAATGGATTTATTTCTGATTAAAAATAAGGGCATTTTCGTGTGTTTTTTACGTCATAAATGTATTTTCATTAATTTTAGTCTTCACCCATTTCCACCTCCACAATAACCACAATGTCATTACATATGATGGGTAGCATCACCAAGATTTGTTGACAGACATTCATGTATTTATTTCATGATTTATATTTTAACTCCCTGGTCGTATTTATTCGCCTTATAACACGATTAAAAACGCATTGAATGGAAAATTCAAAAAATTATGTGGACGTTTTTCCGGAGGATAAACAATAACTTACAACAATGCAACAATATCTTACACGTCTAAGTGAAAAAATGGGATTAAACAGCTGGTTTTCTGGGGAGTTACTAATCATATATAATGATTATAATCATTATTACTGCTGAGATGTTATATTGTAAATGGTGTGAAAGTATGGATGATAAAAATGGAATGTGTTTACCCCCCCCCCCCCCCCCCACACACACACACACTCCAATTCAGAACACTACACTTCACACATAAGCGCTGCTTCATTGAAATATGTTACACTTTATAGCGTTATGTGTTTCTGTTCACAATGTATGTCATGTATTTACAGTGTCACACATTTTTTTGTTTAAATGATATATTCATGAAGTCACATAATTTATTAGATTCAGTTGATCACTGAACGTTTCGAGGAGCTAAATTAATGTGTTTTTCTTACCTTTAAATTGAGTAATTCTATATATATTTACCATCAGAATAATAATAACCACAAGCAAAACAGTAAAGATCACTGAAGTAACTATCAGCACAATCCTCAATATGCGATTCACCTGATGCACTAAAAACTGATGGACAAACATATAAGATAATAATAACCGTGTTACGTCCTAATTTGCAATTGCCTTTGTACTTATTAAGGTATTATGCAATTATAAATAACATGTCACCTGCTTTGGATAATTATTTTGCTTGTTGTTTTGCAGATAAAATAATTTAAAGCATTTGTTGTTATTATGCAGCTTACATTATCTTATTGGATTAAGTTTGGTTGTTTAATGCTATTCTCAGGATAACTAAGATACAAGCACACACGAGACGTTGACAAAGTGGTTTAAAAAAAACATATAAAAAGACAATTAATCAAACGGTATTAGTACTGAACAGGTCATGCAAATCTCCCCCAAGACATATTTTGTGATTTTGAATGCATGATTCTTGAAAGGTTTTTCAATAATTCTGCACCGTAAAGAATAGGGAACATGACGTCGAAAAAATCTTATTCATGACTAGAACAGAGGCGATGAAAATGGGAACCACATACACAGAAATGTTTTGCCACCTGCAAACCATCGTGTTATTATAATATAATCGGCCAACATCTGTCAAAAATCACCGATGATAATATAAGGTGAATATATATATCATTTTTTCATTAAAAATACAGTCGTTTTTGTAAATAATGAGCGACGCCACAGTCTTGAACTGATGATCAAGCCACCCTCTGGGCGAGTTTGTTTTTCAGGATTTAGGCCAGTGTGTTAAGAAATTGTATGCATCAACTAGCTTTCGGGATACCGTTATGTGTTATACCAGAAGTTAAACCGACGATAAACCAGCTTTCGGGATACGGTCATATAACTTTTTTACGTTTTTACCACAATATATGCTTACCATTGTCATCTTGTGCAGCTTCAGATGCTCTATCTCTGGTGGTGTGCTCCATGTTGTCACTAGTGACACTGGTTGTAGTTGATGTGTTGGTTGTTGTCGTTTGTGGTGATTTATTAGTAGTAGTTGGTTTCGTAGTCGTGGAGATTGAATCAGGTAGCATAGTAGACTGTGTCGTAGTTGGTGTTCTAGTTGCTGAAGTTGTTTTCACAGTGGTTGCTGTTGGTGTAGTAGCTGATGTCGTTGTTGACGTCGTAATTTGTGTAGTAGTAGTCGTCGTAGTTGATGTACTTGTCCCAATAGTTTCCTTGTAATAAATATGAAAATATGTATCACATCAAACTTTTGGTTTTACAATTGCCGTCAGAACATAAACAATATGCATTAACGAGTTTATAACTCAGCTAGCTTCCATTTTTTTAGTCTTTGTTTTATTCGAATTGCTGGCCTAATTCCCGCCTAAAACTGAGAAATGTGCACTTCAAAGCTCACATAGTATTTATTGATATGGATAAAAGCGACCTCAAAGTGTGATATGGCATGATACCGAAATATACTAGCGACATGAAAGTGTGATATGGCATGACACTGATATATATCACACAGTTAAAACCACTTACTTCAACTATTTATTCCCACTATGCCATAACACGTACCTGTTTACAAATATAATAATACAATTGTGTACACTCTTTGCCCATTAACATGAGCTCGCCGTCGTCTTCATGTAATCTCGCGCATCCGTCATTTAAGGTTGGCTCATTCCCTTTTCACGTTAACCACGTGACGTCACTGCCATCCAACCATGCCCAGCCTACTCTTCTGTCTGCCACTTCTTTTGCCGCTATGTCGCTATGATCAGTCGGATAGAAACCAATACATTGATAATTTCTGAATCATATTGAATTAAACAAATCGCCATTCTTAAACATCAGAGTCTATGATGGTCGATGAAATGGAGTGGATTGTGTTTCCAATGCTACTGATGTAAATATGACATGCTAATGCTGTTATTGTGATGTATATGTCGTAATCGTAGTATGAGGTTTTATTGTCCCAAGCCCGATACCCGTTAAACATGCTAACAATGCTGGCGCCACAATTATAGAAAGAAAGTTTGCAATCATGTTTATACAGACCTCTAGTCGTGGCACTACCATATTGATGTGGTTACAAGAGTAATGCCGTATGAAAAACAACAACAAAGTTAATTGAACATATCATGCAAAATAGTAGATTAAGAAACTTATTGCGTAAAGACCCATACAAGACAATGTTTGGAGAATTACAATATCCACAATTTGTGCGTCTGAATGAAGGTGTGCGTCACAGTTTATGTGATAAGTATGTATACACCATGTGTTCACGTACCTTGTCTGAGCTAATGTAATATACACAACGTGTGCATCTGGATCGTAGATGCTAGAAGTACGTATAACACCATGTTTAGGCTACATGTACCTTGTCTGAGATAAAGTAAGGTTTGCAGTTTTTATTCTTCGATGTAAAAAATCAACTTCGTCCTCATCTGCAATACTGCTCAAACTTGAGCCGTGAGATTTGCATATTTCCCTCGCATCTTTCCAATTCGTCTTTTCGTTTGAGAAATAGTCGCAGTAGTTGTTGTACATGACATAATCTGATGGACATGTATCTGCCCCTAAAGCTGTAAACAACAAAACGTAATGATATCCAAGCAAACATGAGAGAGTGTATATTGTCTGACCATGTAGCAATAGTTGTTGTACATTATATGCAAACACGAAATTGCTTGCTTGCTTGCTTGCTTGCTTGTTTGCTTGCTTTCTTGCTTGCTTTCTTGCTTTCTTGCTTGATTGATTGATTGATTGATTGATTGATTGATTGATTGATTGATTGATTGATTGATTGATTGATTGATTGATTGATTGATTGATTGATTGATTGATTGATTGATTGATTGATTGATTGATTGATTGATTGATTGATTGATTGATTGATTGATTGATTGATTGATCGATTGATCGATTGATCAATTGATCGATTGATTGATCGATTGTTCGATTGATCGATTGGTCGATTGATTGATTGATTGATTGATTGATTGATTGATTGATTGATTGATTGATTGATTGATTGATTAATTGATTTATTAAATGATTGATTAGTTGATTGATTGATTGATTGATTTTTTGATTGATTGATTGATTGATTGATTGATTGATTGATTGATTGATTGATTGATTGATTGATTGATTGATTGATTGATTGATTGATTGATTGATTGATTGATTGATCAATTCATTGATCAATTCATTGATAACTTGCTTTGTTGACTAATTTAATGGATTCATTCATTGATTCATTCATTAATGCATTACATTTGCGAAAATACAATTTTGACCTACAAATATCTTTTGCAGAGACATGTAAATATATCTTAGCTTCAAGGAAATAGTGACTCGGGATGTAGTAGATTGTTTAGGGTGATGAAAATAAACGTAAATGTTAAAGTTCTTTAACAAATCACAGCCTTATAATGTTATACCTTGGCGATATAAGAGACTTGATGAGATCAACAAAAAGGTGAAACAAACAAAAAGACACAAAATAAGAAAGTTAGCATGTATAGTGCATTCTTTCAGCTATTAGTGGTGGTGAATTCACAAATAGTGCGATGTGTCTATTTTCAGAGATTTGTTTTTTTTCATTGAAATTAACCCTAAGTATTTTTCTTCTTTATTGTCACGCCAAAAAAAAAATCATACAAAGAAAAGCATATTTTGCGTATTATCAAGCATATTTAGCATGAAGTATAATCAGATAATGTAAATTGTCGTGTAAAAACTGGTAATATAATAGAATATTTATCAACTAACCTGGATTATAATTTCCAAAATAAAATAGAAATCCAAACAGCCCGAGTTTGATATTTTCTTGAACTATCAACATGATGACTGTGCTGTTCACAACGATGTTCACTCTGTTCACAGGTTCATTCTACATGTTCTATAGCTGCATGTGTGACTTCGCTTTGCCGTTATAACATGAGTGTATATATCTTATTAAATCACATATAGATAGATGTATGTATCACTTCCATTTACAGTTACAGTTATTAGATGACTGTATACCAGGCTTTACGAAAACGTGTAATTCATGACGTCGAGCCAGCGACTAGAACTGATTGATACCCGCCGCACATATAACATCACATGGGAGTTGTATAAGTACCAGGTACTCATCCAAGACGATGAATTGAAAAATATGGTATCGTCTCACACCAGCAAACACGGAATACTCAAATCATGACTGTTTATTGTCCTGGCATCGTCTTCGACGCTGGCCCAACATTAAGGCAACATTGGTTCAACCTGTTTACCACTGCATTCAGAACGGCGTTCAAAGACATTAGTTGTTGTACATGATGTAATCTGATGGACATGTATCTGTCCCAAAAGCTGGAAACAACAAAACGTAGCGATATCACAGCAAACATGAGAAAGTGAATTAACGTTGTTCAATGATTGTCCATGTAGAAATGGTTGTTGTACATTTGATGCAAACACGAGATACGAGATAATACACATTGTTGTTTTAATGTTGGGCCAGTGTCATAGTACAATGATCAAAATTAAACTAATATTTGGGTCGATCGCCCTAGCATGGCAGACTATGGTTTAAATCACATATAGACAATGGCAACATACGTGAAAGAAACATATGAATTAATGTTGATTAATCGATTGATTAATTGATTGATTGATTGATTGATTGATTAATTGATTGATTGATTGATTTATTGATTAATTGATTGATTGATTGATTGATTGATTAATTGATTGATTGATTGATTGATTGATTGATTGATTGATTGATTGATTGATTGATTGATTGATTGATTGATTGATTGATTGATTGATTGATTGATTAATTGATTAATTGATTAATTGATTAATTGATTTACCAATTGATTGATCACTTGCTGCGTTGACTAGTACACTAGATTCATTCAATGATTCATTCATTGATTCATTCCATTTGCGAAGATACAATTTTGACATAAAAACATCTTATTCCGAAAAGTTGTTATTATTTATTATGTCTTTTGCAGAGACTAGTAAATATATCTTAGCTTCAAGTAAATAGTCACTCAGGTTGCAGTAAATTGTTGAGAGTGATAAAAATAAACGTAAATGCTAAAAATTTGTTTACCGAATGACAGCCTTCTAAAGTTATTCCTTGGCCATAAAAGAGACTTGATAAAATAAACAAAACATTCGAAATAAAAAAAAGACACAATGTAAGAAATTTGACATGTACATTGCATTTTTTTAGATATATATTTTTCATTTGTTCTTTAAACTTTTTTTGTTTTGTTTATAGTCACGTTAAAAAAGTAAATCATACAGGAGAGGCATGTTTGCGCATCTGTTTAAATGAAACTAGGCAGTATTTATCATGTCTAGGATGAAGTATAATCAGATAATGTAATGTTTCGTGTTATAATTTGTAATATAAAATGCCTATAGCGTAACATGCGATATTTAAACGATGACATAAAAACTACATTAGAGCTATATAAGAAATCAGCATAGAATAGGGCTGGTAGAATATTCATCAACTAACCTGGATTATAATTTCCAAAATAAAACAGAAATCCAAACAGCACGAGTTTGATGTTTCCTTGAACTAGGAACATGATGACTGTGTGTCTTAAAATAGACTGTTCACGTTAATGTTATGTTAACTATGTTCATGGGTTCATTTTTCAGGTTATAAAGCTGCATGTATGACTTCGCTTTGCCGTTATAACATGAGTGTATATATCTTATTAAATCACATATAGAAAGATGTATGTATCACTTCCCTTTACAGTTATTAGATGACTGTATACCATTCTTTACAACACACGTGTAAATAACACGACCCAGCCATTAAAGCTGACCGATACTCGCCGTGCATATAACATCACATGGGAGTTGTATAATTACCGGGTACTCATCCGAAACGATGAATCTGCAAAGATGTTTTCGTCTTACCCCAGCAAACACTGAAAAGCATCGTCTTACCCCAGCAAACACTGAAAATCATGGCGGTTTAATGTTATGGCAACGTCTTCGACGCTTGCCCAGCAATAAGGAAACGTTGGTTCAACGCTGTGCAGAATGATAACATCCCTATAAACGTTTTGTTTGAAATACGTGAATATGTTAACAAAGGTTTGGGCGTTTTACTTAAACATTCATTTCCAAGCAGTTTATAAACAGATATTCAGATATTTTCTGTGTTTCGGTTGACGAGTTTAACACCTTGATGTCATATCTTTTATTTTAACGGACACATTTGCATGAATTTAATTTCAGTTAAACAAAAAAAAATAGCAAAAAGAATCATCTACATACCCCATTTGGAAAGTCTGTGTACACGGAAAAAGAGTTTTTTTTACCTAATATAAACGTTGACTATAGCTAAACACATATAAACAAGTAAAGAATATTATAATGTTCGCATTTATTTGTAGAATCCCTAGTGATAACAGTGTGACAGCTAGTGCATGCAGTTAATAGGTTGAAGCTGTGAGTGTATTTTATTATATCTACAGCAAACACAAGCCGTTGAACTAATGTTGGTTTAATGTTGGCCCATTGTCTACGACGCTGGCGCTGTTGTTTGAACCTAACCACAGATTCAAATCGTTGGCTGACCCTAACCACGGATACAAATCGTTGGTTGACCTAACCACAGATTCAAATCGTTGGTTGACCCTATAACCACAGATTCAAATCGCTGGTTGACCCTAACCACGGATTTAAATCGTTGTTTGACCCTAACCACAGATTCAAATCGTTGGTTGACCTAACCACAGATTTAAATAATGGTTGACCTAACCACGGATTCAAATCGCTGGTTGACCTAACCATAGATTCAAATCGTTGGTTGACGTAACCACAGATTCAAATCGTTGGTTGACCATAACTACGGATACAAATCGTTGGTTGACCTAACAATAAATATGGCAAATTAATTTGTTTCTGTTATTATTTATTTATTTTCATCTTACCATCATCAAGTGTATGGAATTTAAGTAAAGTGACATTTATCAACCAGCTGAAGCTACATTATTAAATTTGTCATTGAATATGACATTATAAACGTGAATGAGTACAAAGTAAAATTAATACTGTGGCTTGAATTAATTAAATTTATTGTTTTTATATGTTTAGTATTTTTATATTACTGACATGGCGCAAGTAATCAGCCTGTCTACCTTCGAGAATTATTGTCATTGTCAAAAAAACAAAGAACCCGTGCCTCTGGAACTAGAGAGCTTATTCGACCTCGCTCTTCTGAAACCTGGCTGGTTCTCGTGCTTTCTATGCTGTTGCTCCATACCTCCGGTATCCCCTTCCTGCAGAAGTAAGAACAGGTGAGACGTATTCTATCTTCCGCAAACAAATTAAAGACACACTTCTTTGCATCTTGTTTCCCATCCTAATAGTCTGACTTCATGTTGCTCTTACTTTGATGACTTTGACTGACCTTTGACACGATTCTTGATTATGATTTGGTTTGAAGCGCCTCTGAGCTTGTCATACAGGGATTTAGGCACATTAGAAGTTTTATCTATTCATTTATTTAAGTAGTGTGAAACGTATGGTAGAATATTATATGAACAGCAAATAACTTATATTTCCATAATAGTAAACTACAGAAAAAGGTTAGTTAAATTAAAATTTAATATGAAAATTCACAGCTGCGTTGCACTTATTTTAACACATTATTATAGGATGGTATACTTCATCTGCAACAAAAATTGTTAAGTAGGTTTCAGTTTTAAATGGCATTGAAATCTATTCAAAATGACTAATTTGCCATACATTTGGGTATAATTTAAAAATAATCTCCCCGGATAAATATTTTTGCGCTCTCATATATTTCAACGTTCCAAGTTGTGAAAAACACTCGACGCTGGAAAGTCCTTCAGCTGTAATGGAAATCCGTAACGAACCTTGCATGGTTCCGCTTTCAAAATATGATATTGAGATGTACCTCTTGTGTGTCAGTCAATCTGACCGGGTATTTCTTTTTTTAATTTCTTGTCATTAGTGGGATGGAAAGTCGGAAATTTTGAGTATTTTTCCCTATTCAAGTTAGTATATAGCAGGATAGCTATGTTTCACGAGTGTGTGAAAGGTAAAAATTGGGAAATAATATGCTTAAGGCAAATGTCTTCTTAGCCGTTTATTTGTTTTGATGAAGGTTTTCTGAAACACATGAAAAAAACAGAATTAAATTTAATGGATTATTTCCGTTTATTAATAAGTGCATTTTTCGTGTGTTTTTTACGTCAAAAATATATATCAATTAATTTTAGTATTTACTCATTTCCACCTTCACAATAACCACAATGTCATCACATATCAAGGGTAGAATCACCGAGATTTGATTAGAGACATTCGGGTATTTTTTCATGATTTGTATTTGAACTCCCTGGTCGTATTTCTTCGCCTTATAACATGATTGAAAACGCATTGAATGGAAAATTCAAAAAAATATGTGGACATTTCTCCGGAGAATAAACAATAACTTACAACAATGCAACAATATCTTACACGAGGAGGTGAAAAAAATGGGACTAAATAGATGGTTTTCTGGGGAGTTACTAATCATAAATTGTTAGTAATCTGAATTGTGTGTACTTATTACTGCTGAGATGTTATATTGGAAATGGTGTGAAAGTATGCAGATTATTTGTTGAAGAGATGGGATGTGTTTATCTCCCCCCCCCGCCTCACACACACACACACACACACACACACACACACACACACACACACACACACACACACACACACACACACACACACACACACACACATACACACACACACACACACACACACTCACACACCCTCCAAACCCCAACACTACACTTCACACATAATAACTACGTCCTTGAAATAAGTTGTATTCATGTAAGTGAAATGTATTAACACATCTCTCTCATTGAAATATGTTACACTTTATGGTGTTACTGTTCACAATGTATGTCATGTCTGTACACTGTCACACATTTTTTATGTCGAAATAATCATGAAGTCACATAATTTATTAGATTCAGTTAATCACTTAATGTTTCTAGAACCTAAATTAGTGTGGTTTTCTTACCTTTAAATCGAACAATTCTATATATATTTACCACCAGAATAACAATAACCACAAGCAAAACAGTAAAGATCACTGAAGTAGCTATCAGCACAATCCTCAATATGTGATTCACCTGATGCACTAAAACAGATGTAAAAACATATAACATAAATGTTACGTCCTAATTTGCAATTGCCTATGTATTTTTATATTATTGTAACTATGCCCTGGGCCACATTCATTTTGGTAAATCTGTAGCGCATGCTTTTCGTCGATTTCTCCTCCTATTATGAACCGATTTCTTGAAATTTAGTACATGCAATTTTCAAGTCATATCCAAGTGTCGTTAAAAAAATCGCAAAATTATATTGAACATTTTAAAAGTTAGACCATTTGACATGTAATACAATTCTAAAATTAGTTTAATGGGCTTAAAGATGGACGTCATAATTTCAATTTACCACATGTCAAATAATCTAAATTTTGAAATATTCAATATAATTTTACGAAATTTTAATTTAGGATATTAGGACTCTGTTGAAATATGATTTTTGCAAACTTTCATGAAAATCAGTTGATAATTGACGGATAAACAACGACAAACATGCGCTACTGGTTAGTTGTGGCCTAAGGTATATAAATAACGTGTCACTTGTTTTCAATTATTATCTTGTTTGCTGTTTTGCAGATAGCATAACTCAAATCATTTGTTGTTATTATGCTGCTTACATTATCTTGTTGGATAAATTTGGATAAAGGTTGTTGAATAATATTCTCAGGATAACAAAGACACCAATAATCAAAAGGTATTAGTACTCAACAGGTCATGGAAATCTCCCTCATGACAGATTTGTAAGATTTTTAAGGCATAATTCTTGAAAGGTTTTCCAATAAGTCTGCACTGTAAAGAATAGGGGAAATGACGTCGAAAAAATCTTATTAACGACTAGAACAGAGGCGTTGAAAATGGGAACCACATGCACAGAGATGTGTTGCCACCTGTACATCATCGTTTTAATATAATATAATCAACCAACATCTGTCAAAAATCACCGTTATTACTTTAAGGTGAATATATATAGCATCGGTAATTGAAAATATAGTCATTCTGTAAATATCGAGCGACGCCACAGTCTTGAACTGACGCTTAAGCCACCCTCTGAGCAAGTTTGTTTTTAGGGTTTTAAGCCAGTGTGTTTTAAGAACAGTATGAAGCATCAGCTAGCCGTCGGTATACTGTTATGTGTTGGACCAGAAGAAAAACGGACGTTAAACCAGCTGTAGGGATACGGCCATATAACTGTGGACGTTTTTACTACAATAATTGCTTACCATTATCATTCCTGTGTCTGGAGGACAGTGTCATCTCAATCATCTCACCATCCTCAGGAGGTTCTCCTGGCCCAGTTTAGCCTATATGTGCACAAAGGTGGCCTAAAGCCCGATTCATTTCATTTCATTTATATTTACCATTATCATCTTGTGCAGTTTCAGATGCTCTATCTCTGGTTGTGTATTCCATGGGATCGCTGGTAACACCAGTTCTACTTGGTGTGATAGATGTTGTGGTAGGTGGTGATTTATTAGTAGTAGTTGATTTCGTAGTCATGGAGGTTGAGCCAGGGATCGTTGTAGACTGTGTTGTAGGTGGTGTTGTAGTTGTTGAAGTTGCTTTCACAGTGGTTGTTGTTGGTGTAGTAGCTGATGTCGTTGTTGACGTCGTAATTTGTGTAGTAGTAGTAGTCGGAGTTGATGTACTTGTCCCAATAGTTTCCTTGCAATAAATATGAAAATATGTATCACATCAAACTTTTTGTTTTACAATTGCCGTCAGAACATTAACAATATACAATAACTAGTATATAACTCAGCTAGCTTCCATTCATTCACTCTTTGTTTTATTCGAATTGCTGGCCTAATTCCCGCCTAAAACTGAGAAACATATCCTTTATTGAACAAATCATAAAGTATACTTTAGTGAAGCATAACAAGATGACGATGTTCATTTGAGCGCATAATTAACGCACTCATTTAATGAGTGAAGTGTGCACTTGAAAGCTCACATAGTATTTATTCATATGGATAAAAGCGAAATATACTAGCGACATGAAAGTGTGATATGGCCTGATACCGATATATACTAGCGATCAGAGTGTGATATGGCATGATACTGATATATATCACACAGTTAAAACCACTTACTTCAACTATTTATTCCTACTATGCCATAACACGTACCTGTTTACAAATATAATAATACGATTGTGTACACTCTTTGCCCATTAACACCAGCTTGTCGTCTTCTTCACGTAATCTCGCGCACCCGTCATTTAAGGTTGGTTCATTTCCTTTCCACGTTGCCCACGTGACATCACTGCCATCCAACCACGCCCAGCCTACTCTTCTGTCCTTCACATCTTTTGCTGTTATGTCGCTATCATCAGTCGGATAGAAACCGATCCATTGATCCTGCCTGAATCATTTTGAATTTAAAAAAATCGTCATTCCTAAACATCAGGGGTATACGATGGTTGATGAAATAGAGTGTATTGTGTTTCCAATGCTACTGATGTAAATTAGACATGCTAATGCTATTATTGTGATGTGTATGTATTACCAGTAGTATATGGTTGTATTGACCCGAGCCTGACACCCCTGGGTTTTTTCAACCATGGTACCAAGGCTATCCTGGCGCCACAATCTTAGAAAGAGCGTTGCAATCATACTCGTTATAGTGACACTACCATATTGATGTGGTTACAAGAGTGATGTCGTAAGAAAAAAACAACAACAAACTAATTTAAACATTTGCAAAATGGCAGATTACGATTGCCAAGAAAAGTGAAGTGTTGGCTCTTATTGCTTAAGAGCCATACAAGACAAAGTTTTGAGAATTACAATATACACAAGATGTACTTCTGAATCAGGGTGTGTGTAACAGTTTGTGTGAGAAGTGCGTATGACACCATGTGTACATGTACCTTGTATGAGCTAAAGTAATATACATAATGTGTGTATCGGAAGGAAGGTGATGTTAGAAGTATATATGTATAACACCATGTTTACACATACCTTGTCTGAGCTGAAGTGAAGTTTGCAGTTTTTATCTTTCGATGTAAAAACATAGCTTCGTCCGAATCTGCAATACTGCTCAAACTTGAGCCATGAGATTTGCATATTTCTCTCGCATTGTTCCAATTCGTCTTTTCGTTTGAAAAATGGTAGCAGTAGTTGTTGTACATGATATAATCTGATGGACATGTATCTGTCCCTAGAGCTGTAAACAAGAAAAGGTAATGATATCACAGCACACATGAGAAAGTGAGCCAACGTTGTTTACTGTTTATCCATGTAGCAATAGTTGTTGTACTTTATATGCAAACACAAAATACTGTTGGGCCAGCGTCATAGAAAGTTGATCAAAAATAAAGTAGCATTTGGGTCAATATTCCGAGCTTGTCTGAATATGGATTAAATCACATATAACCAATGGCAACATACGTGAATGAAACATTTGATTGATCGATTGATTGATTAATTGATTGATCGACTGATTAATTAATTGATTGATTGATTGATTGATTGAATGATTAATTGATTAATTGATTGATTGATTGATTGATTGGTTGGTTGGTTGATTGATTGATTGATTGATTGATTGATTGATTGATTGATTGATTGATTGATTGATTGATTGATTGATTGATTGATTGATTGATTGATTGATTGATTGATTGATTGATTGATTGATTGATTGATTGATTGATTGATTGATTGATTGATTGATTGATTGATTGATTGATTGATTGATTGATTGATTGATTGATTGATTGATTGATTGATTGATTGATTGATTGATTGATTGATTGATTGATTGATTGATTGATTGATTGATTGATTGATTGATTGATTGATCGATTGATTGATTGATTGATTGATTGATTGATTGATTGATTGATTGATTGATTGATTGATTGATTGATTGATTGATTGATTGATTGATTGATTGATACACATATCTTATTCCCAACCGAAAAGTTCCTATTGTTTAATAGGACATGTAAATATATCTTATCTTCAACTATTCAAGTGAATAGTCACTCGGGTTGCAGTAGATCGTTGAGAGTGATGAGTATAAACGTAAATTATAAAGTTTTCTACCAAATGACAGCCCTATGAAGTTATGCCTTGGTCATATATAATAATAAGAGTCTTGGTGAAAGTAACAAAATAGTTAAAATAAACAAAAGGCACAATGTAACAAATTTGGCATGTATAGTGCATTTCTTCTGATATTTATTTTTCATTTGTTCTTTAAATACGTTTTTTTGTGTTTATTGTCACGTTTAAAAAAGTAAATCATACAAAGAAAGGCATGTTTGCGCATCTGTCTAAATAAAACAAAGCATTATTTAGCATGTTTAGCATGAAGTATAATCAGATAATGTAATGTTTCGTGTTATAATTGGTCATATGACATGCCCATAGCGTAACATGCGATGTTTAAACGATTGCATAGGAGCTACATTAGAGTTATATAAGAAATCAGCATAGAATAGCGCCGGTAAAATATGCATCAACTAACCTGGCTTATAATTTCCAAAATAAAACAGAAATCCAAACATCACGTGTTGGATGTTTCCTTGAACTATCAACATGATGACTGTGTGTCTCAAAATAGACTGTTCACAGCAATGTTATGTTAACTCTGTTCACTGGGTTCATTCCACATGTTCTATAGCTGCGTGTATGCTTTGGTTTGCCCTTATAACATGAGTGTATATCTTCTTGAATCACATATGGAAAACTGCACGTATCACTTCCCTTTACAGTTATTAGATGACTGTATACCATTCTTTACGAAAACGTGTAATTCATGACGTCAAACCAGCGACTAGAACTGATTGATACCCGCCGTGCATATAACATTGTATAAAAACAAGGTGTTCATCCGAGACGATGAATTGACAAAGATGGTATCGCCTCACACCAGTAAACACGGAATACCCAAATCATGCCTGTTTATTGGCCTGGCATCGTCTTCGACGCTGGCCCAACACTAAGGCAACATTGGTTCAACCTGTGAAAAATGATAAAATCCGGATATACGTATTGTTTGGAATACGTGAATATGTAAACGAATATTTGGGCGTTTCATTCACCATTTACTTCACAGTAGGTTACAAACAGATATTCAACACTTTTATGATTCATGATTAACATTCAAGCCAACGTAGCCCTTGTAGCGAATGGGCTATTTGTTGTGTATACATGTTCAAGCAACTTCACAACCAAATATTAAAACATTCAATTCCACCACTTAGTCATAAATTATCAATTCCCTAGGGTTTATAAAGAGGCACTGAGAAGTGTAATAAATAACGTGTTAATCACCAATGTCATGTTTATTATTTCAATGCACACATTTGTAGACAACTTCGCATGAAATTTCATTTCTGTCAAACAATACATCTGTTTCAGTAATATATAAATAATATGCCAAATAACATTACCCGACCGATTCTGTTTTAACCCCCCCCCCCCCGACACTAATATTTTTTATGGCAATCCCCCCAAAAAAACCCCAATTTGGTGCACTTTGCAGTATCTTTAGAAGAGAAATTACCAAAAAAACACATACTTGTACCCTTTTGTTGAGGGCCATGTAACCGGAATCCCCCCCCCCCCCCCAAAAAAAATCTACGTATCTTATTTGGGAATATCGTGTAATCGGAAACAGAGGGTTTTTTACCTAATATAAACGGTAACTATAGAAAAACACATATTAACAAGCATATAATATTCTATTTTTTTTTGTAGAATCCCTGCTGATAACAGTGTGACAGTGGGTTCAGTTAACAGGCTAAGGCTGCATGTGTATTATACTATGCCCACACTCAGCAAACACAATCCATAGTAGCAATGCTGGTTTACTGTTGGGCCACTTTCTCCGACGCCGCGCCAATATTAAACCAACATTTGTTCGACAGTTTTGAGTGTGCTGGGCAAGATCACTCAGCCATAGCCGACCAGTCACGATTCTTACTTCCTGGTGACCAGCATGTCCATATATCACACATTCATCACGCCAATGCCGCTTTTACATTTAACTTTATGTTAACGTTTTAGGTGTATTTATCTGCAACATAACATATGTTATTACAGCGCATACCACGGCAATTCCAATTAAGGTAATATTCACTGTGATCAGAATATGCATATCTTAATTTGTTTATAGCTCTTTATCATTTTCACAGTTATAGTGCAATTTTAGAACTGCAATTGGTATCATTGCATGCATAAAAGGGCACATATTTAACAAATATAATATTTGCTAATATGTGTATATGGATATTTCTGTGATATGTAGACAGACAGTTCTCATCGCTAGTGTGGCAGCTCTAATATGTAAGTGCTCCTAAGCAAAATGGTTGTTGTGTATTGAGTCCCAGGGGGGGGGGGGGGGGGAGGTCTCATTACACAAAATACAATACTATTGATCTTCATTTTTACACCGAAGTATCCAGTATGTGGTCGAGTCAATGTGATCAACATCAACAGTCTGATGACGTCCATATTAGTAAAAAATCCACAGAATGTCTGTTTTTATCCATATTACTTCGTTCCCGGTGGAAACAGTGCTAGATACTGAATATGTTTGATGAAGGTTTTCTGGAACAAAAATGAGAATAAAATATCATTCAAGTCGTAAGATTCACCCTTTTCACAAACTGCAAATGATGTCCATTTGAGTGCTATATTGAATTGCTGTATTAATATAGCTGATTGCACGTTGCAAAAATAAGATGATATATCAATAAATCAGCCTTACATGTACCTCTGATGCATTGCTTCTACAATCGTGTACCACTAGAATAACCAGACCTACGATCATAACTGTAGCAATCACGGCACCGACTATCACTGAGATCATCAGGATTTGATTCACTTGTGATCCTGGAATAAAGAACAGAGGAACATAAATTCAGGGTCAACAATAATGTATCTAGTAGAATAGAAATAAATGATGCGACAATAGCGAATTGAGACGAATAAAGATTGTATGCTTGAGAGTGATTAAGCTATAACCACTGGTATCGGATGTAAAAATAACGTAGTGGATGTTAGCCCCACCTGGAGCCACATCACATCGCACATAAACTCTACCCAAGTATGGTATTCTACCCCCTGATTTGAATAACAACTGAATGAGGGTAGGGATTGGTTGATCTCGTCACCTCACAGGCTGAGTCAGGTGGACGGAGGTAGTAGTAGGTTTGATCCCAGAGGTGTTAGACGAAGATGAATAATGTAGACAATTAATGATGTACGATATGTGAAGAATATTGTGAAATCGTCAACAAATACTTTATTTAATACATGTATTTATCACCATTGTCACCCATTCCATCTCCAGATGGCCCCGCCGTGGATGTCAAATCCCCGGTCAAATCCCCGGTCATTCTACTGGACAATCCATCTGTCGTAGTGGTTTTAGTAGTTTGTATCATAATAGTTGTCGTAGTTGGTGTCGTAGTCGGTGTCGTAGTCGGTGTCGTAGTTGGTGTCGTAGTCGGTGTCGTACTCGGTGTCGTAGTTGGCGTCGTAGTAGTTGTTGGAGCTGACGTGAAGGATGCCTAGAAATAAATAATGTGATATTTTAAGTTATTCATGCAATCACAATTTATTACTGAGCTGAAAAATGACACATGTGTTTGATGTTTGAACGCTCTTGTTGGATTTGTAATTGTAATTATAATCTATGCTACTGTATTGTAGGGGTGATTCTAATTAGTTTGGTGAAAATTATAATGACGATGCAAAAAATCATGTAAATAAGTAAATAATAAGTAATAATGTCAATTTATTTCAAGTAGTAAATAATAAGTAATAATGTCAATTTATTTCAAGTAGTAAATAATAAGTAATAATGTCAATTTATTTCAAGTTGTAAATAATAAGTAATAATGTCAATTTATTTCAAGTAGTAAGTAATAAGAAATAATGTCAATTTATTTCAAGTAGTAAATAATAAGTAATAATGTCAATTTATTTCAAGTAGTAAGTAATAAATAATAATGTCAATTTATTTCAAGTAGTAAGTAATAAATAATAATAATGTCAATTTATTTCAAGTAGTAAATAATAAGTAATAATGTCAATTTATTTCAAGTAGTAAGTAATAAATAATAATGTCAATTTATTTCAAGTAGTAAGTAATAAATAATAATAATGTCAATTTATTTCAAGTAGTAAATAATAAGTAATAATGTCAATTTAGTTCAAGTAGTAAATAATAAGTAATAATGTCAATTTAGTTCAAGTAGGTTTCCTTTACTTTTTCGAAATATCAATTTTTTTATTATGTCAGTGTCATTTAATCATAACGTGATTGTTATTGTGTGTGCGGTACCATTTATATTGCCATGTGATTTACCATTTTAGCTAACCATCTTGTTTGTACATGTACATGTATCATTAATAATTTCTATGACAAATACGAGTGTAATGACTTTTATTTATATCAATGAAATTTATGCCTGTACGAAGCGGTCATCTATACTTAGTAGATACAGATGGCCGTAATTAAATCGAGTGTCGCTCCTACTTGAAACCTCTAATTTTCTATTTAACAGAAAGTGGGCACTTCGTCTATATTAGAACTATGCTATAAAATATATTGTGCTTAATATAGATAGATCGCTAATATTTTGTTGACAGGAAGTCCATGCAGATTTATTAGTTCATATTTTATTTTGGAGATGATTCTCAAAACATCTAATGATAATACAATTATTATATTAAAGGGACACAATCGGACTAAAATCTTCCAAAAATCGGTAATTTCATTTTCGCTTCTTAATATTACCATATGATGTAAGGATGTCCATAGACTAGAACTGCAAAAGTTTTTTTTACATATTTTTATGCTGCGCATTTACCAGTTAAGCGAGATCTAGAGACGAAATTAAAGTATCTCTTATTTTGGACATGCATGTCTGAAATAAGACATCGGGAATTTCGTCTCTATATCTCGCTTAACTAGTAAATGCGCAAAACACAATTTATAAAACCTTTGCAGTTCTAGTCTATGTACATGTTTACATCATGTGGTCATATTAGGAAACCAAAATAAAATTACCGAGTTTTAGATGATTTTAGACTGATTGTGTCGCTTTAAGATGCTAGCTAGAAACTCTGGGAATAGCTAGAAATGAAATAAAATATATATATTCTTGATGTTGATTGACCAATATAATCAGTTAGAGAATGATGACTTTTAGTGTCAATACTTCATTATTTACACTGCATGTAAAATTTCTTAAAATGATGATAAGATTTACTTATAAGATACAATGAATAGATCGGTAATATACAAACTCTCACTTGTTTGCAAATATAATGATTACTTTGTGAACACGGCCTGCCCACCAGTTCTTTCTTTTCTTGTAGTATCGCGCACCCTTCATGTCTCGTAGGTTCACCACCTCTCCACGCTGACCAAGTGACATCACTACCATCCAACCACGTCCAACCATGTCTCCTCAACATCACATTGCTGTTCTTAATCACGTCTTTATCAGACGGACTGAAGCCAATCCACTGTTCTGCTCTGGGTCACATAACATACAGATTTATAGATTTAAGATATAAATATCACCCTGGAGCACTTTTTATCAACATTTTCTTATTCTTCTCATTTATGGAATTAAAGATAAAAAATAAATATATTTCGCTATAGGTATTTCCTATTTTGCGTTTCACTAACGCAATCCTTATATAAAATCCTTAATTTATATTTTAAGGATATTAATTTATTTGTGTTTCACTTCGGACACCAGATGAACATAATTTGTACCAGGTTTAAACAAATGCCGATTTTAAACTGATTCCGCACACGTGGATTCACCTGTGGAGGAAAGATGAAAGAAATGATAATGATTTGCCGTTAGCACAGAAAATATACATGACTGCAAATAATTGCGCGGAAATTGTCAATTAATAACCTTAACATCATGTGTACATATATGACTGTCACTATTGTCAATGCAGGGAGAAAGAACGCAGAAAATAATTATTATATACCTAATATTTAGATTAAAGAATAGATTAGTCTCTGACTATGCCATATGACGAGGTTCAATTTGTTCCAAGTGTTAATGATTTGTTTTATTTTCAACATGTTTTTCAGAAAAAAATAGTCTGGAAATATTTATTTCAATAATATCCATCCCCCTTTGGTAATTGAATAGCGCATTTACTCAGGTTGTGTTCCCAACAATCACCCCAGTCAGCATTTTTAATCGTAATTCCATGAGCCTTCTAACTTGTCTGGGGTTCTCGCAAAAGCAAATCAACTTAGAACTTGGCAGTAAATGATTATCAATCCGCGAACTTTCAACGGCTGGTGATATCGCCACAACCTTTATGCATTTATTAAATAGTCCTTTATCAAAGAAAAAATCAACGTTGTATGTGGTATTCTGGCTGATACCAGTATATGCTTCACGGTAAAAATCCCATGCTATATATATTGTGAAAATAATAATGATTATAATAATTCGCGACGTATTTGTTACATTACGATATGTAATGGACATGCTGGAGATTTAATTACCTTTGAATCAAAAAGTCCAATTCTCCTTCGTTGGTAATGCTACTTAGAGTTGAACCTTGATTTTCACACGTACTTTTCGATGATATCCAATTCTTCTTGTTGGTTGAGAAGCGGTAGCAAAAGCTGTTGTGGATGATATAATTAGATGGACATATATCATTTCCCGAAGCTGTGATCAAATAACAAATGTTTTGCAAATATTAAAATAATAATGTGTGTCTATTAATTGTTTACAATAATAATCATATCCAATGAATTAAGTGTTTGTCTAAAGGCTCACAGCTTATTCATTCGAGTGTTGTATTTCATCACACTCAAATGAAAACCACTTGCCTATTATAATCTCAACTTCCTTGCTAAGCTTTATTTTTCAGAAATAGAACATACTTATAGTAAGCTACTCATACGATAGACCTCATCCACTGACCTTGATCATTTAGGCCTAATCCAATAAATACAAATAATCCAAACAGCTTAAACATGCTGCTTAGAATGTAATCACAATCATATACAGTATTATAATACACAATCACACAACTGTCCGCTGCCGTCTTGAACAGTTATGACACATTTACCGTCCCCATGCAGATATAAATACGGCTCGCAATGCTGTATGTCAAACAAATATTAGTAAACTTTAGATATTTGTTCTGCCAGCAGACACCAGGTAAATTCTGACGCTGAATCCCTGTGGATTCTATTATCTCACGTTAATGGTCATTGTTAACATGTATAGTGTAAGCCCCTAGCAGTCATAGACACTATGTGCCACTTAAATAAGTGGTATATATGAGACTCTGTCTGCAATGGGTATATGTGTACCCGTTCTGTGTGGTCAGACCAAGTGCACACAGATATAACAAGTTATTGGTCTAGCGTCACAGATGGTGGCCCAGCAGTAAAACAGCATTGGGGCAACGCCTCGTGCTGGCTGGGTGTGTGATTCAAAGCTGTAAGTAATAACGTTCGCATGTATTTCGTCGCCTCGGAGCTAAAGGATCCTATCTGCCACTCTGACGAGTGTCAGATAGGATCCTTTAGCTCCGAGGCGACGATTTGTTGACTTTATGATGTCAGTACACAGCCCTCCTTCTATTGGTGGTGTAGAGATTATGTCCGCTTCTTTTGTTAATCACAAACGCCACGCACTTCACTCTCTCTACACCATAACCCTCTCATAGTGTCCATTAACCTTTTCACTACCATACATGACGGAAATTTCCGTCGTCATTCGTCAATAAACGTAGCCATAAAATGACACAAATTTTCGTCAAATATATACTACATTTATGTATTTTTCGTCATTTGAAGCTGGAAATTGCGTTAGCAATTCTAGCTTCAAATGACGAAAAATAGAACTCCTACACCAGTATATCTGGATCCTGGCATGCACCCCGGCCTGGAAGTCAAAGGGTTAAACAAGAACAGTTTAATGAGACATGGGCATTATACTTAGTTTGGCATATTTTGCATTCAGAGTGGTGTACATAATGTGCGTATTTTTTGCTCAATTGGAGAGAGGTGTGGTTGCGAAAACGAGACACCTTTTCTTCTTATTATTATTATTATTCTTCTTCTTCTTTTCTTTCTTCTTCTTCTTCTCTACTTCTTCTTTTTCTTCTTCTTCTTTTTCTTCGTTTTTTTAGTGGAAGACGGGGCCCCTGGTGCAGTGGTTAAAGCTGGCTGCTTGTAAAGTCGGAGGACACGCCTTCGAAGTTTCAAAGAAATAAAATGTTTCTTCCCCTCTCACTCCTAAAGATTCAATATTGTGGAAAGCCTCTGTGACCGAGAGGTAGCGTACTCGGCCTCAGACCGCCAGGGCTCGAATTTCAAATCCTGTGTCCGGAGTGTGGTGGGAAATGTTTCTTCCCCGATCACTTCTAAAGATTCAATATTGTGAGGAACCTCCGTGACCGACAGGTAGCGTGCTCTGCCTCAGACCGCCAGGCTCAAATTTCGAATCCATTGCCTGGAATGTAGTGTAAAATGTTTCTTCCCCTTTCACTCCTAAAGATTCAATATTGTGGGGAGCCTCCGTGACCGAGAGGTAGCGTGCTCGGCCTCAGACCGCCAGGGCTCGAATTTCGAATCCTGTGTCTGGAATGTAGTGTCATACCACCATCTACAGGAGGTTCTCCGGGCCCAGTTTATATATGTGCACAAAGGTGGCATAAAACCTCATTCATTTCATTTAATTTCTTATTGTAATATTCCACGCGGTGGTGTGTGTGCACAAGTGGGTCAAATTTAAATTCTTAGCGATTCAAGGGTTAACAGCATATATACTACTACTTACTGGTTCACGCACGTACACACACGTACTACATACACTTAGTGGGCCACAATTCAATATCCAGGGGGGGGGGGGGCGGGGCTGGAGTTTTTGTCACGAGCAAATTATTTATTTCAACCGGTCCCGGCGGCGCGCTGAAAATTTCACATTTTATTACATGTTTATATAGAACAGTTCTTTAAGTAAATTCTTTATGTCACGCAGAGTCCACCAGACATAATTTATTTCAAAAAAACTCCAGCCCCTACCCCATGGAAATTTAATGGGGCCCCTTTATTCATACACATGCGCTTGTGCACTTGACAATATCTGCTTATATTCAGCTTTCAGTTTAAATCAGCATAGCTTACAAATCTCGTTGTATTGCAGCTATGGTATATCTTATTGTGGTACTGTAGGTATTTGTATTTGTGAATGTCATATCATTTTGTTAAATGGAAGAATGTTGCCGCGATTTATCATGAAAATATGTGTATTTAGCCTGGGCTGAAATATGAGAAAAGCTCTTAGAATTAATATTGTCCCACATTTCAGTGTAGAATTGTCATCCACTTGTTCTTACATATTTTTGATTTCGCGTAGAGCTAAAATAACATATACAAAAAGGCAATTTCAAGTGTTTTATAATCATTTTTTTAACTTCAAAACTTCAAAATTACAATTCCACGTTTTTATCAGAAGGGACGTATATCCTGTAACTCTATGTTTTTCTAGTTCCCATATTACATATCTTGTGTCTGCTACATTTGTCACCCATTTGTTGTCTATGGTAATATAAGCAGAGTGTGATATGAATGATGATGACGGGTGTGAGGACAAAACGGCACATTCTGCTTGTGCTAATGCTGGCCTAATGCTGGGCTGGTGTTGTGAGCGCCAGCATTAGTTGAGGATCACCTATCACATGTATGGATGAATGACCCACTGGCCCTGTACATTAGTCAGTGTCCCTTCTGGATACATAACAGGAAGCTCTTCAGCAAATCCCTCAGGATTAAAAAACACTGTAGAATAAATATACCGTGACACGTGGATAATACAATGAACAAAACATAGAAATAAGACCATTCAAACAGTGTTCGTGCCTGAAATTTTCCCATATGGTGAGAATAATTTAGGATATATAGACATTTTGCTACACCTCCTTTAATCAGAGTTCGCGTCAACTTTGTTTCAAACATGTTAAAGATTGGAGTTTGAAAAAAAAGTCGTATTCCATAGCTGATATTCTCTAATTCAGATATGCGGTAAGGCAATGACTGGTAATTATCGCATTGCGAATTATCAAGCAGAGCTGCAATTGATCCTTCTCCCAACACACGTCATGGAGAATTTTGCGAGAAAATAAGCATTTACAGAAACGAGGTAGAGCAAGACATTACATTCATCAAATCCCAGGATTAAGTGACTGACCGAGTCCAGGCCTCAGTCGCTCCACTCACAACTTTGGCCTTCTAGATCTATGTCCTATATGTCTTTGATATGAATACTGTATGTTGGTACATGTGTAGTATGCCTAATTGAGCTATGTACGTTTAATAGATATTTAATATATATAAAAGGCAATCTGACTCAATTGTGTTGATTTATAACCATAAATAACTGCTTTCACAACAATGTTGGTAAAATACTGGACCACTGTCTGCGACGCTGGTCCAACATTAAACCAGCATTGGTTTAACTTCCCGTGTTTATCGGGTTATCTATTTGAATTTGTTTCAATGTAGACACTATGTTATATTATCTGTATTCTGGAAAACTAACTCAGTGGTGTCAGTGTATAATGGTGCCTATAGCGAGCAGATTGTTCCATTATATAAAGTGACTAAGTGTGTGACTAGAATCATAAACATCTCCCAGTCTCCCTCAAAGAAGCCATGCTGATCATACAGCTGGCTGGTAGCATCAATGCTGTTATTGGCTGTCTCTGCTGCTGCTAATGCTGCTACTACTACTACTACCATTACTGCTGCTGTTGCTGCTGCTGCTGCTGTTGCTGCTGCTGCTGCTGCTGCTCTTGTTGCTGCTGCTGCTGCTGCTGCTGCTGCTGCTGCTGCTCTTGCTGCTGCTGCTGCTGCTCTTGCTGCTGCTGCTGTTGCTGCTGCTGCTGCTGCTCTTGCTGCTGCTGCTCTTGCTGTTGATGTTACTGTTGCTGCTGCTGCTGCTGCTGCTGCTGCTGCTCTTGCTGCTACTGCTGTAGCTGTTGATGTTACTGTTGCTGCTGCTGCTGTGGCTGCTGCTGCTGCTGCTGCTGCTGCTGCTGCTGCTTCTGCTCTTGCTGCTGCTGCTGCTGTAGCTGTTGATGTTACTGTTGCTGCTGCTGCTGCGGCTGCTGCTGCTGTTGCTGCTGTTGCTGCTGCTCTTGCTGCTGCTGCTGCTGCTGTTGCTGTTACTGTTGCTGCTGCTGCTGCTGCTGCTGCTGCTGCTTCTGCTGCTGCTGCTGCTGCTGCTGCTTCTGCTGCTTTTGCTCATGCTGATGTTGCTGCTGCTCCCGGTGCTGCTGCTGCTGCTGCTGCTGTTGCTGCTGCCTTTGCCAGCAACACCAGTTTCCCTGTCAATTACACACACCATTAAATGCTGTTATGTAAGAGGAACAAAAACTACATGCTGCAGTGGTCAAAGACATGTTTCCGAAGATTACTTTCACAAAGGCTCTAATTTAATGAACTAGGAGAAAACCGCTCATCAAACACGACCATCCAATGTCGGCTAGCTGCTGGCCTACAAGGTCTACGTATACTCTTTTACTATTATATGCAAACATCAACTCGTTAACTCCCAGATAAAAACTACCTAACTCTCCATACATACATCTACTCAGAAACGAGTGCAAACGGCCTTTAGCATCCCATTAAACAAGACGTGATGCTAGAATAATTATTGGGCCAACATTAAACCAGTATTGGGATAATGACCTTCAAAGTGTTATATGGCTTCTACTCGTGCAGGACTGATCCTGGTTTCAGACCAAATTTGAAAAGGGGAAGTGCCGAAGGTGTTAATTAGTTGGTCGAGCGCGCCATGTCGACCAGAAAGCACTTGCAACAACATTGAATGTTTTATCGGTTTAGTTTGTGATCATCTGGCCTGGGGTTTTGGAGAGATTTAATGGAAAGATGATAATAATTGAAAAGTAAATTAGCATGTTTGCAACCAAGTGACAGATGCCTGTACCACGCGACGCGAATGGAGATAAAAGAAATGACGTCATTGGAGTGTCCCGGCAATCACTAGATATCGAGCGGAAGTTGGTTTCAATGTTAGCGGATATCATAGATGGGGCCAACATCATCATTGTGTCTTATGTTTATGGTAGAGACAAAAGATAAAAAAAAAATACAAATAATAAATAAATATAATGTTTTGGCCACCTAGAGCTGTATTCTAAAATTATTTCATTTTAGTTTAAATTTTTATCAAGTTCAGGATGACTTTGCAGACACATCTATACACTTAATGTTTTTACTGTAGGCTAGTTACGAAATTAAAGGTGCCACAAAATAGGTTATAATATCGTGACCAATACATCAGAATATGTTTTCACATTTTAAAATATCTCAGTACGATATTCATCAACGTACTTTCATGACGTCCTGCTTAATGTCCGCTAATGTTTGTGTTTCTAAGTGTATCATTTTCATCGTTGGGCGGGTTATCATGTTAAACCCGTTTCACATCTACGTGGCTGGTCTGACGTGCAATGCGCCTCAATGTGAAGGCCAATCGTTAGGGTGATGTGGGCGTTGGGGGGGGGGGGGTTGTTGTTGTAAGATAATCTGTGTTAATTTTCACAAAAAATAACCCGGCTTCATGTCTCTTTTGGTTACGTCAACTACGTCCAGTGTCGTACGACATTGTGTATCACAAATAACATTTATCTGTGGGCAGTAATCATCAGGTAAAGCTATACACATCTACGATTGTTTTCGACTTTTATTATTAGTTTATATACATATTAACGTCACGACGGTGTTGTTTTTTCTGAAAAAAAAGATAAATCGGACCGCATTGAGGGTCATTTTCTGAGTTGGATAAGCCTGGGCGGTTTCCATAAAAAGGCTGGCATAATAAGCCTAGCCGGTAGCTTTAATAAGCCTTGCCGGTTTCTATAATGAGCAAGGCTGGTTGCCATAATAAGCCTGGCCGATTTTCATAATAAATCTGGCCGGTTTCCATAATAAGCCTGGCCGGTTTCCATAATAAGCATGACATGTTTCCATAATAAGCCTGGCAGGTTTCCATACTAAGCCTGACCGGTTTCAACGATAAGACTGGCATGTTTCCATAATACTCCCGACAGGCATTCCATAATAACCCTGACCGGTTTCCATAGTAAGACTGGCATGTTTCCACAATAAAACAGGCAGGTTTCTATAATAAGCATGGCGGGTGTTGGTTATTCTGAAAAAAAACGATCAATCGGACCGCATCAAGGGTCATTTTTTGAGTTGAATAAGCCTGACCGGTTTCCATAATAAGCCTGTCCGGTTTCCAAAATAAACCTGGCCGCTTTCCATAATAAACCTGGCCGGTTTACATAATAAGACTGGTCAGTTCCCATAATAAATCTGGCCAGTTCCATAATAAGCCTGGCAGGTTTCCATAATAAATCTGGCGCGTGTTTCCATAATAAGCATGGCGTGTTTCCATAATAATATTATGACCCATTTTCTTTTGCTCCAATTTCACCTTACTAAATGTGACATTATAATTGCTAAAACACATTCAGCTGGGGGCTGCTTTTTGTGTTCTGTCTTACGTCGCCACCAGTTGGGAAGCTCACATGTTGCCCTTTGGTCACAACTTCTGTCAGCTGGGCACTGCTATTTGTGTTCTGCTCACTGTCGTTGTTGGTTTGGCCACCAGCGCCCTGTGACGTCAGTGTTAACAAAATTTCCTTCAAGTCCTGACATAAATGAGGTAAAGTGTCTCTGAAGAAGTTGAAGCCATAAAGATGACAAAGATTCACGCTATTCAGACATAATAAGTGGAACGTGGAATCCTTTGAAAAACATTCTGAACCTCGTCAGTCCTTGGGAATGGATCAATAATAATTGTATATAATGTAAGTGAAGTTGGTTATATATCAATAGAATAGACTTATGCACGTTGATAATGTATAATAACGTTTGTTTAATTTCGATCGTTATCAGCAAATAAATATTATTGACAATAAATAAATCGCTCGCCTGAAGCTTGACACATTATTCATTTGATTAGTGCTATATTTTCTCATATATTCACGCTAGAGTTCGGGGTTCGTTTCTCGGTCTCGGCGGTTTGGAAGAAGCAAAATTATTTCTTCCCTATCCAGTCGTAAAACTCAGTTTTGTGGGGAGCCTCCGTGACCGACATCAGATATCCAGGGTTAGAATTATGGGTCGAATTATGTGTCTGGAGAGCAGTGTCATCTCACTCATCTCATCATCCACAGGAGGTTCTCTTGGTCGAATTTAGCCTGTATGTGCACAAAAGTGGCCTAAAGCCCGATTCATTTCATATTTTTGCTCGGTAGTTTGTCCTCATTGTCGGTATTCATTATTGTGTCATTGGGTGATTGTCTCACCACGTTTGCCGAGCCATTAATCCATTTATATTGGACCTGAATGTGAATTCACATCACCGCCCACAACACCTGTATTCATGTCATTAATAATGGCCCCATTTATCTGATCAATTAATAAAGGAAATGTTTATCATAGAAGTCACTAATTGAATAATGCTGCTTCCTGGGACTTGGCAGTCAACATCGTGAGAACGAGAGCAAGGTCACGGATTGAACAAAATGTTACTCACAACAAGAAACAAGGTCACAGGAGTATACACAATTTTACTGTCCGCATCAAAACAAAGTCATGGAATTAAACACAATCTCACTAATATTTAAAAAACAAGGTCTCGGAAATAAACGTCACTGACACCACAAAACTAGGACACGGAATGAAACAACATTTCCCTAGCAGTACAAAACAAGGTAAATAAACAATATACTACTCGCAATACATAACAAGCTCCTGGAATTAAAACAAACAAAATCACTGACACCACAACAGAATTTCATAGAATAAAACAAAACGTACCAGATATGCGTAAAATAGGGCCATATAATTTGAACAAAAAGTTAATGGCGATACCAAACACGTTCACTGTTGTGTTGTTATGTTTTGATAGTGTGTTATAGGGTTGGGCCTTCATCTGTTGTGTTGTGTATGATAGTGTGTTATGGGGTTTGACTTTCATCTGCTGTGTTGTTAATTGTAGTGTGTTATAGGGTTTGACCTTCATCTGCTGTGTTGTTAATGGTAGTGTGTTATAGTGTTTGACCTTCATCTGCTGTGTTGTTAATGGTAGTGTGTTATAGATTTTGACGTTTATCTGCTGTGTTGTTAATGGTAGTGTGTTATAGAGTTTGAACTTCATCTGTTGTGTTGTTAATGGTAGTGTGTTATAGGGTTTGACCTTCATCTGCTGTGTTGTTAATGGTAGTGTGTTATAAGGTTTGATTTTCATTTGTTGTGTTGTTAATGGTAGTGTGTTATAGTTTCTCTCCTTCATTTGCTGTGCTGTTAGTCGTAGTGTGTTATAAGGCTTGACCTACATCTGTTGTGTTGTTAATGGTAGTGTGTTATAGTGTTTGACCTTCATCTGCTGTGTTGTTAATGGTAGTGTGTTATAGTGTTTGACCGTCATCTGCTGTGTTGTCAATTGTAGTGTGTTATAGGGTTTAACCTTCATCTACTCTGTTGGTAATGGTAGTGTGTTGTAGGGCTTGACCTTCATATGTTGTGTTGTTAATGGTAGTGTGTTATAGTGTTTGACCTTTATCTGCTGTGATGTTAATGGTAGTGTGTTATAGGGTTTGACCTTTATCTGATGTTATGTTAATGGTAGTGTGTTGGCGTGTTTGACCTTCACCTGTTGTGTTGTTAATGACGTCATTAGCCAGTTGATGCGCCTAGGACAGGAACGGTGATGAGGGGTTTAGCTAAACTATCAACACAGATAGAATGACCACCTTGATGACAATAAACAAGCCCATCTTGATGGTCTGTATCGTCAATCTGGGTTAACTAGGTTACGTTAGAGGTTTTCACATGAAACTGAAAATACCATACATCCTAAGAAACATCCAAACTCAGCTCTCAAACACAAAATTACGTTGCTTACCAAATATGTATATATCAAAGCTTTCCATCATCTGAAACCTATTTATAAATTGAACATTAAAAACCTTTATATATAAAAAAACTAATAACACGTGATATATAGCAAATTAAAAATAAAAACAATTATAGCCACTGCATGCCATACTGTAGTAGGAATATACAGTATTCATCGTAAACATGAATTCAAATGTGTGAAATATGTCAACAAAATTTGACAGCAATAAGCGCAGTAATTAGTGAACCATTTTTTTTTTGTTGTGGTTCACTAAATAGCTCCGCAAAACATTATGATTAATAGTCAATTCGGCAACATACACATTTTAATGGGTACACATCACCAAATATCAAAGCTTTCGTTTATTTCATAGCTCTCGATATTATTGGCGATATGTAGAATCTAGTGGAATGTCTGATGATGGCTACAGTACAGTTCAATCATGTCAATACCGGGACAAGAGTTTATATTTTACATGTATCTAGGAGGTGGAGAACGGCGTATTTCTGGGCTGTCACAAAATGTCTCTGGCGTTGAAATGGTGATTATTGTTTGAGCAGGCGAGGGTTGGCGAGCACCGTTGTTGGCGACAGCGGAACAATGCAGGGCCAACGTTACTCAGTTGAACAGGCGATTACTTCTACATTCAGTCAATCTGCTGGCGATCACGTCATGATGGTCGAGCGGACAACAGTTGAGAATCCCGGGCCGATGTTGCACAGGCGAGGGCCAAAGAGAAACAAATCATGGCACTCTTTGAGTACCAATACTGAGATTGGCAACAATACAGTTATTTTCAAAAAATAGTGTGGTTGTCTAAGAAAAGTTCTATTCATTTCTCAAATTCACTTGTGATCATTTGCCAGACCTCACTGGAGGCTCCATTTTGTAACCGGGGTTACTGTGTGTTCAAGAGGACAGGCGAAGCGTCATCAGTGACTGAAGACAACACATAGCTGATATGGACAGTTTATTTACAGTAGTGCAAAAACATTATGTAGGCCTACAGGGTGGGGGTGTCTCAACAACACTTACAGCGTGACGGTGGCGTGTCCTAGTTACTGGATTAGTAGCTTTCTGTGTGTATGACCCTTCTTGTCGCGTGATACAGAATCCATCCTCAGGCAGGGCTTGCCACAATTATGATGCCCGATGGTGGGACATGCATCTGATTGAAAAATCCTGGCGACCAAGTTAATAAAAAATACTGTGGACTGCAAGTCCAATTAAAAGTCCACAGATTTAACAATCTAACGCATTCCAGATTCACCAACATCGTTGGATTTTATAACGGGCTTGTTGACAATAAACACTTGTGCTGGGTCTCATGTCAGGATCATCTTCTCACCTCTTTATTAATGCAATTACATAATGGTCATAACATGCTTACAGACAATAGTCAGTCCCTACTCTATGGTGGTTCGCGCATCTCTCTTAGAGCTCTCTCGCTCTTTGTCTCTGGCTGTCTCTATGTTATAAATTCTGGGCCTGCGCACTGGCAGACTTTTCCGAGTATAACATAGAATAACTGTGCCATCCTCTAGCCGTGTTCACACAAGTAACTCAGCTAATATGGAACTTTGAGCCAATGCTAGACTAATGTTGGTCCGACGTCGCAGACAGTGGGCCAACCCCCAAAACAGCATTCTTTGGTCTAGCCGCTCACAATCATCTCTGCCACCATTTTACCGCTACAGGTGGGGTCTCAGAGATACGTTTGCATGACCACTATCAACCCTTTTATTTGAATCTAATTACTACTCACACCTAGCTACTTGATGATATAATAAGGATTACATAATATCTGTATTATTAGTGGGCAGATCTGTAGCTTCCGACGACACGTTGTAGACCTTGTTCATGGCCTTCCAACCGTGCCCTGGATCCACAAATGTCTGTTTGGCAGAACATCCTCACTATCAATGATATAATGAGGCATGTTCGCACCTGTTCTAGTGGCAACGCTGGCACAACGCCGGCCCAATGCGCTCAACTCTGGCATTGCTGACCCAACGTTGGCCCAACTTCATACATAAATACAATGGTTTAATAATAATTGTTTTCCGTTATGAATTGAGCTAATATAACACACTGCTCAACTCAAATAATTCAACTGCATTCTGAAACTATTATTACTGTTACTCCAGGTCAATAGTTTACACACGCCCCTCCCTTAAAGTTCAAATCCCATTTTAACTCATATCAAAGAAGGTTGTGTGATTAACACGACAGTATATATATAATAGGTCACAAATCTAGTTACTACATTTCACACATATATTGATTATAAGTCACACACATATTAAGATGAGTTCACACGTATGTAGATTGCAGTATTATTCAGAGTTCACACGTACATTGATTAGTGTTCATACGTGTATCGCTGACTGGTTACACCTGTATTCAGATAACACTTACATTGACCACGCTTCTCCCTAGGAAATGAGAAAGGTGTCACTCGTCCTGTCCTACTCACTCATACAGAGTGTCTGTCACCGGTAAATTCTATGACATCCATACCAGCCATTGCGCTCCAAGAAACACCCTAGCCACCACGGTGGGTGGCGACCCACACCGTGCAGGTGGACCATGGTGTCTCATATTTTAGCGATCTGTAAAACATGAATTTCGGGTAATTTCTTCCAATTAGACTTATGAAATGATATGGCTTCCAATGTGAGAAGCGCCACTAAGTCTCAACTATTGTTGAGAGATACTGGCACTTTAGAAGTCATCATCACATATAGTCCACTGCCAAAAATTCAGTTGTGACGGTTGAATTTTGACAACACATAAGCAAACAGGTACAGTATAATTTGGGTTTTGGACACCTCTAATTGTCCATGCTTCACTGGTTATGTGGTATGTCTTATATCCGTCTGTCAGGACAGTCATAGCGGTTTAATCATTGTCACAAGTCAAAATAACAATTAATTCGTCAACCAGTTCGTTGACGAGATATGCGCTGCTGTCTCAGTACATCACACTGACGGCACACGTCCGTCATTATCTAACTAAATCCACACAGCAATCCACAATAAAATATCTAGCACATTATATAAAGCAAAATATATAATATAACAATTTATACATGTTCACGCCATGCATACGTGTGTGCATGGCATTTGCGTAGCGGCGGCGTCGTGCTTATATTATAATAATAGCTCAGCCTGACCGACACGCGTCCATGCATGTACTCGTCAGCGCCGTTCACGGCTTCTGACCAGCGGTACCAATGGCTCTCCTGCCACGCGCCTACCAGCGCTATCCCTGGCTTATACAAGCTTGTACTGGCTCCTTACAGATGCCTTATCCCGTACAAACCCCGGCGTTGTCCTAACGCCTCGGCTACCATGCAACACCCGGCCTTCAGACGCGCTGTGGTACCCGTAAGCCTCCGGTACAACATCCCGTTGTACCACCTGCAGGTTCCAGTGCAGCACCTAAGAATCGTGACCGAGACAGCCCAGGAGCAGACAAAGCGCTTATCTCTCCATGAACCATGTCTATAGGCCACCTTCTCTTGTATATAGATGCACCATTTTCATACCAATCAACCTCCAGTGCAACATCCCCGTTGTACCACCTGCAGGTACCAGGGCAGCACGTAAGGATCGTGACCGAGACAGCTCACGGGCAAAGAACCAGTACGTATCGCCCCATGAGCACTGTCCATAGCTCACGTCGTCGCATGCACTGATGCACTATGTACGTTCCCAGCTCATTACAGGATCACAACCCTGACCCGTACCCCTCAGGTCTGGGGTCGCCTCCCGTGTGGCGCCCGTACTGCTTTGTGGATCAAACACCACAAGCTACACACATTCTATTCTAATCATAGACATAGAATAATTAGTTTTACCAACTAATACACGTCTCTGGCTTACTGGTGAGGTGAACATTTTAAAAATAATTTTACTCAATTTATCTGCAACAGTTCAATAAATTAGCCACGACAATTGTATGTAACATTACATTAAATTCACCACAGTAGTTTGGTCTGGAACAGTCTCTTGAATTCTTCTCAACTACAGTTCTCAATAGATAAATTATTTCAAGTAACTTACTATCGGTTAAGTAATTAAAAATCGTATTTAAATATCCGTGCCAAACAGTTAACTTAAACTGCTAAGCACATCTCACCCAACTTTCATTCGATTGTCATGAAACTATCAATGCTACTTATCTAGCAATTGTCTTTTAATGTCTTTAGGTAACAGTGTCAACAATCTTTATTTTGACCCAATTTTGATAAAATTGTCCCACCATTTTAACTCAATTTTTATAAAATTGTTACCCAATTTTGACTCATTTTTTTATAGAATTATCTCTTAATTGGTACAAAATTGTCAGTCAAATTTTACAAAATTGTCACTCAAGTTGTATAACATTGTTACTGATACCTCTTTTGTGAGTATCTGCTATAACGTCATCATTGTATATTGCACCATTAACTTTCCGGATGGGGGGGGGGGGGGGGTGTCTAACACAATTGTCACAGAGCTGTGGCCACTAAAAGGGGTTTTGAGCACAAACACGACAGACAGGAGGGTGTATCCACTGGCTTAGCAGAGATTCCTGGGCGTTCCGTCTTACTCAGCCAATCACAATGGGTCTGAGTCGTGATTAGTCCCTGTGTGATTAATCATGCTAACTACGCGGTGGTGCAGAATCTAGAGAGTGGGGTCCTCAGCTCCCTGTGATTCGCCTCCTGGGTTCCCTCTCAGCCGGCAATGTTGGTCCAGCTGACTGTAGCAGGTACGATGTCCGGTGATTCATCAGCGGCAGGTTATCATGTTGAGATTCAGTTTTGGCAAAGTTGGGACAGCTGCCAAAATTATGTCTCTAATCGGCCTGAAGCGTGAATCGTCAGTTACGTCTTATCTGCTTCACGCTGACTCATCCTGCTGCTTCGTTTTCAGCGTTCTGCCTGCCTGCTCTCAGAAAAAACTACATGTAGCACTCTTTGCAGTGATATCAAATCATTGTTCACCTCCCTCGCTTCAGACATCGGTATCACTATGGCCCAATGCCGTATCTGGCCAAGTACATGTATCTACGTCTGAGGCGATCTCTAGCTATGTCCGAAATTCACAAGTCGTAGGCTAAATTAGACTGTTACGAGTATACCAGAGCCCAATACTCGAACCTTGCTCACCACGTTGACGTTCACTGACATGCGCGATATTCGCTGACATGTAAGTCCATGCATGCTTCTTACTCCTACGACTTCTACTGCTGACAGTTTATCTGACTGACTTGCCAAATCATATTGAAGGAATCGCAGCCGATCCGTAGCAAGATCAACTGGGAGAGACGCATTCCCTTCATTCGAAGGTGGCAACAGGGAGGCTGCCATCAAAGTCTGTAATCCGTTACTTTATTGGCTCTTTCTTTTCGTTTGTTCTTTCTTCCTTCATTTCGTCCTCCCAAGCACTGCCCGAAACTAGCCCAGCCAGCTGTAGAATGTTGAAACAGGCCAGGTTCTAGCCTGAGCTATGTTATACCACGTACAGTCATTTTTCGTGCCTCCTGAGTTGCTGGTCATCCTCACGAGGCAATAATAATCCTGTTGGCTAGCTAATGAAAAGCTGAGAATCCAACTCATTTTACGTACCTCATGAGGTGATGACACTCCTCCTGAGGTAATGACACTTCTCCTGAGGTAAGAATAATCCTGATAGCACCGTTTGTCAATGAAAAGTGTAGCTAGCTTAATCATTGTCCGTACCTCTGAGGTGATGACACTCCTCCTGAGGTACTTATCCTGAAGCAAATGCTCGCCAATGAAAAATCCTGACAACCAAGCCAATGAAAAATATTTTGGACTGCAAGTCCAATTAAAAGTCCACGGATTTAACAATCTAACGCATTCCAGATTCACCAACATCGTTGGATTTTAAAACGGGCTTGTTGACAACAAACACTTGTGCTGGGTCTCATGTCAGGATCATCTTCTCACCTCTTTATTTATGCAATTACATCATGGTCATAACATGCTTACAGACAATAGTCAGTCCTTACTCTATGGTGGTTCGCGCATCTCTCTTAGAGCTCTCTCGCTCTTTGTCTCTGGCTGTCTCTATGTTATAAATTCTGGGCCTGCGCACTGGCAGACTTCTCCGAGTATAACATAGAATAACTGTGCCATCCTCTAGCCGTGTTCACACAAGTAACTCAGCTAATATGGAACTTTGAGCCAATGCTAGGCTAATGTTGGTCCGACGTCGCAGACAGTGGGCCAACCCCCAAAACAGCATTCTTTGGTCCAGCTGCTCACAATCATCTCTGCCACCATTTTACCGCTAAAGGTGGGGGCTCAGAGATACGTTTGCATGACCACTATCGACCCTTTTATTTGAATCTAATTACTACTCACACCTAGCTACTTAATGATATAATAAGGATTACATAATATCTGTATTATTAGTGGGCAGACCTGTAGCTTCCGACGTCACGTTGTAGGCCTTGTTCATGGCCTTTCAACCGTGCCCTGGATCCACAAATGTCTGTTTGGCAGAACATCCTCACTATCAATGATATAATGAGGCATGTTCGCACCTGTCCTAGTGGCAACGCTGGCACAACGCCGGCCCAATGCGCTCAACTGTGGCATTGCTGACCCAACGTTGGCCCAACTTCATACATAAATACAATGGTTTAATAATGATTGTTTTCCGTTATGAATTGAGCTAATATAACACACTGCTCAACTCAAATAATTCAACTGCATTCTGAAACTATTATTACTGTTACTACAGGTCAATAGTTTACATGATGGTCCTGGAGACTCCCAGGCGGGCCAGCGCAGTTCGCGAGTGTGACCTGTGTGGTCACGTCGTGCAGCGTTTGGTGAACACTCACTGGCTGGCTACCTGGAATTGACAAGAAGAGTCGAGTGGTGACAGAACAGGCTCCCTCAGAAGCCAAGCGTGAACTGTGTTTAATATTTAATAAATAATTATATTTGTTAAGATATAAATCTGAAGAAAAACCACAATGGCGCCCAATGTCGGTTCTTCTGGCCTGTAGTGCCCTAGTAGGATATTCTAGGTTTGTAGCCAACACGGTTGCAGTAAAAAATGCATGAGTATGCAGGAAGATTGAAGAATTCAACCCACGAGTGTGTTGAATGCTGCTTGGGGACGAGCAGATATTTGAGAGGGGAGTATGTAGCCGGGTGTGTGTATGACGGACTGGAGTGATTACTACTCTGGCCAATGAGTCGACTCTTTGGCTAGATGCGTAGCACTCAGGCATCACGATGCCAGGGTTGGTGGTTCGATCCCCGGGCTGGGCAGTTTCAACACTGTTACAGTACCATAGCGCTGTCTTTCTACAAATTGTGTTATATGTCTATCTACCACTTGTTGCAAATCGTGTCATGTCGCTGCCTCACTACACATCGTGTCATATCGCTTGATTTATCTTGTCGCTATACACTGTTTGCACGATTTTGCGCATAAGGAGAACTCCCAACTAAGTAGTTTAGTTTTAATCACTGTGTGGCGTGTTGTAATAGGAAAGAGTGTGACAGGACTCCCAACTAAATAGTTCAGCTTTTAGTCACTGTAGTGTGTGGCGTATTGCTATTGGTAAACGTGTATTTGTCGTAACTATGCTTCGTACTGACTCTATCTATCTATGACTGTCATCTATCGCTTATTTAAAGTCACATTATATAGATGTTTATCCTTTGTTAAATATCATGTCATGTCATGCTAGTCGTTTAACAGACATCTTACATGACGTATGCAGTCAATCCCCCTCTCTCTCCCGGGCAAATCACTAATTTCTTGTAGCCCTTTATGCCCAGCAGACTAATTTCCAGCGTTACCTCAAGCCTGGGGAGCATACTGAGACAGGGAGGGGGTAGTCAGTTTGTTAGCACAGACCAAAACACAATAGGTATCTACTGTCGTGCGAAGCCACAAGGCAGTATCTGCTTACTTGTATTTGGCTTTTGGCTTATCACGGCAGTCTACACCTGTGCATTATCTGTCAAGTCGACGTTATAAGATGCTGAATCAATGTTTATTGCTGGACCAGCTTTGCAGGCGGTTGGCCAGTATTAAAGCAGCATTGAGTAGCTCCTGTTTTTTTATGATTCCAAGTGAATGGGCAGAGAAAGGATTTAATTATACATCAGCACAAGAAGGAGGCATGATTGTATAATTCTGTATGACTTGCGTCTTGTATAAAATCCCCACTTGAAAGTGTGGGTCACAGTAAGTACACACGCTGATCTAGATTGTGCTATTCTGCACGAGTGTAATTGATCTGTTTCCTTACCCGTCGACATTATTCAAAGCTCTCAAGTGGTGTACGTTGGCAGCCAACATCCTCTCTTTTATTAAGATCTTAGTACCCACCGCGACCCAGCATCATATTTCATCAGTCTGGTAGAAGGTTAGAGTGGGTTTTTGTGAAGCCTTCATTTACATGTTGGCTTCTATGACGTCACCTGGGGTCAATCTATCATAAAAGGTCAGAGCTTAAAAACCTAACGTAGTTTACATTCGTACAAATACTGTAGATCTGGTAAATTTCGCCTGTTTAAATACTGTATTGTACAAATACTGTAAATCTGGTAATATGCGCGTCTTAAAATTTTCACGAATTTCTGATTTTGGAACTTTTACGAAGTTTAGAATTCGCGAATTTTACTTTTTCTTTTGTAGCGCTATTATAATCATCATTTTCGTGAGATTCTTGAATTCGCGATTTGTCCTCTTCGCGAAAATTAAATCCTTGCGAATATTACAAGTTCTACAGTATGACGTTTCGAACACATTCCAAACACAGAAAATGCATCTAGCTTATTGTCGCGTCTGGTTATAATATGTCAATCACACACTTTTTTTAAGATATATTTTTTTATAAATGTAATTATTTTTTAGTTGTAGGTCAGACAAATGCCACCAAAGTACAATTTGAAACTCAGTGTACCTTAATGTCACACTTAATGTCAGAAAGTAGAGTCGTGTCATAACATCCTCGCACCAGGGATGTGCGAGGATGTGTAATTATATATGTCGAATGTTTCTATTTCATTTATGTGAATTGACTGAGAAATGACAGCTTTAAATGTTCTGATTAAAACCAAACCTTTTAAGGACAGTTGTCACATAAACAAAATATATTTAGAAACAATTATAAAATCCATCTATATAACACCCCTTTGTGAATTGATTTAATATATCATACTTTTAATTTACCAAAATCTACCTCGAAATGCTGTAAAATAAATAATGTAAATAAAAGGTATCCAGATATTAAGATGTTTTGTTGAAAGCATGGATATCTAAACTGTCAAGACCCTCTTCCATTTCGTGAGAAATTACAGTTTCCGATGAAGAAAAGACAAAGACAACTCATCACTCCAAAGGCCATACACTCCTTCCTCTCACTACATCCTTCACTGTATTACAAGGTCAAACATCAAACACGACATAAATGGCAGCACGTTACCTTTATCTGACCTTCTATTTGTCACCACACTCGCTAGAGGTTGTCTTACCCCACGTGACCTGTCAACTAGAGACTTCATGTGACGTCACTTCGCCCATGCACCACCTGTGATTGGCTTTGTCTGGTTAACCAACAGCTTTAAAATGCTCCTGTACTAGCACATATTCTCGTGATTCGGCAGGATGGAATCATAGATTTATCAAGTCTTTTTATTTTTTTATTTTAACGCTCTACACTTCCTGTTTCCTGCGAATGATCGATTCTTTGTTATTTTAATTTATCTTGTTATTTTAACTTACTAAAATGTGTTCTTTCTGACTTGCTACTTTTAGCATACAATATGTGTTGTTGGATTATTAGCATGTCATGATGTATGTGTCACGTTGCCTCGAAGAATTGTTTGATAATAAATTATCATATACACTATTATTTCAATGGGATTGTTATTAATAGCTAATATGTTTTAAAGATAAACCATTTAATAATTTGCATGGTGTTTTCAATTTTGCTAATGATCACAAATTAAACATTTAATAATATATGTATTAATTGACCAATTTGCATCTAATCACATGCCAATGCATTTTATTGTCGGAAGAAGATCTACAATAAGCACTGTGTTTAACCCTGTTGATTCCAAGGCGTGAATAAAAAAATCATTAACTTGATAGATCATACAAACGAAACGTTAAACCGTCTTTAATGAGATAAAATATATCATATCAAGGATATGTTTAATGGTGCATAAATATGACATGGGTGCCTAAAGGGCTAACACGAGATGCTGTGTTAATAGCGCCAGAAAAGCGACAGACTAATAGCTCCAGAGATGCACATTTCACAGCCGTGCTACTCCACTGGCAATTAATGAGGGCTTCCTAATGACATTTGGCTATTCAAGTCCAAATGGCGCATATAAGTATTGTATCATTTTATTACAACTGTTATTTCCCCTATAAATTATATTTAGTTACGGTAAAGAGATAATGTAAGTGAATAAGATGTACAATTATCATATCAATATGTTTATTAAGACATGCACATTAGCAAAATCAACTACTTCCATTACATAATGTATCGCTTTGTGTATATAAGTGTTAATCTAGGATCTGACATTCACGGCAAAATACTTTGAGAAAACATGACACGTCAGAAAAAGAGCGGAGTGATAGAATTAGGTGTTATGTTGGGAGAGAATAAAACTGTTGATTAGTTGATTAGTACCGTGTGACATGGATTTAGTTGACAGCTTTTCTTTGTTATTTTTAAAGACGAGCAGGCCACCTTCTCTTGAATACAGTGAGTGACACAGGCTTATTATAGAACATGTTATTTTTACGGAATGGTATTACATTTTTCCTGCGTGTATGGCTATCAAGATATATGTTCAAATTGCGGCATGTCCTTATTATATGCAACCTTTTATTGTGTTACTAAGATGCCAAACAATATAAAAAAAGTAAAATGTCCTACAAATCACTTCATCAGAGCAGAATGGATAGGTTGCCATGTCCGGCGGAAGCCTTCAAAAAGATATGCCAACATAATAACGTTCATTAGTGTATTTATATAGATAATTGCTTTTGACCTTGACCCCCGCTCTTCGAGTTTAGATGAAATCGTGTCTGTAATTGTAATGAGTTTAGATGGACTCGTGTCCGTAATGGCAGGATTTAGATCGTGCTCATAATGACAGAGGTCTTTTTTTCAAAATCATTCTACGTTGCTGCTCACAATATATGGTTGGATATTGTCTGATGACAACACGCGTTTCAAAATGAAAACCGCGGCAGCATAGAATTCGCAACAAATGCGTGTGAAATGGATTTAGAAATATAATTTTCAGCATCTGGAATTTCCTTATCTGACATGTTAGGGACGACAAGGTGTAGCATTACAATTAGTAAACCATTTACACTCTGTATCCAGAATGTAGAAGGATTGCTATCTGCCTGTCTCTCATATTGTCTGCTCAGGTATTCTGGATATTAGATTGGTTGCCCCAGGTAATCTGTCCTAGGTATTCTATCCAAACAATGTTTTCATTACTCTCTTCAGAGCTAAACTAATTTCCGGAATTTCCTCTAGCGTTTTGTTCATGTTTTGTATCACATTCCTGTTATAAAATCATATTATGAAACGTGCGTTGATACTGTACGCAATGTCAGTTGATTGGTGTGATTATCGGCGGATATAATGCGACTGTCTTGGTAATTGCACATACTTTTAAATAGCGTAGCAAGTATATATTGTTTTGCAAGCAAGATAATATTATACATTTATTTCTTAAGTTCAACAAAAATAAAATAAAATATACAAAAGTGTAGGAATAGATTATCACGTTGGCCGGGTGCCGCAAAGAAGAGATCTGGTAATTACCACCATGGCGCAGCGTAGACAGGGCGTCGCGAATATTTGGTCTAATATTCCACCGTTAGAAATTGTAATTCCTATGTCAGGTTTAAATCACATCACACTTTTTAAATAATATTAATTGTATGAGAATATAATAATCCATCACCATAGAGACGTTCAGAGCTTTCAATATTTTATCAGTGGACTCGTCATTGATTGCTAGCAATAATTTCATTTTCAAATTTTTAAATTGAATAATTGTTAGTATATTTTTTAAAACAATCATTAAAATGTACAATTGAAATCATATTTATTGCATTTATATGTTTGTTTATCATACGTCAACGAATTTTCATTTTATAATGATTATTTAAGCCACGGCGCCACGTGGGCAGGGCGCAGTGAAAAAAAAAGATTCAGTACAACCACTATGACTAAATAGTTGTATTAATGTTGCACCGTTTGCAGGTAAAGTTACTAATTGTAATACGACCCCTTTTTTACGCAGTGTTTAGTTCCCATCTCACTTTGAATCCACATGACTCTTTCTAAATAATTAATTTGATACAAATGGAATAATCCGTCACAATAAAGAGCTTTCATTTGTTACATTTGGGTATTTTTATATAAATTAAATCATTTTAATTCATGCAGCACTATAATCCACTCAATGTGAATCATGCGGAGGGTTCACAGAATGTAATGGATCGGTCCTTGTTCCTCTGATAAAAACTTGCAAATCCGTTCAGTACTTTTTTTAATAATCAGTTGAACGGACGGACAGACAGACAGACAAACAAACAAACCAACACGATCAAAAGCCAAGTCGTCCTGGCGGATATAATAAAGGTTGTGGTGGAGATAGGTAAGCAGCCATGACCATAAACCATCACCCAATGCTGGATTAATGTTAGAGACGTTGGCTAAACATTCATTCAACAATGGGTCAATGTCTAGTGGTTGATGGGATGAGTCGATTTATGTATTCACGATTCACCAGACGTGTTTAGCAGATTTAGTTGCCGTGTCATTTCACACCACATTACACATTAAAACAAATTGATACAAACTGAATAATACATCACATACAGCTTTAATTTGATGCATTTTTTTAGCTTTGGTCGTTTTTATTCATGCAATGGCACTGGGGCGGAAAAAAATTAAGAAAAAACATCGAACCCATTTTTGGAAAATACAATGATCAAGTACAAAACAAAATGGACACATTTCTGAAACAGTTGGTGAGGGCGACGAAATACAATATTTTTTTAATGTAAGTCGAAGCTTAAATCGAATGCGCGCGCTCATCTAAAACAAATAAAAAAACATAGTGGCCTTAGCTTGTCAAAAAGGTGTAGCAAAAGATGAATTTGCAGCTCTGTCTTTGAATTATTCCCAAACAGAGCGAAGAAGACAGATAGTGATGTCATATCGTCTGTGGGAAGATCAGTCCACGCAAGACATTAGAAGATACTTGTAACAAAACTGAAACCTCGTCGCTGTACCTCATTGATGTGCCGAGATTATGTCAACGCTGAACAGATGCCAGTTTATGTCAAATTGATACACGTTTGATGTTCATATTTTTATTAACAGAAGAACCAACAAAAACAATTGTAATCCTTAAATCAGAGTGGGTGTTTGTCGAAGAATGCGTGTAGTAAACAAGATGACATACACCTCCCAGCAAACAAGAGACGTTGATCCAATGCTGGGTTTATGTTGGGCTAACAGCTGATGTTATCAGGAACTACCCAGAAAGTAGTCCTGAAACCATATTGAAAGCTTAAAATTTAAGATGGCCGCCAAAAACTAATTTCGGTAACAATGGTATGTATGCAATTAGCAACAGATGATATTGTTATGTATAATATCACGGTGATAGATTTAATTGCTAACTCATCATAATTTCACTAGTAATTATCGTAATAGCGCTGTTTAATCCTTACAGCGTGGGGATCGACTTTAAATGTCAAAATTAGATTCTAAGTTTGATCCTCGCACTGGAAGAACTAGAATATTTGCTATAGCCGTAGACCTAAAATATGGGTAATAAAATAAAGCACAAAGAGCTTTTAAACCAAGACATTTACAATGATTTAAAATTGAACATTATTTAATGTTCTCTATGGTTTATACAGCATTATTTCAGCGCTTTAAGGGTCAAGGTGTGATGCTAAATGCGTCATGGAGAGGCATAAGTACGTGAATGTTAAATCCCAATTTATTTTATACAGCTGGAAATAATACGCAGCATTACATAGACATGAAATTACTATGTAAACTGAATGTTAAATACGTCGCAATCAACACAGCTTTGAGTTCTAGTTTAACAAATGCCCTTATGACATTATCAAATGTGTCACCTAGATTGCTGATTGTTTTGAGTCTCTAGCTCTATTACCGTCTGTTCTAAAGCGCCAAATGTGAAAAGTATTCTACCTATCCCCGGTCTCCCCTACTAACAACGTGTTGAGTTGATTTACACAGTTTATTCCAAGCACAATGCTAAGTTAGATCGAGACAAACAGTGCAGCCCTCTGTCATGTATGTTAATATTGTTATGTCAACGATGTCCATCGGAGTGGAACGACATCATATCTGACTCAATGTCTGTAGTGGGTACTTAAGTATTTAACAAACATAAATTGTGTCTGGTGAATAGCTGATCACATAATATGATTCTGGATTCATATAGTGGACGCCTTAGGCCTGTGTCGTGACTGGAGCTAGACGTGAATAACATTCGTGGAGCATTTACTCTTTTGAAATACAAAGGGAGCATGATGTATAAGTTATATGTATTAATGTTATTTGTTGGATTTTATGATCAAGGTTAGTTAAAATTATTTTTATGAGTACTGCACCATTTCATGATTAGTTAATAAATCCAAGCCTAGTAAGACTGACACTTTTCAAATATGAATTTAACATACAAGTTTAGACATTGCTAAGGGAAATGGAAATGGAACTTAACAGAGTTCTCGCTAAAAGGGGACGCGCTTAAAATAACTCATACTCATTTTAAACATGATTATTGCACGGAGAGCTATGTTGATAAAGTTTATGAGAGGAGCGCGATGGTCCGTTTTGATTTAGGTTTGCGCTGAAAAAATTGAACTCAGTATTCTGCATGTGTGAATGAATGAGGTCACCTTTGTGCACATGAAGGCTAATGCTGAATGTACCTGCTGAGATTTTGTAACTTCTGTGACAACCGTGTTGAAGACGAGGTCGGAACAATCATAGCATGCCCAATGTACACAAGAGGCCACATCTTTTTCACATAGATAAATTCATTTTTTTATTAAATAACAAGAGGATCGCAAGGTGTGATGAAACCTGTCAGCCTATGTTGGATATTCCCTTTCGAGAGACAAAAAAAGTTACCACGTAAATTATAATTTAATAAAATTGAACTTTTATTTATTTATTCATTCATTCATTTCTAAATGCATTCATTCGTTATTTCGTGTGTACGTATGTGCGTTCGTTCGTTCGTTCGTTCGTTCGTTCATTCATTCTTTCATTCACCCGTTTTTCTGATCGCTCTTTTGTCTGCTTGTTTGAACATTCATTTATTTTTCATGTATTTCATTCATTTATTTTAATATTCAATCTGTTAGTTATGTATATATCTATCCACGCAAACATTATCACTATTTTACTCCGCTCAGCTACGTTAAATAATGTTTTAGATGGATAGCGTTTTTTTAATTTTGCGAGGAATGCACAATTGTTAACCAACGTATATCCGTATCTATCCATCTGCTATATCAAAGGGTTGACTGATGAATGAACAAAAAGTGAGTGAAAAACTCTGAACTAATCAATCAATCGATCGATTGATCGATCGATAAATCAATCAACCAATCATGCAATCAAGCAACAAACACTCAAACAACGAATCAATCAAACGATCACACAATCAATCGATCAATTAATCAATAATTCTATATATATGTTGAAGACGCAAGCTTTGTCAGCACACACGGAGACTATCGTAATCTTAACACAAACACTTTGTCCAACTGGAAATAAATACATTTGAAAATATTAAACCTATTCACCGGATCACAATCAATAATATATATGTGAAAATATATGTGTGTTTTCTTAAACAGTTTTTTCTTGAAAAACTTGTGTTTTACAATATTTCTAGCTTTTTTTGTTCGGATTTCAGGGTATATTACTGTTTCCTTCATGAGAGAGCTATAACCTCACTATATATCTCACTTGTATTCTCAGTTTTAGGAAATGATACATGTCCACCAGATTATGTCATTCACAACAACACTTGTTACTATTTCTCAAGCAACAAAGACAATTGGAACACAGCTAAGAACACTTGCGAAAGTCATGGTTCAAATTTAAGCAGCATTGCAGATGATCAAGAAGTGACGTTTTTGATTCAAGAGGCTCCTTCGCCAAAACGGTATACATATGCAGATATAATTATAATTATTACCGTATTATTATATTATCAGACTAACTGCAGTATTTACCATCAAATCAATATGATATATAATTACACCAAAAATAGTGGTAATTGTATGTTAAAATGATCAGTCGTGGGTATTGCTAGTTATAAAACAAACAACAAATATTTTGAGGCCCTCATGATATTGACTGAATATATTCTGTATTACACATGCACTCAAATGAACAATCTTGTCAAATATTAGCAGATCAGAAACGATAGCCATCACACCAGATCCACAATAAATGATTGGACCAGAGAGACATCTCAATGAAGGTGAATCAAGTCTACCATCCACCATACACAGCTTATGAACATGATTCCGTTTGGTTGGAGGAGTCATGCTCTTTTGTCTGATAGTCATTTATAATGACTGGCATTATTCCTGAGAGTTACATTTGTTTTGGTTTGGGGCCAATGACATTTGTATGTTAATCCCCGTTACACGTTATCCATAAATATAAATGTATATAATTATATTTAATTTGTTTAAATACGTTCTTTATGATGTGATGTGATTCAGAGAAAACCAATGGGTTGGTATCTACCCATCTGATGTGAACGTGATATCAAAAGGTGATGTAGAGGACAGAAGAGAAGGTTGGGTGTGGTTGGATGGCAGTGATGTTACGTGGTTAGAGTGGAGGAATAGAGAGCCCTCCAGATATGAAGGGTGCGCCAGATTACACAGAGATAAAGAGCTGGTCGGCAAGGATTGCTCAGATGCGTACTATTTTATTTGCAAACAAGTAAGCATATAGATGAAAAAAAATGCTTATCAAACAATTTGTTTTTTAGTTAAGCATACTGTATTCCTTTACTTGTGTTTATAGTGATACAATAATGAGGGTGGTATGTATTTTTAAAAAGGCAGTTACTACATCATCAACCATCACTACGACGCGAGCTACTATTACTACACCAGCTACCACAGCACGAACTACGATTAGTAGAGCACCAACTACCAAGTCTCCAAACACTATGACAACTACAAGAACCACTCAGGAAAAACTCACTGGAATGACCAGTGACAGCACTGAATCCCCCACCACAGAGCAAACAACTGGAGATGGAATGGATGACACAGGTAATAAATATATACAACTAAAAGCAGATATTTCCGATCCTCACATTATAAGTGCGGGTAACACTAGGCCTATAAAGTCTAAATGTTGTATTTTAGTGCTAGCTTAAAGACATATGGTACTAGTATATTGCGAACATTTTAATTTAATAATTGCAAGAACTAAGAAATAATCAAGTTAACAGGATAAATTATATTATTTCCGTGTATAAAATGTACTCTGAGATGTTCATATAACTTAGCCTACCATGTTACCAGACGTAAATAACATTTAATTGATTGTTCATACAGTACATCAGTGTGAGTCTGTGTGGTTTATGTGATCTGATCATTGCAATAGATGACCAATCCCTACATAACTTCAGTGCTCCGGATAACCTTCTAGATTCAGTATTCACCCCCCCCCCTCTATCAATAAAAATATTGGCATTCAAATAAAAAACTAACATTTTATTTTTACGAGTTCTTATTTTATATCAAATGAAGTCCATTAAAATTAGGTGAGAATTACCACATGCAATATGGACATGGTAACTGCAAACATGACAAAGTGCGCAACAAAAAAAACCTGCATGCGTAAATCCAACCAAGCTATGCGTACTGCACTCCCTCAAATAATGTATCACTGCGTATTTATAAAATAATGATGCGTAATTACGCAAATACGCAACTGATCTGGAGCACTGTAGTTTGTGAGTTACTTCACCAATTACGAGCATGATATTCATGACTAACATATTTAGGTCACCATATAGTGAAAATAGCGATACTGAAATCAAAGGAGATGTTTTCAGTGCGAAATTATCTTAAGATGAAGCTTCTTTTACAAATGTGACCTAAAGGCTAATATGACCATTAGGTTCATTGGACTGTTTTGTCTTTATTTTTTTCAGAATCGGATGGCACTCTCAGGATTGTGTTAATAGTCTGTTCAGCCGTTGCAGTTGTTGTGCTGATAGCTGTGGTTGTTCTGGCAGCAAAGATTTGTAGGTAGAACTAGTAAACATTCCAAATGAGTCAGAGCCTCCTAGCATCCAGCTATTTTACCCTTTTTTGAAATGTGAATTACTGTCCCACATAAAGGGTGATGAAAATGATGTTAAACGTTTATTTATTCTAGTACACTAGGTCAATATGAAGTTATGCTTATAAACGGATGGTGTTTTCAGGATTATGTTGATTGCTGTTGTCGTGCTTGTAGTTATAGTTGTACTAGCGTTGAAGACTTGCCGGTAAAAATGGTAAGAATTGGCATGAATGCTCAGGGAATGAATGTGATATGATTGCAATAAAAAAAAATTATAACATCACAAATGTAAAATCAGATTTTATTATACCATCGTAATGTGAAATGTGAAATCAGATGTCATTATGCCATCGTAATGTGAAATGTGAAATCAGATGTCATCATACCATCGTAATGTGAAATGTTAAATCAGATGTCATTATACCATCGTAATGTGAAATGTGAAATCAGATGTCATTATACCATCATAATGTGAAATGTGAAATCAGATGTCATTATACCATCATAATGTGAAATGTGAAATCAGATGTCATTATACCATCGTAATGTGAAATTTAAAATCAGATGTCATTATACCATCGTAATGTGAAATGTGAAATCAGATGTCATTATACCATCATAATGTGAAAGGTGAAATCAGATGTCATTATACCATCGTAATGTGAAATGTAAAATCAGATTTTATTATACCATTGTAATGTGCAATGTGAAATCTGATGTCATTATACCATTGTAATGTGAAATGTGAAATCAGATGTCATTATGCCATCGTAATGTGAAATGTGAAATCAGATTGCATTATACCATCGTAATGTGAAATGTGAAATCAGATTGCATTATACCATCGTAATGTGAAATGTGTAATCGGATGGCATTATACCATTATAATGTGAAATGTGAAATCAGATGTTATTATGCCATCGCATCTGAAATAAAATTTATTTAATTTGAAATATGTTATGTTAGTAAATGTGTGAATTCAAAGTGAACTGATTTTGATATTTGACTTTTCGACACTAGCTTGCATTCATTTTTGAGATGGACTTGCAATTATAATGTTATAGACAAAAAATGTATTTTTTTAAATAAAATGGTTGATTATATTAATTCATTGTTGATCATGAATTAATAATACATTACAATCATCCAGACAAGAATGGGATACTGAACCACTGTAGGTTTAATTTTGGCCAATCGTCTGTGAAGGCGTACCAACACCACCATACATGATTCCGTAAATGATTGTTGTATACTGGAAGGTACCGAATGCACCCGTTTTCAAGCAAATTTCACACCAATAGATTCAACTCGAATTGTTAAAATGTGTTGTGATGGATGCTTAGTTAATCTAATAATTCCAATTTCAAGATGTATATTTGTTCATAAAAACAATTATTTTTCGTTGTTTGGAACTGGAAGTTGCGTTAGCAATTCCAGCTTCAAATGACGAAAAATAGTCTAAAAAAATCGGCAGCATAAGGGTTAAGAATCCATTCATGGACCGCGGGCGAACATTATAGGAACACCTAGTGGAACAAAGCTGTGATAGAAACAGTAATAATCAACAAAAGGTGTAGTCTTGGAACCATATCGCAAAAAAGTGCCTTTTTTCTGTCCCTTAATACTGGAACGCGGGCAAACATTTTGGGAACATGAAACTCAAAGATATAACATGAGTGTTTTATTGTCGCATCACCCAGTGGACGAAAACTGTGATAGAAACAGTAATGATCAACAAAATGTGTAGTCTAAGAACCTTATCCCCAAAAGTGCCTTATTTGTCTGTCCCTAAATACCTAAAAACCTATTTTTTGTTGTAGATGTGTTATCTGGGGATGAGAAACTGCCAGTTGTAAAGTTTTATCGGTGTGCACTGCCAATTGATGAGATATTTAGTAAATGTCGTTGATTATCAAAAACGATATTTTGAAATAAGGAAAATATTGGAAATTATCTAGATCGGGCACTTTTAGCTTATTTATCTTTTGTGATATACATTGAAGCAGCTTGGTGGTCGGTGAATCCATCTAAGCCACTCCTAGAATATTACAAATAATATTTAACCCTTATAGCCCAACAGTATATTATATCGTAACCCTTGTGATGTCAATTGAAACAAAATTATTATTTCTAAAAATAATTCATCATTATTAGCGATGGATTGGAATCATTCATAGCATAGTTTATGGGAGCCGTCATAAACAAGGCAAAAAGTCGGCCGGGCAGGCTAGACTCTAGGATTATAGGGCTCCCTGTCTTATGCAAAGCCGCCGGTTTGCCCCGCTACGCGCGATCTCTGTGAATAATAATAATAGTAATATTTCATGTGAATAATATTAATAATTATTATCATATACATGTATATATGCGTGCGGCCGCTTACTGCGTATACAGTGCACATACTGCATGCATTGCTATGCGTGATCTCCATGTGACGAATGATAATAGTAATATTGCATGTGAATAATAATAATATTAATTATTATCATATACATGTATATGCGTGCGGCCGCCTACTGCGTATCCAGTGTGCATGCTGCATTCATTGCTATGCTTGATCTCCATGTGAAGAATGATAATAGTAATATTTCATGTGAATAATAATTATAATTATTATTATAAAATAAATGTATATGCATGCGGCCGCTTACTGCATATCCAGTGCACATACAGCACATACTTCATTTATTCCTACGTGTGATCTTCATGTGAAAAGTGATGATAGTAATATTTCATGTGACTAGTAATAATAGTAATATTTATATACATACATATGTGTGCGGCCGCTTACTGCGTATACAGTGCACATACTGCATGCATTGGTATGCTTGATCTCCATGTAAATAATGATAATAGTAATATTTCATGTGGATAATAATAATATTAAGTATTATTTTATACATGTATATGCGTGCGGCCGCCTACTGCATATCCAGTGCACATAGGCCTACTACATGCATTGCTATGCGTGATCTCCATATAAATAATTATAATAGTAATATTTCATGTGAATAATATTAATATTAATTATTATTTTATACATGTATATGCGTGCGGCCGCCTACTGCATATCCAGTGCACATAGGCCTACTACATGCATTGCTATGCGTGATCTCCATGTGAATAATGATAATAGTAATATTTTATGTGAATAATAATAATATTAATTATTATCATATACATGTGTATGCGTACAGCCGCTTACTGCGTATACAGTGGACATACTGCCTTCATTACTATGCGTGATGTTATCGTGTCACGCCAATATACGCCGATACCGTGCATGGCGTACCACGCTGACATCACGTGTTAAAGATACCCTTTGCTTGCTGAGATCTAGCTAAACACCGGGATTTGTCGCATTATCAGCAGGTGGATATATGTAGTTGTATACTAATACTTCGTCCATGATGCCAGACGTTGCCTGCCTTTGATAAATAACAACTCTTCGTAATCCCAAGAGGAACGGTATATGGACAACGTACAAGGAAATAACATAAGGGGATTTAGCCTTAACAGGTGATCAAAAGTGCGCAGTCATGGGGAACAGCGGCATTCAGCAGCTTTGTATACCTGATTGTGCAAGAATTGGCCTCGTGACAACCCTTTAAGTTTTTATTCCACATTTAAATTAAACATCATGTTTGAATATTAATGTTTCTTGCACAGATTAGGAAGAGGACTCGTTTGGTCTCTGATCACTAAGGTCAGGGCTGAACACACGCTTGATGGAAATGGTTTAAAGAAAAAGTTGGTTTGGGGGTGAGGAGAAGAAAGCGACAATAATTTGAGGTGATAAGAACAGGTTGAAAATATTTAGGTGAATAAGGTGAATGCCTATGTTTACTTCTCAACATTGTCATGAGAAATAAACACCAAATTCACCCTGTTTTCAGATCAAATTCAATAACGTTATTATAACATCCGAAGATAAATTCAACATGTTCCCATCACACCATCAGCTCCTAACCCAAATTTAACATGTTTGCGGCTTATTTGTTTTCATCACGGTTGTGCATAATACAGTATTTCAATATGTGTAAATGTCTGGACACCTGGCTGCCTATCACAGAGTACAGGAGCCCGTCATATTCACTATTCTCTCCTTGTCAGTTTATGTGAATCAATACATCTCTTATGTCTGATGACCATAGCTGACACATTTTAATATTACTAGGAGTATAAGTTGACAGTGACATGCAAAGTATATTATATCGTAACCCTTGTGATGTCAATTGAAACAAAATTATTATTTCTAAAAATAATTCATCATTATTAGCAATGGATTGGAATCATTCATAGCATAGTTTATGGGAGCCGTCATAAACAAGGCAAAAAGTCGGCCGGGCAGGGTAGACTCTAGGATTATAGGGCTCCCTGTCTTATGCAAAGCCGCCGGTTCGCCCAGCTACGCGCGATCTCTGTGAATAATAATAATAGTAATATTTCATGTAAATAATATTATTAATTATTATCATATACATGTATATATGCGTGCGGACGCTTACTGCGTATACAGTGCACATACTGCATGCACTGCTATGCATGATCTCCATGTGAATAATGATATTAGTAACATTTCATGTGAATAATAATATTACTAATTATTATCATATACATGTGTATGCGTACAGCCGCTTACTGCGTATACAGTGGACATACTGCCTTCATTACTATGCGTGATGTTATCATGTCAAGCCAATATACGCCGATATCGTGCATGGCGTACCACGCTGACATCACGTGTTTAAAGATACCCTTTGCTTGCTGAGATCTAGCTAAACACCGGGATTTGTCGCATTATCAGCAGGTGGATATATGTAGTTGTATACTAATACTTCGTCCATGATGCCAGACATTGCCTGCCTTTGATAAATAACAACTCTTCGTAATCCCAAGAGGAATGGTATATGGACAACGTACAAGGAAATAACATAAGGGGATTTAGCCTTAACAGGTGATCAAAAGTGCGCAGTCATGGGGAACAGCGGCATTCAGCAGCTTTGTATACCTGATTGTGCAAGGATTGGCCTCGTGACAACCCTTTAAGTCTTTATTCCACATTCAAATTAAACATCATGTTTGAATATTAATGTTTCTTGCAAAGATTAGGAAGAGAACTCGTTTGGTCTCTGATCACTAAGGTCAGGGCTGAACACACGCTTGATGGAAATGGTTTAAAGAAAAAGTTGGTTTGGGGGTGAGGAGAAAACAGCGACAATAATTTGAGGTGATAAGAACAGGTTGAAAATATTTAGATGAATAAGGTGAATGCCTATGTTTACTTCTCAACATCGTCATGAGAAATAAACACCAAATTCACCCTGTTTTCAGATCAAATTCAATAACGTTATTATAACATCTGTAGACAAATTCAACATATTCCCATCACACCATCAGCTCCTAACCCAAATTTAACATGTTTGCGGCTTATTTGTTTTTATCACGGTTGTGCAAAATACAGTATTTTAATATGTGTAAATGTCTGGACACCTGGCTGCCTATCACAGAGTATAGGAGCCCGTCATATTCACCATTCCCTCCTTGTCAGTTTATGTGAATCAATACATCTCTTATGTCTGATGACCATAGCTGACACATTTTAATATTACTAGGAGTATAAGTTGACAGTGACATGAAAAATGTGAGAAGGTTTGGGATAAACTATATTCAAGTCAACAACACATAAAGTACTTGACTAGTTTTAGTTTACTCACTGACGACACTATGTGGTTTAAATTGTCGGTTCTCATGTGATCTCATGTGATCTAAATATTGTCCTTCTATCGTATTATAAAGTACTTGACTAGTTTTAGTTTACTCACTGACGACACTATGTGGTTTAATTTGAACACATAAAGTACTTGACTAATTTTAGTTTACTCACTGACGACACTATGTGGTTAAATTTGAACACATAAAGTACTTGACTAATCTTAGTTTACTCACTGACGACACTATGTGGTTTATTTTGTCGTTTCTCATGTGATCTCATGTCATCTAAATATGGTCCTTCTATCGTATTATTAGATAATGGTGTTAAAATGTTAACATTAGGTTAGAACGGAAATTTGTATTTCATCACTTAACCTTTATCCTGCTAGAATAAATAATTTAATTTTTCAGCCACTTGGAGTTGTGTGTCGCTACCGCTGAAAATAAGTCTTATTTGTTTAATTTAAACACAACTATTTGCAAATCTTGACGCATATTTCAATCACAATAACAGTGATTTAGTCAACTATTCAAACTAAAAATGACAGTAGTCCTGATCAGCAGGATAAGGGTTAATGTGATGAAAATGTTCTGTTTGGTTATTTAAATTCACAGAATATTCCACAACGACAAAAAAAAATTACATCCAAAATAACGTCTTTTTGAACGTGCGCCAGAAGATGAAATTAAAAAGCTTATTTTGAGCTATTCATCAACATCATGTGATCTGGACCCCATTCCTACGAGCATTTTGAAATATTGTCTTGACATATTAATAACTCCCTCCACTGGCTTAATTAATGTTCTAATGGAAACTACTACATTTCATAAAAAAATCAAAGAAGCTCATGTAAGACCAGTATTTAAAAAAACATCTTTTCCTAAAAGCTAACTGAAAAAATACAGGCTTGTATCCAACTTCAGTTTCATTTCCAAAACACAATTGCCAATCGGCTGCAAGGTGTTATAAAAAATAACCATTAATCTAATCCATTACAATGAGCCTACAGAAACATCATTCTACAGAATCGGCTGTACTGAAAAAACATAACGATATCATTATTAGTATGGACAAGGGTGAAGCTACAGCTCTGACCTTGAGTGACTTTCCGGCCGCTTTTGACATTATTGGCCATGCTACATTAACAGATAGACTTTGTGATAGGTATGGAATATCTGGCCAGGCTCAAATTTGGTTTTCGTCCTTTTTGCAAAATAAGCACCAATCCGCAAAAATTAAATCAGATAAAGTCGACACTCAGCGCTATTATCTCTAGTTTTGACATAAACCACAATTTGTATGCCGATGATACTCGAAATTGCATGTCTCTATCCGCTTCTAAGCCTGAGGCATCTCTTGAGAAGTTGAAACATTGTTTAAGTGGTATGTCCGCCTGGATGACACGGTCTAAGATGAAGCTTAGTCTTAGCAAGACATAATTTCTTCTTATTTGGACCATATGAAAATTCCTAGCATTGTATAGTAAAAGCCCCACGATTTAGTATTCCCGTTCCTATTCTAAAACGATTACATTGGCTTCCATTCATTCCAATATAAATATTTTTTCGAACCCTAAAAGACAACCAACCTGCATATCTGGCTGACTTACTTACTCGACCGAAATGCTCAAAATACATGTATATATGTTCCACAAATGCAAATAGGTGTGTTGTTCCCCGTCAAAATAAACACTGGGTCAAGAGCTTTCTGTATACCTCGTCCAGCCTTATAGAACCCCCTGCATGTGCCCATACATAATGCCGAAACAATTTTAACGCTCTGGAAATTACATAAATCGAACCTATTTGATTTGGCTTTCCCACCCTAGCTCCTGAGCAGCCCGGCTTCCTGTTGACGAAGCTGCTTTGGTCTCGACTACGACACATGATCACGCTAAGGATCTGTGCGCCTCTGAGCTCAGACCGCTGAGGATATAGGTGCTATAGAAGTTTTATTGGTTGATTGATAGATTGATTGGTTTGTCGCACACATTGCAATGTCCTATCAGGTACTTTTCTCAACCCAACTCAAGTGAAGCATTTGAGGGCGGAGTGCCTGGCCCAACAGCACAACATCAAAACAATGTCCCAAACAAAATTATTGAAAATAGTACTGTGATATTAGAAATTATGCTTTAAGGGTGCTGAAGTTATGATTTTTATTTCGCATAAACTCTCAAATCTTTATTTTATCTGAGTGAGGTTGGAAAATAAATGTCATACATCAATTTTATTGATAATTACACATTTGAGATATTTATGACAGCTTCTTTTTTATATCAATACTTGCTTTGCCATTGTATTTCATAAATCCCAGAGCATTTAAGTCTATTGTGCATATGTAATTCAATATTAAATTGTCCAGGGTCAGCTAAATAAATTATCCGATTCTGTTTAGTTCTAATAAAAATTAAATTGTACAACATAGTAATTTCCCATTTTTCAACACGTCATAGCTGTCATATTGACTTCACACTATAACACATATCCGTAATTCTGGAAGATAATTAATAACTAAAGGGTTTTGTCAAGTTGAAAAAATCCATAAATCCGAGAAATACTGGGTATGTTGGTCAAGCCCCAACTCGGATTTTTTTTTTTAGAAAATGTGTGTTTTTTGTGTTTTTTGTGTTGTTTTCATGTTTACAAATGTTTCCCCCCAAAAAAATGGATATGGGTGTGGGTGGGTGGGGTCTGACCAATCCGATTTTTTTTAACTTGACAAGACCCCTAAAACGTCCGTTTCAAAATCTCCAGTTAAGTCAATATTACTGTTTGGGCTCACGGAACGAAAGTGACGAAATGGTCATTTTTCTCGATGCTTTTAAGCCATACTTTTCCAACCATCGATAACTTGTTTTTTTTTTTAAAATCAATCACATTATACACATCTTATATATTAATCTTATATACATATCTTATATATTAATTTGTCTAAAAATGTTGTTAAAAAGGAAATACGGATTATCTGCTCTGTATAGTATTTGCGCTCGCTTTGTAGTATGAATTATGTTATGCGTTCAAACTTCTTTCCCAACTTAGGGAGCATTTGTCAACGTAAGCATGGTTATTACTGAAACCGTTTGCTTATTATTCTCCCTTGTTTTTATGAAGTGTTACTGAAACAAACAAACATAAAACAGCTCTGATTAAAGTTCATTCACACATTTTCCGGTGTACATAATCATTACATACTTACAAACATTTCACAAGTCGTGGGCTCCTTGCTTGACCTTATCACGTGAATAAACATATTAAATTGGGAGGGGGTGTGGATTTGAATGTTTATGGTGACATCCAGGTTTACACTGTTTACAACGTGGTGTAATGTGGTGTTTTCCCAATGTTTAACATTTATGTAGTCAACCGTCAAATGTGAATAAGCCTAGCATCGTTAATCAAATCCACACATTTACATATTGTTTGAGCACACTTTCAAGATAAGGCTATATAATTATTTAACATTCTCACCTCTCACGCATTGCTCCTATAATGGCGTACCACCAGAATAACCAGACCTGCGATCACAAGAGCAGCAATCACTGCAAAAACTATCACTGCAATCCTGAGGTTGTGATTCACTTGTGATCCTAAAGAAGAAAAAACAAGTATACATCACAGAAGTCAGTGGTCGATGTAAGCACCTCGATAGAAATACCAAATATTGGTCGCTATAGAATAATTAACTACAATTGCACAAAGGCATTTGGAAGAATACAAGTGATGCACACGTATTCACATGGTTGCTACTAGGTTACGAAGTAAACACGGTATACGCAGTTAGACAGAAGTGGACAATTTGTAAATCGTGTATACATGTATATTGATATTCTTGTACTCCGTAAGTATTGAGACATCACGGAGAAAGGCGGCTTATATGGCAGTCAGAAAGTATATTTTACCATTGTCAGTTTGTGCATCTCCAGACGGCTGCTCTATGGTAGTGAAGTCACTGTGGCCTATCCTTGTCGTATCGGTTTTTGTAGATGTACTTGGTGCAGCAGTTGGAATAATAGTAGTTGGTGTCGTAGTTGATGTCGTAGTCGGTGTTGTTGTAGTTGTGGATGTAGTTGTGGTAGTTATAGTAGCCAACTATGACAAATAAATTAAAAAATTAATACAACATAAAGTTTACTGTGAACAGAAATTATAAATATACAGTGTATAACTGATAAAAGATGTTCCAAATTCAAATTATTTGTTTACAAGTTTTGTAGAACTTATTTTGAACTTTTAAAGCGGAGAGCTACGTTCAAACGAACTACGATAAACGTTCGATATTAGGCCCCCTACCTCACCTTATTTATCATATGTCAATTATAAAACCAAAAAGCAAAGAGAATAACATTTCTGTGTTTGCAATTGTGATCAGTATTTTTCACGCATTCATAATGTTCCAAACGACGTATACTTCTTAAACACATACATATTGTATTATTATATATTGCATCAAAGCATTTTATCTTATACATGATGTGAAAAACATACTTGTTTACAAATAAAGTAGTACTCATGTGTACAATCTCTGCCAACTAATAATTTGTTGCTAATCAGTCTCGCGCAGCCTTCATCTTTAGATGGCTCATTATCTTTCCACTTCAGCCACGTGACATCACTGCCGTCCAGCCACGCCCAGCCTTGTCTTCTCGCCGCCGCAGTGTCTTCCTCTATTACGTTTACATCAGAAGGATACAAACCAACCCACTGATCTGATCTGTAGTAAATATCAATGATATTGACGGCTTCGACAGAAATATAACAGTTACCTGCTTGCATGTCTGCCTGCCTATCTGTCTCACTGCCTGTCTGCATGCATTCCTGCTTCTCTATCTAATCTGGCAGGAATACATGCAGACAGGTAGTGAGACAGACAGAATGTATCCAGTAACCATATATGTTGTTATTCTGTCAATCAATTCGAGGGTAGCTAACAGTTTCAGACACAATGCATGCCAGACTATCAACATTGCTTTAGCCATGATTCGAACCCTGTACCTGCAGTCCATAGACGAGTCTAAGACGCATAAGGTATTGTATTTGATGTGCTATGTAAATATTCAACACTCGTACAATGATTAAAATGATTGAGCTGAGAGCAGTAAAGCAACTGTATTGAGTGTGAGAAATAACTACCTTATAACATATATGTATGTCTACACGTACCTTACATCATCATAAGAAACCTCTGCAGATTTATCTTTTCGAATTAAAAAGTCCAATTCTTCAGCATTTGCAACACTGCTCAAATATGAGCTATGACCTTCGCATATTGATTTAGCATCGTTCCAACTCTTTTCATTGGATGAAAAACTGTAGCAATAGTTATTGTGCAGGATGTAATTCAATGGACATAGCTCAATCCCCGAAACTATGAACAAAACATAAAAAATTTAATATATTATTTGCAAAATGTAAATAATTATTGTTGTATATTTGGTACATTCTTTACAAAATCAGCGGTAAAAATATAACATGCACAGCGGCAATAGGGACGATAAAACCCATTAAACCTTCGACCGCCAAATTATTTAATTTGAATTTTTCACCCACTTGAAGTTGTGTCTCGCTGATCCACAACTTTAAGTGAGTGAAAATTATTCAGATTTGACAAGATTGGGGTCAACTTTTTTCAAATATTGCTGATTGATGTCATATGTTTAAAGGTGGTACTTAATGTGCTATTAAAAAATGGAAACCCTAGTATATGCGACACCGGCGGTTAAAGGGTTTAGTATTCAACACCTACTTAAGACATGGTAGACGATGAACTGAAAATCATCAAAAAGCTGTATATATGTTAGTGGCTTCTAATTTTGGTGGGAGGAATTTTTATTTGAGAAAGAACAGTTTTAAAATTACACAATAGAGTTGAGACCCATCATCCGATTTGTTTCACCTTTGACCCCCTGATGGCTGGACCTGTTCATTCGTGTGGTATTTCAACGCCACAGAAAGCATACAGATATCTTCTAACATTGGTCGGGAGTATGATACTATACCTGATCATGCTGATTCCAGGCAGAGCATGCAATCCTCTTTCAACATTTGTCGGGAGTATAATACTATACCTGATTACATATGGCCATCAATCAACCCATACATCAAACCATCATCCATCATCACTAAGGACAAAACCATCCTATTCGAATTCATTCATTCATCATTCATTCGCTGGCTCGTTCGTGCGCTCGTTCATTCATTTGTCCGTTCATTTATGAATTCATTCATCCTCTGTCATCCATTCCACCAATGTATCCATCCCCATATATACCCTTCTTATATTCACCCATCGTCTTGTTTGTTTAATTGACTCGTAAGTAAGGCATTTGCACATAATATGTGTTCAGAATCTCAAAGTACAAAGAAATACCTAGCCTACGTTGCTTAAACGTATAATGTATATTTTAGTAGGAATCAGTCACTCATGATCTTGGTATAATCATTAAACTGACCTTCATTATAAAGTCCAATGAATAACATCAATCCGAACAGCATCAACCTAATGTTGTTCCCTGTAGATATCCACATACTGCATATATACATTATATACGTTTAGACATATATTATTTTAGTCCACGTCTTTTTCAGCATATACTATATACAAATGTTATACTTATAACACCTGTGTATCCTGATAGGTCTCTCTTGTATAGCAGGAAGCTATAAACAGCTGATTTACTGAAGCATGATAGGGGACAGGCACTGATCCGAGACGTTGTATCAGATCCCGTGATTTCGTGCCACGTCAATATACTTTAACATAACGTCTTTGCTTAACCCTAGTCATGCAGGCGTGATAAGTGGCTTATGACTACCGGGCTGGACACTTTTTAACCCTATATTGATACATAACCTATAATTACCCGCGGGTCATTTATATGTTGGTCAATCTTCCACGATGCTGGACCAGCATTATATCAACATTGTATCAACTTATCATTCACTGTTAGCTGTGTCAGCACAGCTAACAGTGACTACAATACATGTCTGGTAGGTGACAGTTCAACCCTTTAAGCCCTCACGATGCATTACAGCATCGTTTTACATCCCTGAAACAGACTTAATTTGCCTACATCCAGGGGGTTTACAATAAAAATGTCAATGATACTGGTTTTCCAATTCATAGAAATTTTCTTTACTTTTTCACCCACATCAAATCATCTTCATCCACTACATAGTCCAGGGCTATTAGATAATAACCCGGAACAAGTTCGTAACAAGCTGAAAATTTCAGCATATGTTCTTGAAACAGCATAGAAAAACATATCAAAAGTCCTCTAAAATCCGCCTGGTATTACTGCCCGAAATTGGGGTATTAAGGAGTAAATGGGGGTAAACAATGGGTATTAACAATACATTTAAAAGTATTCAACCTAAATTCATAATATTTGTATCTAAATATATGTTTTAGCACCTGCGGAATACATTAAAATTATTTGTAATAATTTGTCGCCACCCTTTCATCCCCAAAAGTGGTAAATAGGAAAAATAGGGATAATATCCGTAGCTTATGAGTTATTTGACCTAGATTCATAAAATTTGAATCCAAACATACCCGGGGTGTTAAATATTATCATTTGTATTCATATTTCACCACCTCTTCATCCCCAAAGCAAAAAAATAGCATAATAACCACAAATTGTGAGCTATTTTACCTAGATTTATAAAATTGTTAGGGCCTACCTGGATATGTTTTACCATGGGAGAAAATGTAAAAGCATTTTAAACTTATGCGACAACCAGCAACAAAAGGATATGATGCTGTAACATCATCCTTTCATTCCGAAAAGTGGTAAATAAGGGTAAGATGTGAGCGATATTTGACTTACTAAGATTCATAAAATTGGTATCTAGATTATATATTTTAGCATCCGAGAAAAAATAATGAAACCGTTTTTAAAAGTTTAATAGTTTAAAATTTAATAGTTTAAGCTCTTTGAAATAAACTCGAATTAACTGTTTTATTATGTGATTAACAATCTACATTATACATGAAAATACTTTTTGGGAATTCAAAGGTTGTTAAAAATGAATACAGCATCATATACAATTTCGTTTTTTGAGATTAAATGGTGATGGTTGGTTTTTCTTTCAATTAGGCCTACACTATTTTGTTTGATGCTAGGACAAATATTTAAATACCAATTTTATGAATCCCCGTCAAATTTATGGTTATTCTCATAATTTTCCATTATTTGCCACTTTTATGAAAGAAAGGGTTGTTAACAGTTTATTTAGGTAGTTGTAGTGAATTCCTCAGGAGCTAAAACATATGTTTAAAAACAATTTTTGTAAATTTAGACCCCATAGTTCATAAGCTATGGTTATCACCCCCCATTTTACCCATATTTACCTCTTATGGAGAGGAAAGGGTGGTTAAAAATTGATATAAAAAATTGTTGTTGGTAATTAAGGGGAGGTCGCCAAATTTTAGAAGTTTTTTTAAAAAAATTATCCGATGCTAGATACACAGTTTGTGAATCTGGGTCAAATAGATCATAAATTATGGTTATTACCTCTATTTTACCCTATTTACCACTTTTGGGGATAAAACGGTGGCTAAAAATTAATACAAATATTTGTAATGGATTCCGCAGGGGAATAAACATATGTTTAGATACAATGTTAATGAATCCAGGTTAAATAGTTTTAAAGTTATCGTTATTATTCCCGTTATTACCCCTATTTACCCCCTTATTACCCCCATTTCGGGCACTAATACCAGGGGGATCCTAGAGGACTTTTGATATGTTTGTCTCTGTTGTCTCAACAATATATGAAGAAATTTTCAGCTTGTTACGAATTTGTTCCAGGTTTCTATGAGTTTTAGACTAATACCCCTGGACTAACAAGTCAAGAATTGCCACATCAATTTGCGGCTGGTAGTAGATGAAGATGACATTGGTAAATTCAGGCTTCAAAGGGTTAAGGGGTATATCTCATTATTAAGACCAGGTGAAAGATAAATTAGTCTCCGGTCTGAGGGCTGAGTGATCAGCATCACTAATGTATCCTCTGATAAATGGCGGTTTGTAGAGTTGCAAGAGGTTAAAAAATAAATGAGAAAGAACACGAAGTGAGAGTTATTTATCGCCTTAGTTCGTGTCTATTTGGTCGTGGAATTAACATGGATTTCAGAGATGAAATGATAGTAATTGGATTGTACATGTATTCTTGCCGCTTCGTGTGATAAAATACATGATTACAATTCATATAATATTGCAATTCCAGAAGACAGATGCAAATGTAATTTACTTCAAGTACACCAACCCTTTCAGTTTTAACACTTTTTATTAAGGGGGAAGTTAATTTGAAAATATAATTATCACGCTTTCAATCCGTCATGACAACTGTTTATAACACGTGACGTGATTGGTTGGATAATGCATGACGTCATTGGGATTAGTCTCAGTTAGGGTCTCACATAACTAATTACAATGTACTGTTTCTCTGGTCCATTGGGTTAAGTGCATTTTTATCTATATCCATAACTCATGTTGATAAATGAATCGCACCATGTAAGGTTGACATGTGTTAGAAGCACGCTAGTGTGCGGTTTGTAATAAATCGCATCATGTAAGGTAGAAATGTGTTAGATGCACTCTAGTGTGCTGTTTTTTGTGACTAAACTTGGGACAATTCGTTGGTTCAGAGTTTTCGACAAGTAGGTAAACAACGCTAACGCATTAGCGACTAGCCAAGCAGACACAAGACGAATTGCTGTTTCAACGTTGGTTCAACGTCGTAGACGGTGATACATATTGCTGAGCTGCAATGAATACAAAACATAGACGATAAAGACCATGAAAATAACTGTATTTATGCCTTAGTTCAAGTCTATTCGATCACGGAATTAACGTGGATTTTAGAGGTAAAATGACCCTAATTGGATTGTACATGTATTGTGGACGCATTGCGTGATAAATGCCCAGAAATTCCGCTTGACAGATACATTGTAGATTTATTCAGTTCAGTTTCTCAATCATTGCAATGTTCGTGGATGACGAGACGGAATCACAATCAAAACTGATGTAAGATAATAATGTTCCTGTACTCCGGCCGCTAATCAATGTCATTGACGTTGATTCTACTTCGCAACAACGTCGTGTGTCCAGTGGGCTATTAACAGTCTATTTGTTAGTCCTCACAAATAAACTAGTTATTATGTGAGATCCTGATCAGAAAATCATTGTTTTATGTCATCCTGAATAAAGAACAAACATATGTGTCTTGTCGCCTGTCGCCGCTGTTCAGACCCGTCACTTGTGGTAGATAGCATCACCCAGCTGAGGGCTGCTTTTTGTGTTTTGTCACCTGTCGCCGCCGTTCAGACCAGTCACTTGTGGTAGATAGCATCACCCAGCTGAGGGCTGCTATTTGTGTTTTGTCGCCTGTCGCCTCCGTTCAGACCAGTCACTTGTGGTGGATAGCATCACCCGACAGAGGGCTGCTATTTGTGTTTTGTTACCTGTCGCCGCCGTTCAGACCAGTCACTTGTGGTAGATAGCATCACCCAGCTGTGGGCTGCTATTTGTGTTTTGTCACCTGTCGCCGCCGTTCAGACCAGTCACTTGTGGTAGATAGCATCACCCGGCTGAGGGCTGCTATTTGTATTATGTCGCCTGTCGCCGCCGTTCAGACCAGTCACTTGTGGTAGATAGCATCACCCAGCTGAGGGCTGCTTTTTGTGTTTTGTCGCCGCCGTTCAGACCAGTCACTTGTGGTAGATAGCATCACCCGGCTGAGGGCTGCTATTTGTGTTTTGTCACCTGTCGCCGCCGTTCAGACCCGTCACTTGTGGTAGATATCATCACCCAGCTGAGGGCTGCTATTTGTGTTTTGTTACCTGTCGCCGCCGCCCAGACCAGTCACTTGTGGCAGATAGCATCACCCAGCTGAGGGCTGCTATTAGTGTTTTGCTGTCTGTCGCCGCCGTTCAGACCAGTCACTTGTGGTAGATAGCATCAACCAGCTGAGGGCTGCTTTTTGTGTTTTGTTACCTGTCGCCGCCGTTCAGACCTGTCACTTGTGGTAGATAGCATCACCCGGCTGAGGGCTGCTATTTGTGTTTTGTCGTCTGTCGCTGCAGTTTAGACCCGTCACTTGTGGTAGATAGCATCACCCGGCTGAGGGCTGCTATTTGTGTTTTGTTACCTGTCGCCGCCGTTCAGACCAGTCACTTGTGGTAGATAGCATCACCCAGCTGAGGGCTGCTATTTGTGTTTTGTCACCTGTCGCCGCTGTTTAGACCCGTCACTTGTGGTAGATAGCATCACCCGGCTGAGGGCTGCTATTTGTGTTTTGTCACCTGTCGCCGCCGTTCAGACCCGTCACTTGTGGTAGATATCATCACCCAGCTGAGGGCTGCTATTTGTGTTTTGTTACCTGTCGCCGCCGCCCAGACCAGTCACTTGTGGCAGATAGCATCACCCAGCTGAGGGCTGCTATTAGTGTTTTGCTGTCTGTCGCCGCCGTTCAGACCAGTCACTTGTGGTAGATAGCATCACCCGTCTGAGGGCTGCTATTTGTGTTTTGTCGCCTGTCGCCGCCGTTCAGAACCGTCACTTGTGGCAGATAGCATCACCTAGCTGAGGGCTGCTATTTGTATTTTTTCGCCTGTCTCCGCCGTTCAGACCAGTCACTTGTTACGCCGTTAGATAGCATCACCAAAGCTGCTATTTGTGTTTTGTCGCCTGTGGAAAACGTCACAAGACACGTAATGAAAAAAATGATTATTTATTTAGTCATATTTATTGGATCGGATGCACTGTGTATGCTATGAAAGGTGAACTGGATGTCAGGTACAACTGTGATTGATTTGATATGTAGTGGGTCAGTGACTCGTGTAGGAACAGATATGACCTTGTAATATGACAGCAGGATCGGTGAAAACAGGAGATCTGCCGGTGTTTATGGATCCAAGATAATCACATCTTGTTAATATGGCGTCTGTCATCGCTGAACATCTATATCACATCTCGCTAGTTCGCCGTCTGTCACCTTGAGACGACTAGTTATGTTGTCGTAAATACATCGCCACACATCGTGTCTTAATGGCACGTTTAGTTATGCTGTCGTAAATAGATCGTCACACATCGCGTCTTGTCGCCGTCCAAAACTTTGCTGGCTATTACATTGTAACGGGAATTGCGGCTCATATTTTTCTGTGGTCAACTTTGTCTGACAAGTGAATTCACACAGTAGACCATCCCTTCCCAAAAGAGCATCCCTTTCTCAAAAAAAACATCCCTTTTCTCAGGAGAAGGGAAAGGGAAAGGGATTTCCCACAAGAACATCCGTTTCTCAGGAGAGCATCCCTCTCTCAAGAGAACATCCCATTCCCAGGAGAACATCCATTTCCTGTAAAGGCATCCCTTTCTCAGGAGAACATCCCTTTCTTTCAGGAGAACATCCCTTTCTCAGAAAAAACATCCCTCTCTCAGAAAACACATCCCTTTCTCAGAAGACCATCCCTTTCACAGGAGAACATCCCTTTCACAGGAGAACATCCCTTTCTTTGCACAAAGCTTGTGTTCTTGTCGCGAGTTCCCAGTTAAGACGTGTCAGGGCATAATCAAGGTCAATAAATGACTGGGGACCCGTCCAATGGCACGTGTTTTGTGTGAAGAAAGGGATGTTCACATGGGAACGTGTAAAACGATCATAGCGTGTGGAATTAATTTGTTTCAATCTTTTCAGCGCTATGGGCGTTAGATTCCGACGTTTATGAACGATCCACGGGCTGAGAGAATTAAAAACGCTAAATTTGTTATGATAATAATTATAAATTGATAAAAACCCTTTGGTCTCCATTGTTAATACAGATATATGTCAGCGTTGGGAGGATTAAAACCAGTCTCGCGGGGGATAAATTATAACGTAAGTGTCGCTGTGTTTAGACTAGAGATAGAGGAAAAGGCATGTATTAACCATTGCATCGCTGAATTATTTTTGTATAAACATTGAAGACCAAAGGGTTTATTCAAATTGAAACCATCATAAATGTCTTAGTTAGTTATTTCCGGTTCATTTGAATACCTATGCTATGTGTCTGCGGCCATTATAAATATTGTAATTCTTTCAGCGCTGGGATCGACTTTATACGTCAGAATCTGACGTCTATAATTATTCTTACTCGAAAAAATTCTAAACCTCCAGGTAGGCTTACAAGACACGGGCCGACTAAAGTAGTGTGACAATCACAGAAATGTGAGGATAATGTTATTCAATTGCAGTTTTTCTTTAATCCTTTGACCTAAGGTATCTTGAATTTTCACTCATTTGAAGTTGCGTCTCGCTACTGCAATCCACAACTTAAAATGGGTGAGTATATATCTTATTTATTTAATTTACAATCTATAATCCAACACGTATGTAATCCATCAGAGTGATATCATTTAAAGATAGATTACATAGAATGTTAAATATATAATCCATCCTACATTGGCAGGATAGTCTGGCATACATTGTGTCTGAAACTGTTAGCTTGCCTCGAATTTATTGACAGAATAACAACATATATGGTTACTGGATACATTCTGTCTGTCTCACTACCTGTCTGCATGTATTCCTGCCAGATTAGATAGAGAAGCAGGAATGCATGCAGACAGGCAGTGAGACAGACAGGCAGGCAGACATGCAAGCAGGTAACTGTAATATTTCTGTCGAAGCCGTCAATATCATTGATATTTACTACAGATCAGATCAGTGGGTTGGTTTGTATCCTTCTGATGGAAGTGTGAAGAGGCCGACATTAACGTGACATTGAAACGTGACATTGAAAGGAGAGAAACAGGGATATTCCCCTGAATACTCCACGCAGGATCAGCGGGATTCGAACACAGGACGCATGCATGACTGATGTGAAAAGTAGGCCTACTTACCGTTCACATAACCCCCAAAAAGGTGAAGTGAAATGAAACAAACTCACAAAATGTCGTTACTTTATCATAACCGCTGAAACTGTTATGGCATATTGCATACCACCGAGCTTGAAATACCATTAGAAACGATTTGTACAGCAATTATATAGCAATCGCAATAATAGCATCTTTAATTTAAAAATCACTCTGAATGCAACGGCGTACCAGACAGGAGAAGGCTATAAGGGTGTTTAGACGTTTTGAATGATATGATCAAAGATGTGCAGTCGTGGGGAACATCGACATTCAACAGCTTGGTGTACCTGATTGTGCAAGGAATTGCTTCGTGACAACCCTTTGGTCTTTAATTAATACTTGAATTAATCACGGTATTGCACTAGACTGCTTTCTTAATAATATTTTGTCCAAATATTATCGTCACTTATATAGAAGAAGGTGCCTCGTTTCACCTCTGACCGCGAGGATCGGGACAGGAAACTAGTTTGAGAAATGTGGTGTAAGTAAAAAACAACTTACATTGACGTGGAGGTCATGAGAACACATTTACTCTGGTTTGGAGTTGGTAAGAACAGGGTAAACTTGGTTGGGAGGTGATGGGAACAGGTTAAATTTGGTAGGGAGCTGATGGGAACAGGTTAAATTTGGTTGGGAGGTACTGGGAACAGGTTAAATTTGGTTGGTAGCTCATGGGAACAGGTTAAATTTGGTTTGGAGGTGGTGGGAACAAGTTAAATGTGTTTGGGAACAGGTTAAATTTAGTTGCGAGGTGATGGGAACAGGTTAAACTTGCTTGGGAGGTGATGGGAACAGGCTAGATTTGGTTGGGGTGATGGGAACGGGTTATATTTGATTGAGAGGTGATGGGAACAGGTTAGATTTGGTTGGGAGGTATTGGGAAAGGTTAAACTTGCTTTGGAGATGATGGGAACACGCTAGATTTGGTTGGGGTAATAGGAACGGGTTATATTTATATTTGGTTGAGAGGTGATGGGAACAGGTTAGATTTGGTCTCCCGTGATAATAACCCGTTTAATTTGGTTTATAGTAGTAAGGCTAATTACTACGTTTACCAATCATGGTGAGTCTTCTGTGTCTTATTTAGTTTGACTGTGGACATGTAACATAGAAGTACCGGGTTCGAACCCCAACTGGCTTCCTATCACAGTCTCACTCTGGGAATCAACACATACATAGCGGCAGGTAATGTGGACAGTAATAAATACAATTACGTACAAATAATATGATGTCATTATCGTGAATATTGTGTATACAATTTGTGGGATAAGTAGTTGAAATGAGTGTCTGTTGACCATCTGTATACACCATGTAGGCTATACTGAGTAGCAATAATAGGATATTTCCACAGTCGGTATTCTAGGCGCTGGGCAGCAGATAAAGTGATAGAAGTTAATTTGTTCAGTTTCTGGCTTGATCACCGTCTGCGGCGCTGGGCTATTATTAAACCAACATGTGGTATATATGTCTGGTGATTGGTGACAATGTTTCCCAGGATAAGCCCTGCCATCCATACCTGTAAACCATATATGAAACATTCACCCTGTCAGTTAAGTTATATCGTAGTCAAGTATATCTCACTCAAGTATTCGTGTAATACTTTCTACACATTTAAATCAACCGCTATTCACATAAGTGGTATTAAATATCAGGAGAATTATCACACAGCTTGTTGATTTCACGTCAAGTATTTATAACTCAGTCACAATGGGCTCCTACAAATTTTCACCTGCACAATATTTGTAAATTGTGCAGACAAAACGTATCACGCGATAATTAGCCGATTTTCAGAAACAGTCGTTGTGCTGAGATTTTGTCTTTGTGTCATAGGTGATGATTCTGACGTCACAAACGATTTTATTGGAAAAGCCACATTTATCACGCGAAATTGGTGAAAAAAATGCCACCGTCTCAATCTGAAATTATGGCGCGACAAGATATGCATGTGACACTGCTTTTTGAGCAATGCAGGCTGAAGTTGGTATGCGCTGCTAGATACAGGCTGAGCCGATGGCGACACGTACGAAAAAACAGTGCCATATGCACTCTATCGTACGACCACCCACTGTTTCACTTATATTACAAATAGTTATCCTAAAATGCGTCATCTTAATTCGCAACCGTCGTGTTTACAAGACGGTGTCCGTCATTGCCGAATGGCAAGTATTGTAAAGTATTACGCTTTGTGGTTCTTCATACTGTTGTGAACGTAAAAATCGCTTGTTGGTCGAAGTTACTTTCGGAAACAATAGATATTTTTTATCAATTATTATTGGGTTTGCCTTGTGAAATTAAACAGTATTTGTCTACATCTAGTTAAAATATGTTTACTCGCAGATGCTTTCCAACGTCAAGATCAGTGATGATTTTGTTGACACAGGAAGTTATCAGCACAAGTCCCGTGGTCGACAACATATGGGAGTACGATTTAATAAGCGTTGTTATCGCGTCGCGTTGACCCTCTGTTCATTCAATAATGGCCCACAGTCTACGACGTCGGGTCATCATTGAACCAACATCGGGTCAAGGTCTCATGTTTGCTGTGACCATATCGATTTTGGCGCGATAATTTCCATTTATTATTATCTAGGACAATTAAAAATAAGCACTCTTGACTTCTGTGTGGCCTGACATAGCTTTCCTAAAAAATACATACAAAGTTGGTAAGGTTTCAGTTTATTTAGCAAATGTCTTTAATTGCTCTCGTATATAAAACGACAATTTTATAGCAACTTCATAAGGTTTTAAGAAACGAATGCAGTACCAATGTTTATGAACACGAACAAAACTATCTAAGAACTAAATATATGTGAATTTACATGTGTTACCTTTTACTGCCTGATTCTGTATAGCTGTATCGCTAGAACAACCATAACTGTGGACAAGAGAGCAGTAATGATTGACAAAACTATCAGAACAATCCTCAGGGTGTGATTCACTTGCTTTTCTGCAGAAGAAACATAAGAGCAGTGAAATAATTGAATGTCATAGGCAATGTTGACTTTTTAGAGTGAGTTATGAGAAATGTACTCCTGAGCAGACAAACTGAATATTTGTTACTGAAAGCATCTGATCAATAAAGTAACACTTTACGCTTTTAAATTGAGTAATGTATGGCTCAGAGCAAATCATAGAGCAATCCGGTTAGGTACTTAGAACAGCGAGAAAAAAACCGAGTAAGAGTTCAATTGAAAAGTAAGTGTATCGTTGGTGACGCAGTGGATGCGAAAGTCTTTGTAGTCGCTGTGTCAAGGGTTGTCGTAATTATCGTGGTTTGTGTGGTAGTAGTAGTAGGAGGAGAGGGCGGTGGTAGTCGGTGTTGCTGTACCACTGCTGCTAATAGTTTCCTTTTAACCATAAATAACTATTTGTATTATCATGTTTGGGCGATGCCCAAATATATTGGTTTCTAGTCAGTAGTCAGGTATACTGCTATGACTTTTCTAAGTCGTCCAGCATGTTCTCCCGAATTATCCGGGATTTTCTGGATCACTATACTCTTGAAAGTCCAAAGGTAGTTTCTGCTTACTTGTAAAGTGAGCAGATACTGCACTATGCTGTTCTTCAAATGCAAAAGGAAGTATCTGCATACTTGCCAGGAGGGTGAACAGGGAGCCCCTATGTTCAGACCTGTGTCCAGACCTACTCCACCCTTTAGTCCCCAGATTTGATAATAAAAATACATTTATCCAATCTTTCAATTCCGGGCCAGCGTCGCAGACAGTGGCCCAGTATTAAACCAATATTGTACGTTAGGTATGGACAGTTGAAACCTTAAAATAACAGTTGCAATTCTATTCAAACACAAAACGTTTAATCAATGTTGTTTTAATGTTGGGCTAGCGTCGCGGATAGTGATAGAACATTAAGTCAACAGGGAGACAAGTCAATGTGTGTTCTGGGCAGCCTGAATGCGATTCCATTTGACAAACAAATATATATATATATTTGAAAGTGCAAAAACTCAGTGGTGACTTCTGAAATTTGAAGTCTGAAGTCCGAAGTTTAAAATTCCAGTTCAGAATGGCTGCCAAAAAACTCATACGCGAAATTCGAATCAATGTGTCATAATAAAAATAACCCAACAAAATTCGAAATGGCGGCCTCAAAAACTCATAAAACCTAGCCTAAATATTATTGTTACTTGAAGAGTCACAATTCATGTCTAGTTATATTTGGGCTATATTGAGTTTTCAATGGAACTTTAAACTTTTTATTCTTGGCACGTTTTGATCTGATCAACTTGAAATTTTGACACATCATACCCTGAGTAGATATGACTTTTCTAAGACATCCAGCGTGTTCGTCCGGATTAATCCAGGATTTTCTGGATCACTATACTCTTGAATGGCAAAAGGCAGATTCTGCTTACTTGTAAAGTGAGCAGATACCGCACTATGCTGCTCTTCAAATGCAAAAGGCAGTATCTGCATACTTGAAAAGTGAGCAGATACTGCCTTTTGGCTTGCACGGCAGTAGGCCTATAATTGGGTCCAATGTTGATTCAATAGTGGACATGTCGGGTGATTCACCATTCATTTCTAAGAGGGTGAACAGGGTGCCCATATGTCCAGACCTACTCCACCCTTTAGTCTCTAGATTTCATAATAAAAATACATTTATCCAATGTTTCAATTCCAGGCCAGCGTGGCAGACGGTGGCCCAGTATTGAACCAGTATTGTGTATTTAATATGGACAGTTGAAACCTTTGAAAAGCTACAATTAAAATAACAGTTGCAATTCTTTTTAAACACAAAACGTTGAATCAATGTTGTTTTAATGTTGGGCTAGTGTCGCAGATATTGATTCAACATTAAATCAACAGAGAGACTAGTCAATGTGTGTACTCTGCACCCTGAATGCGATTCCATTTGACAAACAAAAATATATCTATTTAAAATTGCAAAAGCTCAGTGGGGACTTCTGAAATTTAAAGCCTGAAGTCCGAAGGCTAAAATTACAGTTAAGAATGGCTGCCAAACTCATACGCGAAATTACAATCAATCTGTCATAATAAAAATAACCCAACCAAATTCAAAATGGTCACCAAAAAACAAAAACCTATTGTTACTTGAAAAGTCACAATTCATGTCTAGTTTATTATTACAAACAACTTTTTTTAGAAAACTACATCGCAGAGGCTATGGGTCAAATAAGTTCGACTTTTTATATCGTGCATACATGTATATTGATATACTTGGTGAATATTGTGACATTGCGGAGAAAAGTGCAGACAAAAGTATGTTTGACCATTGTCACCTTGTCCATCTCCAGATGGCTGCTCTATGGTAGTGAAGTCACTGTAACCGATCCCTGTTGTAGTTGTTTTTGTAGATGCACTGGGTGCAGCAGTTGATGGTGGAATATTAGTAGTTAGTGTCGTAGACAGAGGTGGACAATTTGTAAATCGTGTATACATGTATATTAATATTCTTGTACTCCGTAAGTATTGAGACATCACGGAGAAAGGCGGCTTATATGGCAGTCAGAAAGTATGTCTTACCATTCTCAGCTTGTCCATCTCCAGATGGCTGCTCTATGGTAGTGAAGTCACTGTGGCCTATCCTTGTCGTATCGGTTTTTGTAGATGTACTTGGTGCAGCAGTTGGAATAATAGTAGTTGGTGTCGTAGTTGATGTCGTAGTCGGTGTTGTTGTAGTTGTGGATGTAGATGTGGTAGTTATAGTAGCCAACTATGACAAATAAATTAAAAAATTAATACAACATAAAGTTTACTGTGAACAGAAAATATAAATATACAGTGTATAACTGATAAAAGATGTTCCAAATTCAAATTATTTGTTTACAAGTTTTGTAGAACTTATTTTGAAGTTTTAAAGCGGAGAGCTACGTTCAAACGAACTACGATAAACGTTCGATATCAGGCCCCCTACCTCACCTTATTTATCATATGTCAATTATAAAACCAAAAAGCAAAGAGAATAACATTTCTGTGTTTGCAATTGTGATCAGTAGTTTTCACGCATTCATAATGTTCCAAACGATGTATACTTCTTAAACACATACATATTGTATTATTATATATTTCATCAAAGCATCTTATCTTATACATGATGTAAAAAACATACTTGTTTACAAATAAAGTAGTACTGCACTGTACAATCTCTGCCCGCCAATAATTTGTCGCTAATCAGTCTCGCGCAGCCTTCAGATCTATCTGGGTCATCATCTTGCCACTCCAACCACGTGACATCACTGCCATCCAGCCACGCCCAGCCTTGTCTTCTCTCTTCCGCAGTGTCTTTATCTACCACACTTACATCAGAAGGATACAAACCAACCCACTGATCTGATCTGTAGTAAATATCAATGATATTGACGGTTTCGACAGAAATATAACAGTTACCTGCTTGCATGTCTGTCTGCCTGTCTGTCTCACTGCCTGTCTGCATGCATTCCTGCTTCTCTATCTAATCTGGCAGGACTGCATGCAGACAGGCAGTGAGACAGACAGAATGTATCCAGTAACCATATATGTTGTTATTCTGTCAATCAATCCGAGGGTAGCTAACAGTTTCAGACACAATGTATGCCAGACTATCAACATTGCCTTAGCCATGATTCGAACCCTGTACCTGCAGTCCATGGACGAGTCAAAGACGCATAAGGTATCGTATTTGATGTGTTATGTAAATATTTAACACTCGTACAATGATTAAAATGATTGAGCTGAGAGCAGTAAAGCAACTGTATTGAGTGTGAGAAATAACTACCTTATAATATATATGTATGGCTACACGTACCTTACATCATCATAAGAAACCTCTGCAGATTTATCTTTTCGAATTAAAAAGTCCAATTCTTCAGCATTTGCAACACTGCTCAAATATGAGCTATGATCTTCGCATATTGATTTAGCATCGTTCCAACTCTTTTCATTGGATGAAAAACTGTAACAATAGTTGTTGTGCAGGATGTAATTCAATGGACATACCTCAATCCCTGGAACTATGAACAAAACATAAAAAATATAATATATGATTTGCAAAAAGCAAATAATTATTGTTGTATATTTGTTACATTCTTTACAAAATCAGCGGTGAAAATATAACATGCACAGCAGCAATAGGGACGATAAAACCCATTAAACCTTTGACCGCCAAATTATTTAATTTGAATTTTCACCCACTTGAAGTTGTGTCTCGCTGACGCGATCCACAACTTCAAGTGAGTGAAAATTATTCAGATTTGACAAAATTGTGGTCAATTTTTTTCAAATATTGCTGATTGATGTCATATGTTTAAAGGTGGTACTTAATGTGCTATTAAAAAATGAAAACCCGAGTATATGCGACACCGGCGGTTAAAGGGTTTAGTATTCAACACCTACTTAAGACATGGTAGACGATGAACTGAAAATCATCAAAAAGCTGTATATATGTTAGTGGCTTCTAATTTTGGTGGGAGGAATTTTTATTTGAGAAAGAACAGTTTTAAAATTACACAATAGAGTTGAGACCCATCATCCGATTTGTTTCACCTTTGACCCCCTGATGGCTGGACCTGTTCATTCGTGTGGTATTTCAACGCCACAGAAAGCATACAGATATCTTCTAACATTGGTCGGGAGTATGATACTATACCTGATCATGCTGATTCCAGGCAGAGCATGCAATCCTCTTTAAACATTAGTCGGGAGTATAATACTATACCTGATTACATATGGCCATCAATCAACCCATACATCAAACCATCATCCATCATCACTGAGGACAAAACCATCCTATTCGAATTCATTCATTCATCATTCATTCGCTGGGTCGTTCGTGCGCTCGTTCATTCATTTGTGCGTTCATTTATGAATTCATTCATCCTTCCCTCTGTCATCCATTCCACCAATGTATCCATCCCCATATGACCCCTTCTTATATTCACCCATCGTCTTGTGTGTTTAATTGACTCGTAAGTAAGGCATTTGCACATAATATGTGTTCAGAATCTCAAAGTACAAAGAAATACCTAGCCTACGTTGTTTAAACGTATAATGTATATTTTAATAGGAATCAGTCACTCATGATTTCGGTATAATCATTAAACTGACCTTCATTATAAAGTCCAATGAATAACATCAATCCGAACAGCATCAACCTAATGTTGTTCCCTGTAGATATCCACATACTGCATATATACATTATATACGTTTAGACATATATTATTTTAGTCCACGTCTTTTTCAGCATATACTATATACATATGTTATACTTATAACACCTGTGTATCCTGATAGGTCTCTCTTGTATAGCAGGAAGCTATAAACAGCAGATTTACTGAAGCATGATAGTGGACAGGCACTGATCCGAGACGTTGTATCAGATCCCGTGTTATCGTGCCACGTCAATATACTCTAACATAACGTCTTTGCTTAACCCTAGTCATGCAGGCGTGATAAGTGGCTTATGACTACCGGGCTGGACACTTTTTAACCCTATATTGATACATAACCTATAATTACTCGCGGGTCATTTATATGTTGGTCAATCTTCCACGATGCTGGACCAGCATTATATCAACATTGTATCAACTTATCATTCACTGTTAGCTGTGTCAGCACAGCTAACAGTGACTACAATACATGTCTGGTAGGTGACAGTTCAACCCTTTAAGCCCTCACGATGCATTAAAGCATCGTTTTACATCCCTGAAACAGACTTAATTTGCCTACATCCAGGGGGTTTACAATAAAAATGTCAATGATACTGGTTTTCCAAATCATAGAAATTTTCTTTACTTTTTCACCCACATCAAATCATCTTTATCCACTACATAGTCCAGGGCTATTAGATATTAACCCGGAACAAGTTCGTAACAAGCTGAACATTTCAGCATATGTTCTTGAAACAACATAGAGAAACATATCAAAAGTCCTCTAAAATCCGCCTGGTATTAGTGCCCGAAATTAGGGTATTAAGGGGTAAATGGGGGTAAACAATGGGTATTAACAATACATTTAAAAGTATTCAACCTAAATTCATAATATTTGTATCTAAATATATGTTTTAGCACCTGCGGAATACATTAAAATTATTTGTAATAATTTTTCGCCACCCTTTCATCCCCAAAAGTGGTAAATAGGAAAAATAGGGATAATATCCATAGCTTATGAGTTATTTGACCTAGATTCATAAAATTTGTATCCAAACATACCCGGGGTGTTAAATATTATCATTTATATTCATATTTCACCACCTTTTCATCCCCAAAGCAAAAAAATAGCATAATAACCATAAATTGTGAGCTATTTCACCTAGATTTATAAAATTGTTAGGGCCTACCTGGATATGTTTTACCATGGGAGAAAAGTAAAAGCATTTTAAACTTATGCGACAACCAGCAACAAAAGGATATGATGCTGTAACATCACCCTTCCATCCCGAAAAGTGGTAAATAAGGGTAAGATGTGAGCGATATTTGACTTACATAGATTCATAAAATTGGTATCTAGATTATATATTTTAGCATCCAAGAAAAAAAAATGAAACCGTTTTTAAAAGTTTAATAGTTTAAAATTTATTAGTTTAAGCTCTTTGAAATAAACTCGAATTAACTGTTTTTATTATGTGATTAACAATCTACATTATACATGAAAATACTTTTTGGGAATGCAAATGTTGTTAAAAATGAATACAACATCATATACAATTTCGTTTTTTGAGATTAAATAGTGATGGTTGGTTTTTCTTCCAATTAGGCCTACACTTTTTTGTTTGATGCTAGGACAAATATTTAAATACCAATTTTATGAATCCCCGTCAAATTTATGGTTATTCTCATAATTTTCCATTATTTGCCACTTTTGGGAAAGAAAGGGTTGTTAACAATTTATTTAAGTAATTGTAGTGAATTCCTCAGGAGCTAAAACATATGTTTAAAAACAATTTTTGTAACTTTAGTCCCCATAGTTCATAAGCTATGGTTATCACCCCCCATTTTACCCATATTTACCTCTTATGGAGAGGAAAGGGTGGTTAAAAATTGATATAAAAAATTGTTGTTGGTAATTAAGGGGAGGTCGCCAAATTTTAGAAGTTTTTTAAAAAAAATCATCCGATGCTAGATACACAGTTTATGAATCTAGGTCAAATAGATCATAAATTATGGTTATTACCTCTATTTTACCCTATTTACCACTTTTGGGGATAAAACGATGGCTAAAAATTAATACAAATATTTGTAATGGATTCTGCAGGGGAATAAACATATGTTTAGATACAATGTTAATGAATCCGGGTTAAATAGTTTTAAAGTTATCGGTATTATTCCCGTTATTACCCCTATTTACCCCCTTATTACCCCCATTTCGGGCACTAATACCACGGGGATCTTAGAGGACTTTTGATATGTTTGTCTCTGTTGTCCCAACAATATATGCTGAAATTTTCAGCTTGTTACGAATTTGTTCCAGGTTTCTATGAGTTTTAGACTAATACCCCTGGACTAACAAGTCAAGAATTGCGACAGCAATTTGCGGCTGGTAGTGGATGAAGATGACATTGGTAAATTCAGGCTTCAAAGGGTTAAGGGGTATATCTCATTATTAGGACCAGGTGAAAGATAAATTAGTCTCCGGTCTGAGGGCTGAGTGATCAGCATCACTAATGTATCCTCTGATAAATGGGGGTTTGTTGAGTTGCAAGAGGTTAAAAAATAGATCAGAAAGAACACGAAGTTAGAGTTATTTATCGCCCAAGTTCGTGTCTATTTGGTCGCGGAATTAACATGGATTTCAGAGATGAAATGATAGTAATTGGATTGTATATGTATTCTGGCCACTTCGTGTGATAAAATACATAAATACAATTCATATAATATTGCAATACCAGAAGACAGATGCAAATGTAATTTACTTCAAGTACACCAACCCTTTCAGTTTTAACACTTTTTATTAAGGGGGCAGTTAATTTGAAAATATAATTATCACGCTTTCAATCCGTCATGACAGATGTTTATAACACGTGACGTGATTGGTTGGATAATGCATGACGTCATTGGGATTAGTCTCAGTTAGGGTCTCACATAACTAATTACAATGTACTGTTTCTCTGGTCCATTGGGTTAAGTGCATTTTTATCTATATCCATAACTCATGTTGATAAATGAATCGCACCATGTTGACATGTGTTAGAAGCACGCTAGTGTGCGGTTTGTAATAAATCCCAACATGTAAGGTAGAAATGTGTTAGATGCACTCTAGTGTGCTGTTTTTTGTGACTAAACTCGGGACAATTCGTTGGCTCAGAGTTTTCGACAAGTAGGTAAAGAACGCTAACGCATTAGCGACTAACCAAGCAGACACAAGACGTTGACGAATTGCTGTTTCAACGTTGGTTCAACGTCGTAGACGGTGATACATATTGCTGAGCTGCAATGAATACAAAACATAGACGATAAAGAGCATGAAAATAACTGTATTTATGCCTTAGTTCATGTTTATTTGATCACGGAATTAACGTGGGTTTTAGAGGTAAAATGACCCTAATTGGATTGTACATATATTGTGGCCGCATTGCGTGATAAATGCCCAGAAATTCCGCTTGACAGATACATTGTAGATTTATTTAGTTCAATTAAACTCAAGCATTTCAACGTTCGTGGATGACGAGACGGAATTACAATCAAAACTGGTATAAGATTATAATGTTCATGTATTCCGGCCGCGAATCAACGTCATTGACGTTGATTTAACGTCATTGACGTTGATTCAACGTCGCAACAACGTCTTGTGTCCAGTGGGCTATTAGCAGTCTATTGTTAGTCCTCACGAGTAAATTCGTTATTATTTGTGATCCTGATCAGAGAATCATTGTTTTATGTCATCCTGAATAAAAAACAAATATATGTGTTTTGTCGCCTGTCGCCGCCGTTCAGACCAGTCACTTGTGGTAGATAGCATCACCCGGCTGAGGGCTGCTATTTTGCTTTGTTGCCTGTCGCCGCCGTTCAGACCAGTCACTTGTGGTAGATAGCATCACCCAGCTAAGGGCTGCTATTTGTGTTTTGTTACCTGTCGCCGCCGTTCAGAACCGTCACTTGTGGTAGATATTATCACCTAGCTGAGGGCTGCTATTTGTGTTTTGTCGTCTGTCGCCGCCGTTCAGAACTGTCACTTGTGGTAGATATCAACACCCAGCTGAGGGCTGCTATTTGTGTTTTGTCGTCTGTCGCCGCCGTTCAGACCAGTCACTTGTGGTAGATAGCATCACCCAGCTAAGGGCTGCTATTTGTGTTTTGTCGCCTGTCGCCGCCGTTCAGACCAGTCACTTGTGGTAGATATTATCACCTAGCTAAGGGCTGCTATTTGTGTTTTGTCGCCTGTCGCCGCCGTTCAGACCAGTCACTTGTGGTAGATATTATCACCTAGCTGAGGGCTGCTATTTGTGTTTTGTCGCCTGTCGCCGCCGTTCAGACCAGTCACTTGTGGTAGATAGCATCACCCAGCTGAGGGCTGCTATTTGTGTTTTGTCGCCTGTCGCCGCCGTTCAGACCAGTCACTTGTGGTAGATAGCATCACCCAGCTAAGGGCTGCTATTTGTGTTTTGTCGCCTGTCGCCGCCGTTCAGACCAGTCACTTGTGGTAGATAGCATCACCCAGCTGAGGGCTGCTATTTGTGTTTTGTTGTCTGTCGCCGCCGTTCAGACCAGTCACTTGTGGTAGATATCATCACCCAGCTAAGGGCTGCTATTTGTGTTTTGTCGCCTGTCGCCGCCGTTCAGACCAGTCACTTGTGGTAGATAGCATCACCCAGCTGAGGGCTGCTATTTGTGTTTTGTTGTCTGTCGCCGCCGTTCAGCCCCGTCACTTGTGGTAGATAGCATCACCCAGCTAAGGGCTGCTATTTGTGTTTTGTCGCCTGTCGCCGCCGTTCAGACCAGTCACTTGTGGTAGATATTATCACCTAGCTGAGGGCTGCTATTTGTGTTTTGTTACCTGTCGCCGCTGTTCAGACCAGTCACTTGTGGTAGGTAGCATCACCCAGCTGAGGGCTGCTATTTGTGTTTTGTTGCCTTTCGCCGCTGTTCAGACCCGTCACTTGTGGTAGATAGCATCACCGGGCTGAGGGCTGCTATTTGTGTTTTTTTTTGCCTGTCGCCGCTGTTCAGACCAGTCACCTGTGGTAGATAGCATCACCCAGCTGAGGGCTGCTATTTGTGTTTTGTTGCCTGTCGCCGCCGTTCAGACCCGTCACTTGTGGTAGATAGCATCACCCAGCTGAGGGCTGCTATTTGTGTTTTGTTGCCTGTCGCCGCTGTTCAGACCCGTCACTTGTGGTAGATAGCATCACCGGGCTGAGGGCTGCTATTTGTGTTTTTTTTTGCCTGTCGCCGCTGCTCAGACCAGTCACCTGTGGTAGATAGCATCACCCAGCTGAGGGCTACTATTTGTGTTTTGTTGCCTGTCGCCGCTGTTCAGACCAGTCACTTGTGGTAGAGAGCAACACTCAGCTGAGGGCTGCTATTTGTGTTTTGTCGCCTGTCGCCGCTGTTCAGACCAGTCACTTGTGGTAGATATCATCACCCAGCTGAGGGCTGCTATTTGTGTTTTGTTACCTGTCGCCGCCGCTCAGACCAGTCACTTGTGGTAGATAGCATCACCCATCTGAGGGCTGCCTTTTGTGTTTTGTCGCCTGTCGCCGCCGTTCAGACCCGTCACTTGTGGTAGATAGCATCACCCTGTTGAGGGCTGCTATTTGTGTTTTGTCGCCTGTCGCCGCCGTTCAGACCAGTCACGTGTGGTAGATCACCCAGCTGAGGGCTGCTATTTGTGTTTTCTTACCTGTCGCCGCCGTTTAGACCAGTCACTTGTGGTAGATAGCATCACCCAGCTGAGGGCTGCTATTTGTGTTTTGTCGTCTGTCACTGCCGCTCAGACCCGCCACTTGTGGTAGATAGCATCACCCGGCTGAGGGCTGCTATTTGTGTTGTGTTACCTGTCGCCGCCGTTCAGACCAGTCACTTGTGGTAGATAGCATCACCCGGCTGAGGGCTGCTATTTGTGTTTTGTCACCTGTCGCCGCTGTTCAGACCCGTCACTTGTGGTGGATTGCATCACCCGGCTGAGGGCTGCTATTTGTGTTTTGTCGCCTGTCGCCGCCGTTCAGACCAGTCACTTGTGGTAGATAGCATCACCCGGCTGAGGGCTGCTATTTGTGTTTTGTCACCTGTCGCCGCTGTTCAGACCCGTCACTTGTGGTAGATAGCATCACCCAGCTGAGGGCTGCTATTTGTGTTTTGTCACCTGTCGCCGCAGTTCAGACCCGTCACTTGTGGTAGATAGCATCACCCAGCTGAGGGCTGCTATTTGTGTTTTGTTGCCTGTCGCCGCCGTTCAGACCGTTCACTTGTGGTAGATAGCAACACCCAGCTGAGGGCTGTTATTTGTGTTTTGTCGCCTGTCGCCGCCGTTCAGACCCGTCACTTGTGGTAGATAGCATCACCCAGCTGAGGGCTGCTATTTGTGTTTTGTCGCCTGTCGCCGCCGTTCAGACCAGTCACTTGTGGTAGATAGCATCACCCGGCTGAGGGCTGCTATTTGTGTTTTGTCACCTGTCGCCGCTGTTCAGACCCGTCACTTGTGGTAGATAGCATCACCCAGCTGAGGGCTGCTATTTGTGTTTTGTTACCTGTCGCCGCCGTTCAGACCGTTCACTTGTGGTGGATAGCATCCCCAGCTGAGGGCTGCTATTTGTGTTTTGTTGCATGTCGCCGCCGCTCAGACATATGAGGGCTGCTATTTGTGTTTTGTCGCCTGTGGAAAACGTAACAAGACACGTAATGAAAAAAATGATTATTTATTCAGTCATATTTATTGGATCGGATGCACTGTGTATGCTATGAAAGGTGAACTGGATGTCAGGTACAACTGTGATTGATTTGATATGTAGTGGGTCAGTGACTCGTGTAGGATCAGATATGACCTTGTAATATGACAGCAGGATCGGTGAAAACAGGCGATCTGCCGGTGTTTATGGATCCAAGATAAATTAAATGAATCGGGCTTTAGGCCACTTTGGTGCACATATAGGCTAAACTGGGCCAGGAGAACCTCCTGAGGATGGTGAGATGATTGAGATGACACTGTCCTCCAGACACAGGACTCGAAATACGAGCCCTGGCGGTCTGAGGCCGAGCACGCTACCTCTCGGTCACGGAGGCTCCCCACAATACTGACTTTCACACGTGGATGGGGAAGAAACATTTTTGTTTCTTTCAAACCGCCGAGACCGGGAACCGAACCCTGAACTCTGGCGTGAAAGGCAGCGGTGCTAACCACTACCCTAGGGCCCCCGCCCTATGGATCCAAGATAATCACATCTTGTTAATATGGCCTCTGTCATCGCTGAACATCTATATCACATCTCGCTAGTTCGCCGTCTGTCACCTTGAGACGACTAGTTATGCTGTCGTAAATACTTCGCCACACATCGTGTCTTAATGGCACATCCACTTATGCTGTCGTAAATAGATCGTCACACATCGCGTCTTGTCGCCGTCCAAAACTTTGCTGGCTATTACATTGTAACGGGAATTGCGGCTCATATTTTTCTGTGGTCAACTTTGTCTGACAAGTGAATTCACACAGTAGACCATCCCTTCCCAAAAGAGCATCCCTTTCTCAAAAAAAACATCCCTTTTCTCAGGAGAACATCCCTTTCCCACAAGAACATCCGTTTCTCAGGAGAATATCCCTCTCTCAAGAGAACATCCCATTCCCAGGAGAACATCCATTTCCTGTAAAGACATCCCTTTCTCAGGAGAACATCCTTTTCTCGGGATAAACATCCGTTTCTCAGGGGAACATCCCTTTCTCAGAAAAAACATCACTTTCTCAGAAAAACTTTCCTTTCTCAGAAGAACATCCCTTTCACAGGAGAACATCCCTTTCACAGGAGAACATCCCTTTCTTTGCACAAAGCTTGTGTTCTTGTCGCGAGTTCCCAGTTAAAACGTGTCATGGCAAAATGAAGGTCAATAAATGACTGGGGACCCGTCCAATGGCACGTGTTTTGTGTGAAGAAAGGGATGTTCACATGGGAACGTGAAAAACGATCATAGCGTGTGGAATTAATTTGTTTCAATCTTTTCAGCGCTATGGGCGTTAGATTCCGACGTTTATGAACGATCCACGGGCTGAGAGAATTTGAAACGCTAGATTTGTTATGATGATAATTATAAATTGATAAAAACCCTTTGGTCTCCATTGTTAATACAGATATATGTCAGCGTTGGGAGGATTAAAACCGGTCTTGCGGGGGATCAATTATAACGTAAGTGTCGCTGTGTTTAGACTAGAGATAGAAGAAAAGGCATTTATTAACCATTACATCGCTGAAACATTGAAGACTACAGGGTTCATTCAATTTGAAACCATCATAAATGTCTTAGTTAGTTATTTCCGCTTCATTTGAATATCTATGTTACGGGTCTGCGGCCATTATAAATATTTTAATTCTTTCAGCGCGGGGATCGACTTTATACGCCAGAATCTGACGTCTATAACCATTCTTACTCGAAAAAATTCTAAACCTCCAGGTAGGCTTACAAGACACGGGCCGACTAAAGTAGTGTGACAATCACAGAAATGTGAGGATAATGTTATTCAATTGCAGTTTTTCTTTAATCCTTTGACCTAAGGTATCTTGAATTTTCACTCATTTGAAGTTGTGTCTCGCTACTGCAATCCACAACTAAAAATGAGTGAGCATATATCTTATTTATTTAATTTACAATCTATAATCCAACACTTATGTAATCCATCAGAGTGATATCATTTAAAGATAGATTACATAGAATATTAAATATATAATCCATCCTACAATCCATCGACTTTATTTTTCCCACCAATCAGCATGTAAAAAGCTGATGTATTGTTGTTATCAGGGGTTAATCTATATACTAAACATTATATTGTGTGGAACATTAAATGATATGCATCTCAAAATGAAAAAAAACAGTGTGAAATTAGTGTAATATACATTTTAAATGATGTACTTTAGAAATTACACTAATTTTGCACTGTTTTTTTCATTGTTGATTCTACAACAACCTTCAATGTAATTTAATGGGGATTTTTATTATCTTGCACTTTGGAGACGACAAGGTGTAATAAGTCAATAAGAAAAAAACACATACTGTATGAAATAGCACTAGGTATCTGCTCATATCTGAGATTGGTCTAGACCTGGGATTATGGCTCCTGTTTGACCAGATATTCCACCTTTCATATTGTCTGGTGCATGTATTGTGGCTTTCAGATGCCAGGAGCAGATGTTCTATGAATTAGATTGACTGGCTGAGGTATTCACAACACTCTCTTCATCACGTCTCGGCGAGATTCCATTCAGGGGATTGAGCAATGCTAATATCCGGAATCTGTTTTGGCCTATTGTTAAATTTGTGTATTAGATTCCAGTTATATCTCGCACCAAGATACGTTTCTGAGGGAAATAAGGAGTTTAAAATGTATGTTAACCACAATTTAAAAAAAGCAATTTCAGTATCTGAAAATTGATTATTTTATCTCATTTTAGCGACAGGAAGGTACATTTTTCATACACAAAATATGTACAGTCTATATGACAACAGGCCAGCGGGCACAATGTTAACCCAATGTTGGCTTAGTGTTGGCCCACCGGCTGCGACGCTGGACCAGCTTTAAACCAGCATTGTTCAACGTCTTGTGCTTGCGGGGCAAGGTTATTCAAATTATTATAAGTTGTCTGCCTCTAAGGAAAACCACAGGAGGCAGGCAGGCAGGCAGACGGGTTGCTTGGGCCTTCCGACTAATTTCTAAAATACAGCATTAATACTCCTCTCCTCTTTTCCTCATACACTCTCTACAGTTCAAGGTGTGACGCCCGTACATTCACTGCTTTCTCGTCTGACAATATGCGCCGATAGCCTCCTTTTAATTTTACAGAACACCCAACATCTGGACAGCATACACAGTGGTCTGCGTATAATTCCCAGTGTACCTCAAGCTAAGATACGTCGGATCTCTGTCATAATGCGGGGTCATGACCCAGACGAGGGATCTGCCTTCACTCTCACACAAGAGCCACACTGGTCGTCACCTGGGGAGAGCTTGGTCTCATAGATAATCTACACCCCACCTGGTGACTGAAATTAAACTAATGTGAGTGAGCGCTACTTTTTTGTATAGGATTTAAAAGTTATTCCTGTAAATCGCTCCGATTTAATTATTTTCAAATATAAAATTATGTCAAAAAACATTTTTTTATATAAAAATGATTTTACTTTTCATCTAAAAAATTAATATCGAGTAAAAAAGTAACAGTTTTGTTTTCTGCATTAATCAATAACTATCTACATCTATATATAGGATATAATAAGGAGCGTGGTATAATCTGGACTAATTGTTAACCATTTGGTCCCTGAGCAACTCAATCAAAATTGTCATTCGTGTGAAATTAGGTCTCGCTAACGCGATCCAAAACTTCTTGTGATTAAAGATTACATGAAATTGTGAAATTTAAGTAACAAAATATATAATCATCAGAGATCAGAGATTCTAGTGTTAACATTACAATGGTGAAATATTATTTCATAAACCATGGAGACCAAAGGGGTTTTTTAATTTGAAATCATCATAAATGATACTGCCAGCTGTGGCCACTTTATTTGAATACCCATGTCATGGGTCTACGGACAATTTTTTTTTTATATTTCTGTCAGGCCGGGGACCGTCTTTAGATGTCAGATTCTAACATCAAAAGACGGTCCCCGCGTTGACAGGGTTAATGGAAATATACAAATATTACTCTAGTCGACATCAGTGTTCTAAAGGTTAAACATTGAAATATTACTCTATTCTACACCCGTGCTCTAAGGGTTAAAACACATACATATTACTGTAGTGGACATCAGTGCTCCAAGGGTTAAAACCACCAGCGAGGGTTTGATGGAATCTGGGGAGGGGGCCCTAGGGTGGTGGTTTTCACGCCAGAGTTCGGGGTTCGGTTCCCGGTCTCGGCGGCTTGAAAGAAACAAAAAATGTTTCTTCCCCATCCACGTGTAAAAGTCAGTATTGCGGGGAACCTCTGTGACCGAGAGGTAGCGTGCTCGGCCTCAGACCGCCAGGGCACGAATTTCGAATCCTGTCTCTGGAGGACAGTGTCATCTCAATCATCTCACCATCCTCAGGAGGTTCTCCTGGCCCAGTTTAGCCTATATGTGCACAAAGGTGACCTAAAGCCCGATTCATTTCATTTCATTTGATAGAATCTGAGGTGATTGTTAACGAGCTACTGCCCTCACTCCATGTTGGGTGACGACCCGTATCAGATATTGAAAAACGCTGAAATAAACTTAAGTATTTCCAGTGAAATACATTTCACAAAATGTGCGTGTGACCAAATACATGGCTTGATCGACGTCCATGTAGCGTGTTCAGAGACCACGAGCCGCATTGACCATGTAAAACAGACCCTTTAAGTGTTAAATTATCAATTTAAATCTTCACCCACTTGAAGTTGTGTCTCGCTACCGCGACCCACAACTTCAAGTAAGTTAGAATGACCCTTATTTTCTTAACTTAAAACCAAATATTTCCAAATATTGATGTTTAAACACACATTTCGTGCCCAATAACTCCTACTTAAAAACGGATTAAGAACGACTCTGGTCGCGCTTAGCGGTTTCACCCTTCAAACCCTTACGATGCCTTAAAGCATCATTTTACATGCCTGAAAATACTTAATTTTCCAAGGGTTTTTGAATGAAATTTTCCATTCCTGGTTTGCCAATACATGGCAATTTTCTTTAATTTTTCACTCAGTTCAAGTCATCTTCATTCACTACAAGTTGAGAGTTGCTTGTAGTGGATAGATATGACAAGGTAAAGTCAGGCTTGAAAGGGTAAAGGGTTGAAGTAGTTAAATTGAACTTTCGCGTTTCTGGTCTGTTCACATGTTATCCTTCGCGTTTCTGGTCCGTTCACATTTTATCTTTCGCGTTTCTGGTCTGTTCACATTTTATCTTTCGCGTTTCTGGCCTGTTCACATTTTATCCTCATTATTTGACGAAATAACCATTGGTGCGAAAAGTGCTGTACATTGTAGGCGTATTTTAGCACATGGTCTTAGCAAACAAATCGTCATTTCATTTATTTTAAATATAAAATAATTGGATTTTCTCGAGATGAATAGTTTTGACTTTGTGGTCAAAGCATTGAGTCGCTGTTGAAAGCTTTATTATTAATAGTAAATGCGATGACAATTACGTAGCTTTTCAAACAATTAGGCGCCCAGGTAATAATAGAACGGACACGGCACATGTATCACTAAACATATAATTAACAGTACTGACATAATGTGATTTATATTAATTAAAATATTTCCTGACCTGTGCTTTTGTAACCCTTTCAGTGCGGGGATCGGCTTTATACGTCAGAATCTGACGTCTGTATACTTATAACCCCTTACATGTTGCAGCCGCCGCATGGACATTATCAAGGAGATCTGACCACATGTCACATAAATATTAACAACAATATACTAGTAATCCACAACAAAACTCTTGGTCCATCATTTTCAAGTTTTTAGTTCATTTTTGTCCTCACATGACGCTGTGCCTCGCAGATTCAAGGGTATGCAAATTATTAGGGTTTGTCAAATTTAAGGCCAAATTTGTTTCAAGTTTTAAAGTTATGAGAAATAGTTCACATCCACATCCCGCGGAGGTTCCCGTGGCCCATTTTAGCCTATATGTGCACAAATGTAGCCTAAAACCCCATTCATTTCATTTTCTTTTTACATCCAAATATGTCTGTTTAAAGCGACACAATCAGGTCAAAAATCAACCAAAAGCCAACATTATATTTTCGTTTCTTGAAATGTTCATAACATGTGAACATGGCCATAGACTAGAATTGTGGAAGTCTTTTAAATATTGGGATGCTGTGGCAACGTAGCAAGGGTGCCGGAAGCCCCATTGATCAGTTATTCCTGTATTTCTTATTTTGGACATGCATGTCCGATATTAAATCTCGTTCTTATTTCTCGTTTAACTGGTAAATGAGCAACACCAAATTTAAAAAACTTAGTCTATGGATATGTTGACATAACATGTACATATCAAGGAGCCACCCAACCCCCCCAACCCCCCAGCCCCCCAAAAAAGATGATTTTGGCCTGATCGTTTCGCTTTAATATGATAATAAAAAAGACTGAACACGATTATAGTTATGATATGCATGCCTTTTTGTACTTTGGGTACGTCAATAGACATATTACTATTACTATGATGTTCGTGCTTGAATGATAATAATCTAAAATAAGTGATGTTTATTACTTTCGTACTGATAAGGAGGAGAAATAAATGTAACTTTAGATCTTGGTAGACATGCAGGAGGATGTGGACATCGTCTATCTAGATACCACTGCATATACGTTTTATATTTATTTAGTGTGTTCGTTTCTTCTTCCTTATAAAGCAGTAGCTCAGGTTGATCGTGTTTAGGTCGATGATAGGACCCTTCTTGATTCCTCACAACACACTCCATCACAGTAACATTTGTCCTGAGCTTTAAAAAATCACACGCCGCGGGAATAACTCCACGAACGTCAACCTTTAACTTCTCGTATTCAATCACAAATAATTCTCTCTCAGATTCAAGCCATGAAACTCCATGATCCAGCCAGTTTTTCATAACGCGTGATTTGAATTTATTCCAACCTGCGTAACGTAATAATAAGGAAGGTCATTGAGAGTTTTTACACATTCCACCAAAATTGTTTGTGAAAGATAATTTTATGAAATAATTCAAATTGCGATATGTCTGTTTTTCTTAAATATGCATTTCTTGGTCATTTGAAGCCGAAAATTGCGTTAGGAATTCGTGCTTCAAATGAATACAAAATAATTTCAAGCAATTCATATGTCAAAGGTCAAGCCGACAAGGGTTGTTACGGGTCAAGCCGACAAGGGTTGTCACGGGTCAAGCCGACAAGGGTTGTCACGGGTCAAGCTGACAAGGGTTGTTATGAGTCAAGCCGACAAGGGTTGTCACGGGTCAAGCTGGCAAGGGTTGTTACGGGTCAAGCCGACAAGGGTTGTTACGGGTCAAGCCGACAAGGGTTGTTAGGGGTCAAACCGACAAGGGTTGTCACGGGTCAAACCGACAAGGGTTGTCACGGGTCAAGCCGACAAGGGTTGTCACGGGTCAAGCCGACAAGGGTTGTCAAGGGTCAAGCCAACAAGGGTTGTCACGGGTCAGGCCGACAAGGGTTGTTACGGGTCAAGCCGACAAGGGTTGTCACGGGTCAAACTGACAAGGGTTTTTCATGGGTCAAGCCGACAAGGGTTGTCATGAGTCAAGCCGACAAGGGTTGTCACGAGTCAAGCCGACAAGGGTTGTCACGGGTCAAACCGACAAGGGTTCTCAAGCGTCAAGCCTACAAGGGTTGTCATGAGTCAAGCCGACAAGGGTTGTCACGGGTCAAGCCGACAAGGGTTGTCAAGCGTCAAGCCAACAAGGTCTGTCACAGGTCAAGCCGACAAGGGATGTCACGGGTCAAGCCGACAAGGGTTGTTACGGGTCAAGCCGACAAGGGTTGTCACGGGTCAAGCCGACAAGGGTTGTCACGGGTCAAGCTGACAAGGGTTGTCACGGGTCAAGCCGAGAAGGGTTGTCACGGGTCAAGCCGACAAGGGTTGTCACGGGTCAAGCCGACAAGGGTTGTTACGGGTCAAGCCGACAAGGGTTGTCACGGGTCAAGCTGACAAGGTCTGTCACGGGTCAAGCCGACAAGGGTTGTTACGGGTCAAGCCGACAAGGGTTGTCACGAGTCAAGCCGACAAGGGTTGTCACGGGTCAAGCTGACAAGGGTTGTCACGGGTCAAGCTGACAAGGGTTTGTTACGGGTCAAGTCGAGAAGGTTAGTTACGGGTCAAGTTGACAAGGGTTTGTCACGGGTCAAGTTGACAAGGGGTTGTTAAGGGTCAAAGCGACAAGGGTTGTCATGAATCAAGCTGACAAAGGTTGTTACGGGTCAAACCGACAAGGGTTGTTACGGGTCAAGCCGACAAGGGTTGTTACGGGTCAAGCCGACAAGGGTTGTTACGGGTCAAGTGGACAAGGGTTGTCATGAGTCAAGCCGACAAGGGTTGTCATGGGTCAAGCCGACAAGGGTTGTTACGGGTCAAGTTGACAAGGGTTATTACAGGTCAAGTTGACAAGGGTTTGTTATGGGTCAAGTTGAGAAGGACAGTTAGGGGTCAAGTTGACAAGGATGAGGTACGGCTGACAAGGGTTGTCACGGGTCAAGTTGACAAGGGTTGTTACGGGTCAAACTGACAAGGGTTTTTACGGGTCAAGCTGACAACGGTTGTTACGGGTCAAACTGACAAGGGTTGTTATGGGTCAAGTTAACAAGGGTTGTCACGGGTCAAACTGACAAGGGTTTTTCATGGGTCAAGCCGACAAGGGTTGTCATGAGTCAAGCCGACAAGGGTTGTCACGAGTCAAGCCGACAAGGGTTGTCACGGGTCAAACCGACAAGGGTTGTCAAGCGTCAAGCCGACAAGGATTGTCATGAGTCAAGCCGACAAGGGTTGTCACGGGTCAAGCCGACAAGGGTTGTCAAGCGTCAAACCAACAAGGTCTGTCACAGGTCAAGCCGACAAGGGATGTCACGGGTCAAGCCGACAAGGGTTGTTACGGGTCAAGCCGACAAGGGTTGTCACGGGTCAAGCCGACAAGGGTTGTCACGGGTCAAGCTGACAAGGGTTGTCACGCGTCAAGCCGACAAGGGTTGTCACGGGTCAAGCCGACAAGGGTTGTCACGGGTCAAGCCGACAAGGGTTGTTACGGGTCAAGCCGACAAGGGTTGTCACGGGTCAAGCTGACAAGGTCTGTCACGGGTCAAGCCGACAAGGGTTGTTACGGGTCAAGCCGACAAGGGTTGTCACGAGTCAAGCCGACAAGGGTTGTCACGGGTCAAGCTGACAAGGGTTGTCACGGGTCAAGCTGACAAGGGTTTGTTACGGGTCAAGTCGAGAAGGTTAGTTACGGGTCAAGTTGACAAGGGTTTGTCACGGGTCAAGTTGACAAGGGGTTGTTAAGGGTCAAACCGACAAGGGTTGTCATGAATCAAGCCGACAAAGGTTGTTACGGGTCAAACCGACAAGGGTTGTTACGGGTCAAGCCGACAAGGGTTGTTACGGGTCAAGCCGACAAGGGTTGTTACGGGTCAAGTGGACAAGGGTTGTCATGAGTCAAGCCGACAAGGGTTGTCATGGGTCAAGCCGACAAGGGTTGTTACGGGTCAAGTTGACAAGGGTTATTACAGGTCAAGTTGACAAGGGTTTGTTATGGGTCAAATTGAGAAGGACAGTTAGGGGTCAAGTTGACAAGGATGAGGTACGGCTGACAAGGGTTGTCACGGGTCAAGTTGACAAGGGTTGTTACGGGTCAAACTGACAAGGGTTTTTACGGGTCAAGCTGACAACGGTTGTTACGGGTCAAACTGACAAGGGTTGTTATGGGTCAAGTTAACAAGGGTTGTTACGGGTCGAACTGACAAGGGCTGCTACTGGTCAAGCTGACAAGGATGAGGTAGGGGTCAAATCGACAAGGGTCTAGTAAGTTACGGGTCAAATCGACAAAGAGTTAACACATATTTTTAATGCGTGTAAGTGGGGTATGTTTTGTAAAATCACCAAATATATAACGTCATTCATTAATCCGTTGGGGATTCAAAGGTTGCACCTTTTGAATCGTTGATACAAAAATAATTATATTCGTCAATTATATTCGTTATTGGTGTTATACGGGTCTGTACTTGCCTGATAATTGTGCTTCTGTAAAAGGTTAACTAAGGTACGTGTCTGTACTTGCCTGATAATTGTGCTTCTGTAAAAGGTTAACTAAGGTACGGGTCTGTACTTGCCTGATAATTGTGCTTCTGTAAAAGGTTAACTAAGGTTCGGGTCTGTACTTGCCTGATTATTGTGCTTCTGTAAAAGGTTAACTAAGGTACGGGTCTGTACTTGTTTTGGTGCCTAAAAGGTTAACTAAGGTACGGGTCTGTACTTGCCTGATAATTGTGCTTCTGTAAACAGCCCAGTTTTGCCCACTGTCCGTCTTTTATATTCAGATTTTAAGACATCAAATGGATTTCTAAGTATTAGTATTGCTCGATTGACGCCTTTTGGTTTTCTAAGCTTCACCTCCGCTTTTTTATGTGTTTTTATGGGCGTGGCTGTCCCGTTGAAGACATGACAGACGAATTCATCACCCGTCATCAGTTTGTCTTTATATATACTACTGCCGTACACACCTGTCAAATAAAACATGTCATAAAAACATACATTACATGTCATTTTATAATACGTGATTACATACGTTTTGACCTTTAAACCTTTAAAGCGCTGAAATACTTTGGTATAAACCATGGAGATTAAAATGTTTGTTTGTCTCATTTAGCTCTTTTTGTTATGAGTCTACGGCCATAATAAATATTTCCACTCTTACAGTGCGGGGATTGACATCAGTCGTCACAATCTGACGACTATAGAGTCAGATTCTGACGACTAAAGTCGATTCCCGCAGCTAAGCATAACCGTTGTCAGCTTTTTTATGTATCCGTCAAAGTAAACAATTTGAAGGAGAAAAGACCATTAAATTTAGGGACTGACCACATCATTTGATCCTTAATGTACATACTAGTAATTAAAAACTTTTTACCCATTTGAAATTGTGTGTACAAATTAAAATTATATTTAAAAACACAGTTGAAGGCGAATATATAATTTGAATCTGTGAGAACATCGTCCAATATGTGAGTTTAAATCCTAAAAATTGGATTCTGCGGAGGCAGATTAAATTAAATTCATTAATTTGACTCTTTGAATCAGTGAAATATGCACATAACAATGTATTAACATAATATAAAAATAAAATTGCAAGCTGAGAACTTAGAACGCTAAATAATTGACGAAATTGTAAAGTAACCTAAATCTCTTTTCTTGGGCTCGATTTAACAAAGAATTATATCGTGCAGAGATATAACTTTGAACATGTTCAATATTGGCCCACATGTTCAAAGTTACCCCTTCTTGATGAGTGCCTGAACCTTTGGACCGAGTATGGTATTCTACCCCCTAAATTAAATAGCAAATGCATGTCAGCGGCGATTGGCTAATCTCGTCATATGAGCTACTCCTCCGTTATTTGATGTCATTAACCCTTTCAGCCCTCACGATGCAATAAAGCATCATTTTACATCACTGAAAACAGACTTAATTTTCCTACAACTAGGGGTTTTAGAACGAAAATCTCCATGACACTGTTTTAACAATACATGACGATTTTCCTTAATTTTTACACCACATAAAGTCATCTTAATCCACTACAAGTCGAGAGCAATTCGCGACTTGTAGTGGATGAAGATGATAATGGTAAATTCAGGCCTGAAAGGGTTAAACCACTACTACTACTATGTCCAACACATCACATCTATAATCTATATTTATAAAAAAAATGTCGTTTCCAAATTTTTAGTTCAAAATAAAATTGCTGACGCAATTTCCGGCCGCAAACGACACAATTATTTCATAGATGTCTCCTCGGCTTACCTGATGCTTGTTGTAGTAAGTGCCGCACCCATGTATTACCTGATCCGGGGAAACTGGCCAAGTAAGTGAGAGGTAGCTTAGTGTGTGACAGGTGGACTCCCACACAGTCTGTACTGCCAGAATCTAGGTCTGCTGGGGTGCTGGAGACGGAATCTGGATCGAGGGACGCTGGGGTCACCGAGGAAGTGCTCAATGTGGACGTGGGAGAACCTGGTTTCAGCTTGTCCAGCATTGATAAGAAATCGTTGCCTAAGTTCTTCATTACTGGCAGGTAATTTCTGGTTAGGTTCTTCATTATTGGCAGGGGGGCTTTGCTTAAGTTCTTCATTGCAGAAAATGACTCTTTATTTCTCTTCTCATCGGATCCATGCGAATAATGCTGTAACTCGCTCATCGTGTTACCGTCCCATGGCTTGTAATTCATAATGATCGGGTAAATTATAACTAGTAGTGATATTATGAGTACTACAGTTACTGAGCGATCTCTGGTGAAGTACATTGTATGTTTGATTTATTTTGTTGGAAGCAGACTTTAGTTATATTGACACTAAAGGCGATGTTGTCGTCTGAAAGTAAAAAAATAAAAATAATTAAAACACGTATCGTGGAACTAATAAATAGTGCCAGTTAGAGCGTTTTTACACATTTTTCATTTTTTCGTTGAAATGCCTTTCAAATTAAGCCGTCCAATGCGGTGATTAACCTCAGACGTCAGAGTCTGACGTCTACTGGCGTCAAATTCTGACGGCTAAAGTTGATCTCGCACTGAAAGAGTAAACTATATATAATGGCCGTATACTATAACATAGGTATTCAAATCAAGTAGAAAGCGCTAACTAAAACATGTATGGTGATTTCAAATTGACAAAAACCTTGGTCTCTTGGTTTATCATCGTTTTAAAAATATGATTATTCAAATGAGACAATTATATTTCATAAATATTTTTCGCGATTTGAAGCTGCGTCCGCAATTTTTTTTCAATCCAACATCTATTATCATAAATCCAACATCATCTAAGTCGCCTTGGACGTATGTCAGCTTTAAGCGCACTGATTGGTTAAGGCTTGATAATGTTTTGATATTTAAGACAGAATTTCCGTTGGTGAAACCGTAACCACGAGGGAGCAGGTTAACATCCCATCTTATAACTTGGTGAACAATATTATTGGATGATTTATGTGTGTGACTTAAGACAGATGACATGGTGTGTCTTACTGTATCAGAACACAAGATATGCACCAACTGTAGGCTTACATGAAACATGCACCAACTGTAGGCTTACATGAAATATGCACCAACTGTAGGCTTACAGTGCATCACGAACACAAAATATGCGCCAACTATATGCCTACAGTGCATCACGAACACGAAATATGCACCAACGGTAGGCTTACAGAGCATCGCAAACATGAAACATGCACCAACTGTAGGCTTGCAGTGTATCAAAAACACAAAATATGCACCAACTATATGCCTACAGTGCATCACGAACACGAAATATGCACTAACGGTAGGCTTACAGACCATCGCAAACATGAAACATGCACCAACTGTAGGCTTGCAGTTTATCACGAACACAAAATATGCCCCAAATGTAGGCCTACAGTGCATCACGAAAACAAAATATGCAGAAAATGTAGGCCTAAAGTACATCATGAATACAAAATATGCACCAACTTTAGGCCTACAGAGCATCGCAAACACAAAATATGTACCAACTGTAGGCTTACATGAAACATGCACCAACTGTAGGCTTACAGTTTATCACGAACACAAAATATGCACCAACTGTAGACCTACAGTGCATCACGAACACGAAATATGCAGAAACTGTAGGCCTACAGTGCATCACGAACACGAAATATGCAGAAACTGTAGGCCTACAGTGCATCACGAACACGAAATATGCACCAACTGTATTCCTACAGTGCATCACGAACACGAAATATGCACCAACGGTAGGCTTACAGAGCATCGAAAACATGAAACATGCACCAACTGTAGGCTTGCAGTGTATCAAAAACACAAAATATGCACCAACTATATGCCTACAGGGCATCACGAACACGAAATATGCACCAACGGTAGGCTTACAGACCATCGCAAACATGAAACATGCACCAACTGTAGGCTTGCAGTTTATCACGAACACAAAATATGCACCAAATGTAGGCCTACAGTGCATCACGAAAACAAAATATGCAGAAAATGTAGGCCTAAAGTACATCATGAATACAAAATATGCACCAACTTTAGGCCTACAATGTATCACAAACACAGAATATTCACCAACGGTAGGCCTACAGTGCATCACGAACACAAAATATGCAGAAACTGTAGGCCTACAGAGCATCGCAAACACAAAATATGTACCAACTGTAGACTTACATGAAACATGCACCAACTGTAGGCTTGCAGTTTATCACGAACACAAAATATGCACCAACTGTAGACCTACAGTGCATCACGAACACGAAATATGCAGAAACTGTAGGCCTACAGTGCATCACGAACACGAAATATGCAGAAACTGTAGGCCTACAGTGCATCACGAACACGAAATATGCACCAACTGTATGCCTACAGTGCATCACGAACACGAAATATGCACCAACGGTAGGCTTACAGAGCATCGAAAACATGAAACATGCACCAGCTGTAGGCCTCCAGTGTATCAAAAACACAAAATATGCACCAACTGTAGGCCTACAGTGTATCACAAACACAGAATATGCACCAACGGTAGGCTTACAGTGTATCAGAAACACAAATTATGCACCAACTGTAGGCCTACAGTGTATCAGAAACACAAATTATGCACCAACTGTAGGCCTACAGTGTATCACAAACACAGAATATGCACCAACGGTAGGCTTACAGTGTATCACAAACACAAATTATGCACCAACTGTAGGCCTACAGTGTATCAGAAACACAAATTATGCACCAACTGTAGGCCTACAGTGTATCACAAACACAGAATATGCACCAACGATAGGCTTACAGTGTATCAGAAACACAAATTATGCACCAACGGTAGGCCTACAGTGTATCAGACACACAAATTATGCACCAACTGTAGGCCTACAGTGTATCACAAAAACAGAATATTCACCAACGGTAGGCCTACAGTGTATCAGAAACACAAATTATGCACCAACTGTAGGCCTGCAATGTATCAGACACACAAATTATGCACCAACTGTAGGCCTACAGTGTATCACAAAAACAGAATATTCACCAACGGTAGGCCTACAGTGTATCAGAAACACAACTTATGCACCAACTGTAGGCCTACAGTGTATCAGAAACACAAATTATGCACCAACTGTAGGCCTACAGTGTATCAGAAACACAAATTATGCACCAACTGTAGGCCCACGGTGTATCACAAACACAGAATATTCACCAACGGTAGGCCTACAGTGTATCAGAAACACAAATTATGCACCAACTGTAGGCCTACAGTGTATCACAAACACAGAATATGCACCAACGGTAGGCCTACAGTGTATCAGACACACAAAATATGCACCAACTGTAGGCCTACGGTGGATCACAAACACAAAATATGCACAAACTGTAGACCTACATTGCATCATGAATACAAACTATGAACCAACTGTAGGCCTAAAATGGATCACGAAAACGAAATATGCACCAACGGTAGGATTGCAGTGCATCTTGAACACAAAATATACATCAACTGTAGGCTTGCAGTGCATCATGAACACAAAATATACATCAACTGTAGGCTTGCAGCGCATGAGTTAATTATTTGGTTAATCTATACTTTTAGTGCAACTAATTCGCATCAAAAAATCATTACGGTATATACAGGACCCGAGTTCGGTATGTACATGTTTTACTGTATATTCATGCATGGATGAATTTAGTGGGTAAATCTACGCTTGGATAAACCTGCCACACGCAGCTCACTGGGAAAATTCAAATAGATGGGAATGTTATTTGCCTGTACGTGATATTGGGAGTGAATATTGCTTTACGAGACGTTCTGCCAAATCATGGCAATATCGCGACAGAAGGAAGCCCGAAGCCGGGACTAGGCCTACTCTTATTTCGAATGACTTGAAGGGTTCTTTATTGTGCACAGAACCATAGGCAGCAGTGTACTCTCCAGGCATTTGAACAGTTTTGATCACTGTACATGCACAACCACGATGACAAATATCCGGCCCGACCGGGATTCGGACCTGGTACCCCCAGGTTACAAGCCCCCTGTCGATACGAATGAGCCATCGGGGCCGGCCAAAGTCATAAATGGGAAAAAGCAGTATCTGAAGAGGGCGATTAAGCATGACGTCATATACTTAGACCGTATAGCCTATCACGGACCGAGATTCGAACCAGGTGCCTCCAGGTTACAAGCCATCATAGGAAATAAATGAAATGAATCGGGCTTTAGGCCACCTTTGTGCACATATAGGCTAAACTGGGCCAGGAGAACCTTCTGAGGATGGTGAGATGATTGAGATGACACTGTCCCCCAGACACAGGATTCGAAATTCGAGCCCTGGCGGTCTGAGGCCGAGCACGCTACCTCTCGGTCACGGAGGCTCCCCACAATACTGACTTTCACACGTGGATGGGGAAGAAACATTTTTGTTTCTTTCAAACCGCCGAGACCGGGAACCGAGCCCCGTCCATCATAGGAATGAGCCATCGGGGCCGGCCGCGTGATATTTTATCCCAGGAGGCAGGAAGGTTGGGCCAGCGTCGGAGACGGTGGAACAACACTAAAACAACATTGGGTTAACATTGGAATGCACACTAAATTGAAGATATTGCCCAATGTTGGAATAATGTTGGTCCACCGTCTACGACGCCGGCCTAACATCGGCCCAAAATTTGATTAATGTCTAGTGTTTGCCAGGGTACACTGTGAGCTTGATCTGGTTCAGTGCACCACACGAAAGAGATGTGGTCCCTAGAGCGAAGTAAACATTTAACCGCAAAAGTATTTAGTTGTAATTTTCACACATTTGAAGCTGTGTCTCGCTGACGCGATTCACAACTTCAAGTGATTGAAAATTATTCAGATTTCACAAAATTGAGGTCAACGATTTTGAAAATAGATGCTGATAGATGTCACGGTTTAACTTTACCATGTTTGAAAGCTGATATTGAATTTTCTAATAAGAAAACAGGAATATAATCGTGAGCGGCGGCTAAAGGGTCAGCTGGCCTATGTACGCATCACTGATTTAATTCGACAACATGAAGAGAGTGTTCGTGCCACAATAATGTTATGATCCAGTACATACGCCCAATTTGCCCGTGTGATGAATATATGTGAATACTGAATGGAAGCCGAATGAATGAATGAGGGATGAATGAATAAATGAACGAACGAACGAACGAACGAACGAACGAACGAACGAACGAACGAACGAACGAACGAACGAACGAACGAACGAACGAACGAACGAACGAACGAACGAACGAACGAACGAACGAACGAACGAACGAGTGAACGGACGAAAGAACGAAAAAACGAGCGGGCGAACGAAAGCACAAACGAACGAACGAACGAACGAACGAACGAACGAACGGACAAGTGAACGAACGAACGAGTGAACGAACGAACGAGTGAACGGACGAACGAACGAAAAAACGAGCAAACGGGCGAGCGAACATCTACAACCATTTTTTTTGCAATTTTAGACACATTTTAAAACCTAATTGTGATAAATCTAGAATTATAGTCAGATCTACGAATCAACACGTTTGTTCATCTGACTAATTGATCTGGAGGTAACAAGGTTAGCGAGTCCAACTTAAACTGACAACAAAGATATATTTAAATAGCACGAACACGAAAACAATATCGACAAATCCATTTCGAGTTGAAAAATCGGGTTGTACATACATAAGCGTCAATTCAGATGATATTAAATGTCATTTCTTATATCTAAATGTTATTTTTTTAACTTTAACCTTTTCACTACCATACATGACGGAAATTTCCGTCGTCATTCGTCAATGAACGTAACCATAAAATGACACAAATTTCCGTCAAATATATACTACATTTATGTATTTTTCGTCGTTTGAAGCTGGAAATTGCGTTAGCAATTCCAGCTTCAAATGACGAAAAATAGAACTCCTACACCAGTATATCTGGATCCTGGCATGCACCCCGGCCTGGAAGTCAAAGGGTTAATGAAATTATAAGTTGCTTTGATTTTGTTTGTGGTGTAATAAATATTTTAAATTTTCACGTACTTGAAGTTGTGTGTCGCCACGACGACTTCAAGGAGGTGTAAAATTACTAGAATTTGCTGAATTTGAGACCAAACCTTCGCAAATCTTGATATTATCATTCCCAAATTACTGTGATCTAACCAGCTAATCAAACAAATTAAAAAATATAGCCATCCTTAGCGCCTCAAGTGTTAAATCAGTATAGGTTGTTTTTTGTTGTCGTAATTTTGTGAAAACTCGTCACTTACCTGATCTCTCCGCGACTGAACAATATGCCATGTACGCTAGAATCAGCTGGTAATGTGAACTTCTTATAGAGTCATATATTATTGCCTTCTGCCATGTTTAAACATCAAATATATGTCAAGTACTACAGCTGCCCTCGCACATGTGGTCTATACCCTGAGAACATCAAATACTTGTCTCTAGAGTACCCTACAGTATACCCTTGGCGTGCCTGTGGTCTATACTGAGAATATTATCATTCAAAGCTTCAGAACCTGAGACGTCACGCTTCAACGCCGATAATACCAGAAAACACCACATCACCCAATCTCACCCCAGCAAACACGAGACATTGACCCAATGATGGGTTAATGTTGGTCCATCGTCTTCGACGCTGGCCCAACATTAACCCAACATCGGGCCAACGTCTCGTGTTTGCTGGGACTCTTCAGTGCCTTAACGTTGCTGAGACTGTATTTGAAATTGAATGTTTTCATACAAAAACGCCGGACATTTATTTGGATGAGCCTATCTAAGACTCGGCCTCGATTAATCAGGCAAAAATATGTTTATTAGAATCAGCAGCATTTAAGCTACGTGATCGCATGCTCAGCTCATTTTCCGCACAGTCACTAAAAAGTTATGGCTATTTTTCGGACATTGGGGTCGAGATCGCTCTCACTAACCGCCATGTTGATTTTTTAGGGTAAAATGAATAAAGCAATCCACCGCCTTGCAGAGGGCGTCGCAGCTATACTGCCATTACTCGCAAACACGACACGTTAACCCTTTGACTTCCAGGCCGGGGTGCATGCCAGGATCCAGATATACTGGTGTAGGAGTTCTATTTTTCGTCATTTGAAGCTGGAATTGCTAACGCAATTTCCAGCTTCAAATGACGAAAAATACATAATTGTAGTATATATTTGACGAAAATTTGTGTCATTTTATGGTTACGTTCATTGACGAATGACGACGGAAATTTCCGTCATGTATGGTAGTGAAAAGGTTAACTGAATGATGGGTTATTATTGGTGAACGCTTCAGAACTGCTATTCCCAACAGGCGAGGCACGTTGATAGAATTATGGTTCAGTGTTGAGCCACCGTGGTAAACGGTTACTGAGTGAACAACAAGACACGCGAGACGTCACGCTTGAACGCATGAGCGAATGAATAGTGCTCTACATCGCTTACTGCACATTGAGGCAATATCGCGACAGAAAATGAAATGAATCGGACTTTAGGCCACCTTTGTGCACATATAGGCTAAACTGGGCCAGGAGAACCTCCTGAGGATGGTGAGATGATTGAGATGACACTGTCCTCTAGACACAGGATTCGAAATTCGAGCCCTGGCGGTCTGAAGCCGAGCAAACATTTTTGTTTCTTTCAAACCGCCGAGACCGGGAACCGAACCCCAAACTCTGGCGTGAAAGGCAGCGGTGCTAACCACTACCCTAGGGCCCCCGCCCATATCGCGACAGAAGGAAGCCCGAAACTGAAACTATGCCCTAATCTTATTTCGAATGATTTCAAAGGTTCTTAATAGCGCACAGTACCATATGTAGCAATGTTCACTCCATGCCTTTGAACAGTTTGGAGTATTGTAGGCGCAGCCGCGACGACAAATATCCAGCCCGACCGGGATTAGAACCTGGTACCTCCAGGTTACAAACCCCAGTCGATACGAATGAGCCATCGGGCCCGGCTCTGAGAGAAGGAGTAAGTGAGTGAAGGCGGGAACCCTGGTGCAGTGGCTAAAGCTGCCTGCTTGGAACTCTGGCCTTCAAGTTTCAAAGAAACAAAATGTTTCTTCCCGACTTACTCGTAATGATTCAATATTGTGGGGAACCTACGTGGCCGAAAGGTAGCGTGCTCGGCCTCAGACCGCCAGGGATCAAATTTTGAATCCAGAATCTGGAGGGCGGTGTCATCTCAATCATCTCACCATCTGCAGGAGGTTCTCCCGGCCCAGTTTTATATGACTGGCTAGGTGGCCTAAAACCCCATTCGATTCCTTTAATTGGTCTATAATGCAAAGTGTGACGTCCTCTAGCTTGCTTGGTGTAAGAACACTCCAGGCCTTTGAACAGTTTGTATCACTGTCTATGCGCAGCCACGATGACAGATATCCGACGGGGTCGGGATTCGAACCCAGTATATACCTCTGAGGTTCGAGCCACAACCGGATCGAATAAGCCATCTCTGCCTCTCTGACAGGGACACGAAACGCTCAGCAAATGCTTGGGTTTGTTGGGCCGACACTGCACGCGGTGAACCATCACTAGCCCAGCGTTGTTTTAAAGTATCCAGCCAATCTGGTTTGGTGTTGGGCTAAAGTCACACAGATAATCGATGATTCTAACTACAGTAGAACTCAAGTTATGGCACAAAACGGGATTCAATTACGACCATCTGGAAAATGACCCAAAACACGTAGTCCATTCCCATTGTTTTTGATGGCATCGACATTTGATATTGGGGAGGTATGGAACCAAACAAACTTTTCTGAGAATGTGCTGGGGGGGGGGGGGGGGGTTGGTACGCTAGCCGTATCTATCCCATGAACTAGCACACAAAATAACCGAAGATGACCGAGAAATACGTTTGTGTAGCTGAGTCTGAATTATTCAGAAGACATTTTTTTATTATTGCCATAGTTGGAGTATTCGCCCCCAAAAAACATATGTATAGACACGAGTTTTAAACTGTAATTGCCTTAGAACTCAGGTCATGGCACAAAACATGATTACCAGATTTCAATAGCGGTCACTTTTAAACTGGCCTATTAAGCCAGATAATCCAATACAAGTAGTCCATCCCAAAAAAACTCGATCTCGGACTGTGCTGGGGGAGGGGGCTGCACGGTAACCCTATATGATACGTGGACTAGTGGCCATAAAAATAGAAGCCAAATATATATAAATAAATAAAGATCAATTTGGTGTGGCTACAGTATGAAAATTTTCAAATACTTACCGCCTTCAGGAAAAAACTACGAACATGAACAAATCGTCAACTTGATATTAAAAGGTCGTATCTGCAACTTTGTAAAGTGGTCAATACACCCTTCATTCCCCAGGTGACGAACTTAAAAAATAGATCAAACAGAAAACAAAAGAGCCGTTGATTCAATGTTATGTTAATGTTAGACAACATTAGAACAATGCATCTTGTTTGCTAGGAAATTACAAATAGCATTAAACATAAGTATGGCTATAATTATGGAATTTAGTGCAATGAGGACAAAATAGGGTAGCCTCAGCTTGTGTTCTCAGTTGCAAAAGATTATAAACAACTTAACTGTCAAAAAAAGACGTCTGAACAATCTAAAAAAAAAAATACTTTCAACAAGTCTATTGCGGTCTGCTGGATTTGATATGAGCATTATACTTTTATAATCACCAGGTGGGGATGCATGTCTTTTTCATTCATACACCAGGTGCCAGTGCAGCTGTTTGTTCGAGCGTGTTCTCCATACTTTTTGGACAAGGCTGCAGTCATGAATCTGATCTTCAACCCTCATATATATAAACCTATAGGGTCTATATAAATAGCCTAGATTATTCAATGTGTCCATCAGAATCTGCTTTAACAATATTATGTGGTAGTAGGTATAGGTGTCAGTCTATGAGCCCAGGGGGTTACCGTGCATCCCCCCCCCCCCCAGGACCTCCATGAGTGGTATCATTTTGTCTAGCGACATCTCCTGGGTCAGAATAAGCCTGTTAACACGTGATCTGTAGGGATGAAATTGCCAATATGACCGATTTTCAATATGGCCGGCATCAAAATAACCGGACTTACCAGATATTCATAATTGAGCATATATTGCCTCTTAATCTATCAAGAAAGACTATTTTGGTGTATTACAAATTTTGTCGTATCCAAATAACGGTCTCGTCGTCTAATAATGCAAAGGTCAAGACAGAGAATGCCAGTAAATAAAATATTAAGACAGCCCTGGTAATGACTATGTCCACTGACTCCACTGACTCCACTGACTGGCTGACTGACTGACTGACTGACTGACTGACTGACACTGACTGACTGACTGACTGACTGACACTTCCCGTCACATTGACTGACTGACAATTGTCCAGTTATCACGTGTCTGGTGCGATCTCTGAGATAATTCTCTTTTAATAATCCTTGGCTAAATTAGTGTGATATAGAGATTTCCTGTTCGTGCACAATGCTTCATTGCCGTGTGCTGAATGCAGACATTGCCACAGCCTATGTGATGATCGTCCAAGATAAATGAAGGCATTGATGTGAAATAAAATATTGTAAAATAATATAAACCTGGTGTATTAAGTGGTCAATTATGCCCAATATATCGATGTGAAATGATACATATAATTATTTAAGTTGAGAGTTGGAGGCCATGTTGCATTTCAGAGCCTCAGTCAGAAATGGGTGGTATTACACATCTCCATAAAAGATGGAAACTAATTCATTTTTACTTTGAGTTATGCATGGAACCAGTCTACTCACGAAACAATTTAAGGATGATGATGTTACTGAATTAATTAAGTCTAAAGTGCTGCTGACAACTGAATTTACTACGAGAGAGATACCAATTGGGCATTGATGAGAGAGAAATACATGTATACGATGTCCAATGAGTGCATCTCTGTCTACCGTGTCTAATGCACTGCCACGAAATAAGGGTCTTGACATGCGAAGAGGAAGTAATGCTGGAACGTGGTCAAAAGAGAATATATGCTTTCCGTGTCTAATGCGCTGCCACGAAATAAGGGTCTTGACATGTGAAGAGGAAGTAATGCTGGAACGTGGTCAAAAGAGAATATATGCTTTCCGTCTCTAATGCGCTGCCACGAAACAAGGGTCTTGATATGCGAAGAGGAAGTGATGCTAATTATATATAGTAGCAAAAAAGACACTCTGGAAAGCGTAGAAACCTAAAATATATACATACAAGTGCATAATTATGCTACAGTAACTGGAGTATTCAATAAGACAATGGTAAAAAATATATGGTATTGTTTTAAATTATATATAATATCATGCAAGTACAATAAATGTGACATAAATAGGTAATTCCGAGTCATGTGACCATGCAAGCACAGTCGCTATGAGCTCGGAGATTCCCTGACATTGACTAGTGGAGCAAACTTAACGACGTAATAACAGTAGTAATGGCGGTTAAAAATTATTTGTGCAATTCACACAGGACATGGCCCTCGCACAAAAACATTACAGCTTATTTTAATTCACTATATTGTTTAATTCATACTGTTTCAATCACGACCTAGGGAGTGCCACATACTTGGAGTTACAATCGAAGAAAAACATTACCGACTTCATAGAAAAAATCAGTTGACTTAGCAACTCTGAAATCCTCCATAAGGCCCCACCTCGTCTGATAACAAAGGCGACGGAAACGTCCCTAAACGGCCCTAAAAAGCCAAATGATAGGATCCGAGAGCAACAACCGTCCTGATATGTGGTAATAATACTCAAGTCAGATAACGAGGACATGATAATATGAATAATATAGCGACAGGTGACAAATTTAATATACTCAGTATTTTTACCTCTTAATTTGTTTAAAACAACCATTAAAAAATTGTGCTAGTGACTTCACCACTGTTATGTCTCTAGATGTCATAATTTGTAGAAACATTTCATTTGTCGGTTGTATATTGATAATTGCGGCTACAGAATCAAACAAGATTTCGCGTTCATTATTCATAGCGCTACAGTGGAGAATAAGATGTATTTCGTCGTCGATTTCGTTTAATTCACACCTTGTGCATATTCGCTGATTTTTTGGAGTGTTTGGATTATTCAATTGTCCTCTTTCTATATTTAGATCATGTGAGCTCATTCGATATCTCGGGGGGGGGGGGGTGCCACCCCCGCGTGGTCCTCCCTGGACAACTTCATAGAAGGCCAAGCACACCCAAACGTTTTTGCATTTCTGCAGTTTTCATCAAACCAATTAGTTTATCTATTTTTTGTGTCGTGAAGATTCTTTCTCATGTGTTTTTTGTGTTTGCTTTCCTGTAGTTCAGGGTTTTTCACCGAGGTTGTTATGCTTATTTTCCAATAATTTTTAGCTCAAATTCATTATATATCCTTTATATATTCATATTTTTTATATATTTTTTCATTGTACAGTGGGTTCTTTGATCTGTGCTGGGTGATTTCTCTGGGATGTCGCCCCCGGATTGATCGTCCAGCATATACTTTGTACATATACAGAATTGTTTGAAGTATATATTATTGTGTCGTCATTGATTGATTCACCAGGATTGTAATAATTTAATGGTTTCTCTGTTCATTGTTTCATATATATAATCATATTTATGTCAATTTATATACATACAATCACTCTAATTTCATGGAGATATAGTGACTTGATAAGACGTTCATTTCATAATCACTTAATATTTTACATTATTTATGTTGACATTTTTATACTCATTAAACTGTGTTGTAGTGCAGGCGCTACAGATTGTCATCAAACTCGTTACATATAGGTGCCAGGAGCATCATCATGTTATCATATCAAGCGTTTTAATCTAAATATTTTAGTGTGAAAGTACTGTTATTAGCTTTGTCTTTTCTTTACCACTTTTACTGTACAATATGGCATATTGTACAGGACTTTTCACTTAAATGGCCATACTGGCCGAAAAGTGAAGTAAAACAGACATTTTACTGACTTACTTACTATTCGATATCTCGCCATTACTGTTATGAGGTGGTTCCCCCTTATGTGTAAGATATATGGTTCAACACAGAAATATTTTTTTACTAATACATATGTGCGCAGCTTACTCGAGCTCTCAATATCTTTTACCACCGCTGTGTAAATATTCTAACTATTGATTCTTTAAATGAAAGCATTAATTTATTTGTACCCCCAATATTCTGCGATTCCCAAGCCGGGTTCGTTCGAGGACAGAGCGAATACAGTAACATCAATTCGTGAAGCCAATGGCATCTAGCTCAAGCAGCATATTGTAGGCATTTCTGACTGGATGGCTACACCGATATTTTACAGTTTTTATGTGTTGCCGGATGATCAGTGGAAATCGACCCGTGTCCCCATATATTGCAGGTGTAGGTGTTTTGCTTTCTAACACCAAGTGTAGATTTAATAACTTTTAGATGGATATATACCATATATCACTTCCATATTCTAGTATGGGCAATATTTGGCAATCAAATACCTTGAACGCAATAGTGGGTGACAATTTACCGACCACAGGACGGGACTGTTTACGTAGAACAAAAATTGCTATCACAGCTTGGGCAGCAAGATGAGAAAAAGTTTCTTTTAACACGTTATTAGCGGACTTGGTGTTATACACCACACCAAGGTATTTATATTGTTCAGCTTTTTCTATAATGTTATCATCATAGTGGAAGCTTCCACATACTGTTCTGTAACGCTCATTAAAGACAAAAACTTTTGTTTTAGGAATGCTTACTATGATATGCCATAGTAGTGGGCTGCATATATGAAAAAAAACCACCCCTGAAATAATTGCAACAAAAGGTTTCTCAACAGTTTATTGTAGTATCAGGTGTGCTTAATAACATATCAAAAGTTTACCAAAATCTGACCATGCAAAAAGTACTATTTTCAAGATGATGTCCAAGATGGCGACCAAAATCCAATTATTTGCTCATCTATCATCCGAAATGACTCATTTTGATGCATTGTCACTTGTTTTAGGTCTAATATGGTACATAATGTACTTTACTCACACCACACTCAAAATATAAGTTTTGAAATGTAAGATGGCGTACCAAAATGGCCGCCGAACTGCAAAAATTAAAGGGATAAATAAGAATCAATCTATACATCATTTCTTTTCTACAATATTACCACAGGAGCTAGCTAAGGTTGAATAGGACTGTCGAGGTTTGACTGTAAAATTTGATTATATACTGTCTGGACATAAAAAGCGGCTGATGGTCAATTGACCCCAAGATGTAGTCAAAGGTCATAAAAATCAATACAAATCAAATCGTTGTTATATAGTGATATTTATACTCAAATCGTCGGAAATTAAATAGCGATTACTAATATATACATTAAAAATTTCAAAAAATGATATAAACAAAATATACCACAAATATATGGGGTCAAAGGTCACAAAAATCAATAAAAATGAGAATTTTGCTGTATATAATTGTCATATGTATACTCAAATTGTCTGAAATTTAAGGCTGGTTACAAATATAATACATTATAAAGCCAAACATGTTATAAAAGAAGACATGCTATTTTTTCGTTGTAAAAATCGAAATCTTGACTCATATCGGTTTACACTTGAATATGAGCATATACGTAAAATTCGCGGTTTTTTATTATTCATTTGAAATTATAGGTGCAATGGACATATACAAGGTTTTTTTCAAAAACGTGCGTTAAGCAGCATATAGACTACATATGTTTTTTAACACGTTATTTAAAATTGTAAATTGTATACATACACAGATTCTAAATCATGTGCTAGTCGGTTCCGGGAATATTCAATGAAATGTATAGACAAATTAGACAAATAGATTAGGATGAACATTATTTAATAATTTCGGAAAAAAATAACATTATAACTACCACCCAGGATCATGCCTTTCAAATTACAGCAATTAATATTGCAGTCATTTTGACTCAAGAGCTGCAAAATTTTAACGTTCTCCACAGAATGATCACACTAATCGCTAATTGAATTCTAGAATGTTAGAAAAAGCGGCTTTAAAACGATTTTAACTATCGTCATTATTAGAAATGGCCGCTATGAAATCTTTTATTTTGCAGTCAAGGCTTCCAATAATCCGACTGTGACCTAAACAGGATTAATGTTGCCTGATTTCTGAGTACTATTTTTTATCATGCTTACCTGCAAAAGTGTATACCGTACCTTTGTCGACCCTGTATCCTTTTGTAGTATAGTCCAGGGCATATGAAACCAGTGGTTCTAAATTTCATGTCTGGGGCGATTAGTCGCTAGGCCCATTTTCGAAATGTTACCTCTAACTGTTCAGTTCATCCTAATTTAGTCCAAAATGAGCGGTGGGATCTCAAAATTAAAATATCTCTGGAACCCCTTGGTATATTTAATAATGTTGGTGTCTATTTTTATATATTGATGGAGATACCAGGCATACCACACGATTTGGAGTAAAGATCAAAGGCCAAGGTCATATTTATCGTCAAATTATGCACAAAAACAGCAAAACTAATAAATGATCTATATTGTTATATTTTTAACACCGGCTGTAAGCATTAAGTATTCTTTTCCTGGTCTGGTACTCGCCGTCTTTAGAAATTGTTATTCTCTCAGCACGTATCTTTGTAATTTACCCCTGTTATGCAGGGACAACTCAAATTGTAACATATCTAAAACCGATTTTGAGAATATTATTCTTTCCTATGTATGTTGATATGTCTGACTAGCTTTATATATATCCATGACCTCATGTATCGGAGCCAAAGGCTATTGTAAATTAAAAAGAACAATTGTTTGCAACACATACTTGTTAACTTTATTCAAAACTACATACCGCAATGTAAAAATCATTGCCCAGGCAGTCTAAAAGATTGCCGAAGTTGATATTTGGCCTTATGCCCTGCCCAGAATTTCAACATTATTCCCCGATGGTTTCTGCCCCTATATTACACCTTTTAAAGGCCAAAGACAGCCCACAAAATGGCTTCTGAGTTGGTGCCAATAACTATACTCAGGTCCACCGGTAATGCCTATATTAGATAATACCACTTTTTTGGATAGCTTTAACACGAACAATCTGTTTAGGGGGTATTTTTTTCAATAACAAGATCAAATGTTAAATGTCAGCAATTATTGGAAAATATCAATTGTCGCCCTTTAAAGTTTTTCCATCGGCCTCTAGCATATATTTTCGATTTTAAACGCCTCTCTATTGCCCTTTAAAGCCTCCTTCGCCCTTTAATGACTCTATGTTGCCCTTTATCACTTCCCAATTGCCGTTTAACGTCTTTCAGTCATGTTTTGTCGCCTTTCTGTGGCCCTTTAAATGTGTTTTTGTCGCCTCTTGTCGCTCTTTACTGTCTCCCCGTCATCTTTCAAAGCTTATATTTCTGTCACCCTTTGACTGCCATCTGTCGCCTTTTACCACCTTTTTGCCTTCTGTTTAGCGCCCCTGTGTCGCCCATTGAACCTCCCCATCGCCGTTTACAGCCTCCTCGTCGCCTTTAAAGCCTGCCATGCGGTTTCGAATTTCGCTTGGTGCAGGATTTTCAGAGAAATATCATGTTTCTCCCCTCTCAATATTGTGACATTGTTTCGATGTTGTGTTCAATGCGCCGAAATGGCTGCAGGACTGTATTCTCCCCATGGCGTTAAGATGGCACATGAATGAACAGCTCCAGTGACCAGGGGGTAAATATGTAATGAAATACTTGATATCAGATTATAAACCTGCACCTTTACCTTTTTTACCTTCGACCCAATATATTTGCGTTATATTTTGTTTATATCATTTTTTGACCAAATAAGTTATATTCTAGTAATCAATACTAATTTTTTATTTTTTGTGACCTTTGACCCCATATATTTGCGTTATATATTTTTTTGTTTATATAAGTTTTTTGCCAATATAAAGTATATATTAGTAATCACTATTGAATTTCCGTCAATTTGAGTATACATATGACTATATAACAAAGATTTAATTTTGATAGATTTTTGTGACCTTCGACCACATATTGAGTTCAATCTGCCGTGTCCAGGCAGTATATAATCAAATTTTAAAGTCAAGCCTAATGGATTTCGACAGTTCTACTCAACCTGAGCTAGCTCCTGCAGTAATATATTAGATAAGAAATGATGTAAGGAGTGATTCTTATTATTTCCTTCAATATTTGCAGTTTGGCGGACATTTTGTTCCGCCATCTTGAATTTTATAACTTATATTTTGACTGTGGTGTGTGTGAAGTACCCTATGTACCATATTACACCCAAAACAAGTGACAATGCATCAAAATGAGTCATTTCGGATGATTAATGGGCAAATAATGTGAATTTTAAAGATTTGGCGGCCATTTTGGACGCCATCTTGGAAAACATATTTTTTGCATGGCCAGATTCTGGTAAACCATAGATGCAGCCCACTATAGGGAAGTATATGAATACAGGGCAGTTAGCTGTTTTTGTAATCCCTCGGCAGATTCTGAAAAAAGGACAAGGTCATCTGCAAATAAAAGATATAGCTTTAGTAAGGTGTCCACAGCGATACCTTGATCTTGGTCAAATGATGCGGATATTGTAAAAATTCCGTGAATAGTTTGGGACTGAGCATACCGCCTTGTAGAACCCCAAATTCGCTTTTTAATATGTCACTGATATGCGAGTCCCATTTTACACGCACTCTGCTTTAGAAAACATGCTTTTAATTAGTATTAGTTTGCGTCGGTGTAGAATTCTAAATAAACTAAACATATCTAAAGCTACCCTGCATCATGTAGGTATAGGTATGTGTTATGATAATAAATGGAACTATGATTTTAACATTGACTAAATAAGAGTAATAATATTTGGCGATGAATCAAAGTAATACAAATATAATATTACAATAAACAACCGTGTTAGTCAATCCACAGAAAGCCATTCATATCTAGGGGTATCTATATGTAGCAAAAGAAAGGTAGCAATAGATTTTACTAAAGGAAAAATAAAACAAAATTGAAAACATGATGTTTAAACAAATAATTAAATTATTAAAAAATAATTAAATAATTATTAAACAAATTTAAACATGATTCAACAAATGCATTTACTAAAGAAAATAGAGGGACGGGGTATTCCGTTTTTTTTGTCCAAATCCATCACTGCTTCACAGTTACGAAAGGAATGAAAAAAAAGAATGCATGTAGCTTCAGGCCAATTTCGAAGTGGTAAGGGTGCACATTTCTGACGTGGGCACGCTTTATATATTTCTGGCACGGCAGAGGGTGGGTGTTTGAACATGGACAGGCTTACATCTACCCCAGCCCACGTCCGAACCATCTGTCTATGGGGGCAACACTATACAGCAGTGACACCTGTCACGAAGCTGTGATGACGTAGATCCTGGTCTCTGTCACACACTGTTACCAGGGTTACTGTCTGTATGTTATTAGATTACCAAAGGAAGCTTTTTCCTCAGAACGGGCATCTTTCTGCAAACATGGCAAAAGCCTGTCATCAAGATATTTGAAGACATCACGCTTTGACCTGAGTCAGCCGGTTACTTGTAGTCGTTATTCATTATTATTCAGTTAACTACCTGACGGTGGGAAGGGCGAGGTTTTACAAAATAATATTATGTATATTTTGTAGATGAGTAGCCTACATTATAGGCGAGCATCTCAGAGCTATTGGGGTCGAGATGGCAACGGACGTATTACAAGCTGAAAACACAAATACTAGTAGCCGAAATCTGTTTGGGGTTTCTTTTTGCCATTTTTATACAATAGAGACATTTAAATGAATTTCGGTATAAAGTTTCACAAGTACATTTTCTAACATGATTGAGATGAGACTTGATACAGATTTAAGAAGGAAAAATAATTGAAATTTTGAATTGATTCTTTGATCCCAAAAATGGCAGAATACATTAAAAGATTATTAATTGAAATTAGCAAAATTTAAAATTTAAAAGCTTACACTTAATCAATTAAAGCTCTGTAACTGATCTATAACATATGACAAGAAAAAATAATTCTGAAACCCGGCAAACACATTTTTTAATGACATTTGTACAACGTCGACCAATTGTCTTCGACGTTGATCTAATATTGTACACATGTTATGAAAATCTTTTGCGTTTACTGGGATAACATTGTCCAGTCGATTTGATATAAGGCACCAATGGACGTAAATATCATTATTGACAAAAAACGCATGATGTCTTTAAAACATAACTGTATTATAGCGCTATACACAATGTCGTTACACAATGAATGTCAAATTATGGAGATTTCCAAAGGCAAAATCGCCACTCAATGCGGTAAGATAGATGCTCAGAATAAGCCTACACTGCTTTTGTCCATTTAGATACAGTGGGGACTAAAGTGTCACTCTTTAAGAATACGTATTGTGTCTTTTGTTAGAAAGATACAATGTTTTATTTCAGCCTTTCACATTTTGCCGACTGTCGTCGCTGCAGATATCTTCATTAAGTCGGTCTCGCGGTTTAAGGAGCCGTCATAAAGAAAGGTCATACAATGTCTCCACAGAATGAATGACAAATAATGGATATGTCAGAGAGCAAAATTCTCACACAATGCGGTAAGATATATTCTCACAATAAGCCTACACTGTTTATGTCCATTTAGATACAGTAGGGACTAAAGTGTCACTTGTTACGAATAGATTTTGCGTCCTTTGTTGAGTGGAGACAATGTTTATTTTCAACTTTTCAGATTTTGCCGACTGTCTGTCTCTGCAGATGTCTTCATCAACCCTCTCAGTACGGCAGCCTTCTTTATACGTCAGAATCTGACGTCTGTAGACGTCAGATTAAGACGTCTAAAGACGGCTCCTGCACTGACAAAATTAAAATATTTCTGATGGTCGTACACCCATAACATATGTTTTCAAATGAAGTGAGAAGAGCTGACAAGGACATTTAAGATGATTTCAAATTGGAGAAACCCTTTGGTCTCCATTTTTTATGTAAAAACGGTGATAAAGTCAACTCATACAAATACGTGGCCTGAAACGTTCATAAAAAAGTCATACTAATAATAATGCACGGTCTGAAATATGTGAAAAGGCACGTTTTCTATGTTCCTGCTTGACGTGTTCTTTGTGCAGGTTGACCCATATCTTAGGAATGTGATTGCTCAAGACGTTTTTCTCGACCAATCACATGTCATACGATAAGGGCCAGTCGGTTTGCGGATACCAGTCACATGCTGCTTTGTCCGTCATTTCTTTTTGGACATGAACGTCTTTGACTACAATTATTTCATGTCAGTGGACACTCTATTGAAAAAAATGTCTTTTGAAATGCAATTAGGTTTTTCTGTCTTTTTATGCGGGCTGACTTGCTATTTCAGGTCAATCAATCAATCAATCAATCAATCAATCAATCAATCAATCAATCAATCAATCAATCAATCAATCAATCAATCAATCAATCAATCAATCAATCAATCAATCAATCAATCAATCAATCAATCAATCAATCAATCAATCAATCAATTAATCAATCAAACAATCAATCAATCAATCAATCAATCAATCAATCAATCAATCAATCAATCAATCAATCCATCAATCCATCAATTCATCAATCCATCCATCAATCCATCCATCCATCCATCCATCCATCCATCCATCCATCCATCCATCCATCCATCCATCCATCCATCAATCAATCAATCAATCAATCAATCAATCAATCAATCAATCAATCAATCAATCAATCAATCAATCAATCAATCAATTAATCAATCAATCAATCAATCAATCAATCAATCAATCAATCAATAAAACTTCCATAGCGCCTATAGCCTCAGCGGACCGAGCTCAGAGGCGCAAAAATCCTTAGCGTGATCATATGTCATATTCGAGGCCAAAGTAGGTTCATCAACAGCTAGGAGCCGACGACTGAGGAGCTAGGGTGAGATCCAGATCAAATAGGTGAGATTTAAGTAATTTCCTGAATGTTAAAATTGTTTCGGCATTACGTATGGGCACAGGCAAGGCGTCCCATAAGGCTTGGCCAGATATAGAGAAAGCTCTTGACACAGTGTTTGTTTTTTTATACGGGGTACAACGAATATATTTGAATTTGTGGAGCGTAAATATTTTGAGCGTTTCGGCCGAACAAGTAAATTAGCCAGATATACAGGTTGGTTTTCTTTTATGGTTCGGAAAGTTATCGTGCATATTTTAAAATGAATTCGACACTTGACCGGAAGTCAATGTAATCATTTTAGAATAGGAACCGGACGACTAAATCGTGAGGCCTTGGTTACCACTGTTGCAAGGCAGTTCTGAACGCGTTGTAATCTAGCGATATCCTTGTCTGGCATATTGTGAAAAAGGGAGATACAATAATCTAACTTGCTACTGACGAGTGCCACTGCAATTTGCTTGGCAAGATCTAAGGAAAGACTTTTTCTAATTCGACGCAGGTCACGGATATGATAGAAGCGTGCCCTACATGTTTAAGATATGTGATTTCGGAAATTCAGACTACTGTCAAATACTACACCACGATTTTTGGATGATGCAGATGGATTTGTGTCCTGACCTAGAATTAAGCATGGGAAATTATGCAAGAATTTTCTCTCTAAAGTTTGATCCCAATAAGAAGAAATTTTGTCTTGCCATGATTAAGCTTCTGCTTAGACCCTGTCACCCAGGCCGACACACCTGTTATACAATGTTGCAACTTCTCAAGATATTCCTTAGCGTTTGCAACTGATAGACACATGTGAATTTGAGTATCATCATCAAAACTAGATATAGTAGCGCTGAGTGGTGTAGTATGTCAGGTATAAAGAACTGGTCTAACACAGAGCCCTGTGGAACTCCATATGAGAGTGTGACTTTATCTGACAGAGTGTCTTTAATTTGTACGGATTGGAGCCTATTTTGCAAATAAGAAGAAAGCCAAATTTGAGGCTGCCCAGATATTCCATACCTATCAGAAAATCTATCTGTTAATGCGGCATGGTCAATGGTGTCGAAGGTGGCCGACAAGTCAAGCAAGGTTAAAGCCGTAACTTCACCCTTGCCCATACTAATAATGATATCGTTATTTATTTTTTACAGAGCCGATTCTGTAGAATGAAGTTTCCTGTAGGCTGATTGTAATGGATTGGATAGATGGTTATTTTATATGAGCTTGCTGCCGATTGGCTACTACCTATTCTAGGATTTGGGAAATGAAACACAAGTTGGATATAGGCCTGTAATTTTTCAGTTAGTTTTTACGAAGAGGTGTTTTTTATGTAGTGGTCTTACATGAGCTTCTTTTAAATTTTGAGGTAATATACTAGCTCCCATTGAAATGTTAATTATGTCAGTGATGGGAATTAGTAATATGGCAAGACAATTTTTCAACAAGCTTGAGGATGAGCTTAAAATAAGATTTTTAATTTCACGTTCAAAAGTGTTCATTTTGAATCTAGTTTCTAGTTTCTGCACTGGTGGAATATTCGGTACTTTATCTTAACATTTGGAACGGATAGTTTAATTTTATTCACAAAATACTTAGAGAAATTATCAAAAAACTGATTTTACTGATGTGAATTCTGGTAGAGCCGGTGGTGGAATTGAATTCTATGCAGAATGTTATTTATTGCGTCCAATAGGCGACGGGGATTGTCTGAATTTTCTAAAATAACATCAGCTAAATATTTCGATTTAGCTAAATATTTCAATTTAGCTTTTGTCATCATTCTATTATACAAGTGGCATTGATGTTTGTAACGAGAACGATCTAGATGTGTGCGACACTGTTTAGCAAGTGCTAAATACATATCAATTCATGTTAAAAAACATAGATAAATAAATAAATAATTTGTATTCACAAAGATAGTTGAAAATTGTTTAAAACGTGTGAATGCTGTCTTATCTTGACAAGGACGTATAAGTCACAGTCACAGTCTCTACGTGATTAAAACACACAAACTACATTATTTACTTTGTCCGACCACGACATTCTAAGCCAGGAATGGAGAGTTATTGTTGACCAAATAGTAACCAATTATCATGGTAGGTCTATGGTATTGTAATCAGTCAGGTGTGACCGAGCTGTTGATTATGAGGGATTCTCGTTAGGGTCGGGTGTGTTTTAAGTCAGTTAAAAACCTCGGACCTTAGCTGTGGAAACGGCATCGGCCTTCGGCCTAGGCCTTTCCACAGCTAAGAATTTAGTGCTACTCGGGCTTTATCCTATACATAAGTCACACCCGCCCTGAAGCTGTGATGATGAGTTCCCTGATTTCTCTCAGACAGAATTACCGGTTGAGTATTATTAGATCACGGGAGAAATCCCGGTGACTTCCTCCTCAGAAGGTTATTCTTATCAGTGAATACTGAACATTGTCCCAATGTTGGATCTATGTTGCTCGAATGTCGTAGACCAACATTGAACCAACATTGGTTCAATGTCTCATTGCAATATATTTTCTTATGTTTTGTGGGTTTCTACAAACTTGGCCAGGCTGTAGTAGTAGTAGTATCTAGTAAAAAATATACATGGTTCAGCCGGAACACGTCATAAGCGCAAGCTATTGTTGACTTCATTTTACCTCATGAGGCATCATCATACCAGATTGCTGATATTTTACGTTTTGCGTCAGCTATAGCTTTGTTAGAAAAAGGAACAGATGCCAGGAGTGTATACATGTGTATATGATCAACACGTTATTACACACGATAGAAGCGTTCATAGTAAATAAACAACGCCTCTATACTAAAATAAAAATCAGTTTAATATACATTATACCGTCTCATGCTCCTCCTACACAGTCTATTTACAAATATTAGGCATATATTGCTTTCGTTAACCAACAAAACGATACCAGACCAGGCAATTATACAAATTCATAAAGTATGTCACCACCTTCACAACATTGTTGTATAAACGACGAGCCAATTAGGGGTAAATAGACGAATAGTTTGCACCATACCACGCAATCATGTCGTCAAAACTGATATAATCGTCACAGTATAAAACTACAAAGGTTGATTTTTTCACAATTTTTCACCATTTTCTACTATTTAGTGGTAAAATTATATAGGTTTATAAGGTTGATAGCGTGTGTTTTATCAGACATTGGGCAATAGAGCAAAAGGCGAGTTCATAGCATTGTTGAGATTTCTGTATAAATTATGTATGCCTGCCAAGAATGAGTAGGGCTGTTCCATTCCAACAGGTGGTCTTATGATATATTTATTTAGATCAAATCTCGAGTGAACACAGTCTTTTTAAATCACTTAGGCCTTTATCAAACAATTGATATAGTTACATCAAGGAGGGGAAACATAGACATTTCTTAAAACAAAACATCTACAGCGGAGATCGAGCCCGGAACTCTTGGCATGACAGGCGCACGATTATAACGAACATTTCCCCTCATGTCCTGACTGAAGTGGAATGACGTCCAACCTCTCTGTTTATGATCATTGTTAGAAACTACGTGACGATCATCACGTCTCGTAGCGTGTTCACGGCGCGTTTTAGTGGAAATATTTTTTGTGGGACTTAATTACGGAAATCAATTAGGGTAATTAACATGCACATTGCACATTGTTTTGTTATTGTCTTGTAATAGATAATATACACTCTTAACCCTTTGACTTCCAGGCCGGGGTGCATGCCAGGATCCAGATATACTGGTGTGGGAGTTTTATTTTTCGTCATTTGAAGCTGGAATTGCTAACGCAATTTCCAGCATCAAATGACGAAAAATACATAGATGTAGTATATATTTGACGAAAATTTGTGTCATTTTATGGTTACGTTCATTGACGAATGACGACGGAAATTTCCGTCATGTATGGTAGTGAAAAGATTAAGGCGGTCAGATGTAGAGCAAATTTTCGTTGTTTGTTTACATGAGATAATACAATATACGATCCCATATCGTGGTGTGCATAACCATGCATTTAAATAGAAATAAATAAAAGCGAGTCAGAATATGACCATAATATGTGTCATTTAGAAATGTCCCATGCCCAAATCATTAAGTGCCCTTTTTCCAGTGCATCTATCCTTCTAAGGAACATTGTGAACATGCATAATTAGCATATACTATTTGTAAAATGTTGTGGGCCCTATGATTTATGGTACAAAAATACATATCCCATCAGGTGCTCACATTATGTTGTTTGAATGTTTAGCGAAAGTGTAGACCTACAACCACTATCATGATTTTCCAAGTTGAAATCCGATTTTTACTTTTTGAAAAAAAATTATATTCTCATAGTATGGTCGTGCCGGCGAGATGATGCAATCTGTTTCACAAAAAAAAAATTGTCAAGAAAAACACGTTTTACAATAGCAGCGCTCTGTTATGTTTACCAAGTAATAAACAGAGAGAAATGTATGCATTTTGTAATACACCGTGATATTACAAACAACAGTAACTGCCTAATTAAAAAGTAGGCCATTTACCTTTATATGACTGCATAATAAAGCACAGTGACGGGTATTCAAAACCCTTTCAATGATTATGTGGATAAACCAGACCAGAGCCGCAGTATTTTGCTTGTTTTCATAACGTGTTTCCGTCATTACTTCTGCTTATATCTATCTCGCTGTACTGTTCGGCTAGCGGCATGAGTAATCCTATTAGGTTTATTCTCACAATGCTAATAAAGCCATTAGGTCTACGCCTTTCAAGTATTGCCGTATCGAATAACGGAACAACATTACACTAATGTGCAATGTGTAAAATACATCAGGATAACCACCTCCCCACGTGACCGTGGATCAATGATACAAGTGAACAGATTCTCATTAGCAAAGTATTCATCTTAGTTTAACTAATCATCTGGACTTGATTAATTTATTAAAATGAATATCATGCAAACTAACATTTCTTAAAACAAAACATCTACAGCGGAGATCGAGCCCGGAACTCTTGGCATGACAGGCGCACGATCATAGCGAACATTTCCCCTGATGTCCTGACTGAAGTGGAATGACGTCCAACCTCTCTGTTTATGATCATTGTTAGAAACTACGTGACGATCATCACGTCTCTTAGCGTGTTCACAGCGCGTTTTAGTGGAAATATTTTTTGTGGGACGTAATTACGGAAATCAATTAGGGTAATTAACATGCACATTGCACATTGTTCTGTTATTGTCTTGTAATAGATAATATACACTCTTAACCCTTTGACTTCCAGGCCGGGGTGCATGCCAGGATCCAGATATACTGGTGTAGGAGTTCTATTTTTCGTCATTTGAAGCTGGAATTGCTAACGCAATTTCCAGCTTCAAATGACGAAAAATACATAAATGTAGTATATATTTGACGAAAATTTGTGTCATTTTATGGTTACGTTCATTGACGAATGACGACGGAAATTTCCGTCATGTATGGTAGTGAAAAGATTAAGGCGGTCAGATGTAGAGCAAATTCTCGTAGTTTGTTTACATGAGATAATACAATATACAATCCCACATCTTGGTGTGCATAACCATGCATTTAAATAGAAACAAATAAAAGCGAATCAGAATATGACCATAATATGGGTCATTTAGAAATGTCCCATGCCCAAATCATTAAGTGCCCTTTTTCCAGTGCATCTATCCTTCTAAGGAACATTGTGAACATGCATAATTAGCATATACTATTTGTAAAATATTGTGGGCCCTATGATTTATGGTACAAAAATAAATATCCCATCAGGTGCTCACATCATGTTGTTTGAATGTTTAGCGAAAGTGTAGACCTACAACCACTATCATGATTTTCCAAGTTAAAATCCGATTTTTACTTTTTGAAAAAAAATTATATTTTCATAGTATGGTCGTGCCGGCGAGATGATGCAATCTGTTTCACAAAAAAATTGTCAAGAAAAACACGTTTTACAATAGCAGCGCTCTGGTATGTTTACCAAGTAATAAACAGAGAGAAATGTATGCATTTTGTAATACACCGTGATATTACAAACAACAGTAACTGCTTAATTAAAAAGTAGGCCATTTACCTTTATATGACTGCATAATAAAGCACAGTGACGGGTATTCAAAACCCTTTCAATGGTTATGTGGATAAACCAGACCAGAGCCGCCGTATTTTGTTTGTTTTCATAACGTGTTTCCGTCATTACTTCCGCTTATATCTATCTCGCTGTACTGTTCGGCTAGCGGCATGAGTAATTCTATTAGGTTTGTTCTCACAATTCTAATAAAGCCATTAGGTCTACGCCTTTCAAGTATTGCCGTATCTAATAACAGAACAACATTACACCAATGTGCAATGTGAAAAATACATCAGGATAACCACCTCCCCACGTGACCGTGGATCAATGATACAAGTGAACAGATTCTCATTAGCAAAGTATTTATCTTAGTTTAACTAATCATCTGGACTTGATTAATTTATTAAAATGAATATCATGCAAACTAAGGTTAAAACTGATTAGTGAAAACTTTAAACATGCAAATCAAGTTTTATATGTTGTTATTTTCACATCAATGTGACACACTTGTATCCCGAAAACACGCTCCAATACGTGATTAATAAGCCTACATCTACTATACTGCAAACACATGTTGGTTTAATGTCGGGCCAGCGTCGTATACGGTGGACCAGAATCAAATACAAACTGTGTTAAAAGTTCATTATCAAGCAGATTTAGCCTTTTTGATAACTCTAACTAAAATCCAACTAAAATTATCCTAACTTTCTCCCATTTCCATAACACAAGTTAAGATGTTCTAAACGTTTCTAATGGGAAGGAGATAAAATTAAGATACTCGTAATATTCAATTTTTAGTGGGATGGACCCCTGATCCAAACTTTTTATTCTACAATATTAACATGAAATGCCTATTATATATGATATACGTCGAAACGGTACAAGATTGTAGTTGAGAGATGCTGTTACAGCAAACGTGGCGTCATCAAGGACTGGAGTAAACACGGGATATAAATCTGGACCAATATAGGCCAGCGTGACAGACAGTGGACCAGCTCAGATTTAGCGTTGACATCACATCTCACCAAGGACTTCTTACGCTCTTTAATTTAAATTTTTTGTCACCTGAAGTTGTGTCTGGCTATCGCGAACCACAACTTCAAGTGACTGAAAATTACTCGGATTTGTAAAATTATGTGATATCGTATACGATTTTCACACATATAGAACATTTTGCACTTCTGCAAACGGGCTGGACAAGTGCGAATAAACCAAATAATACCACAATAGTCGTGATGAGGTAGGAATCTGGATGCATGCTTGGTCAGCGTGGCAGACAGTGGACCAGTTGTGGTTTAGCATTCTATCCTCTATCCACGTTTTGTGTGTACTGAGCGTGGATGTGACAGTTTAATCTGTTACTATGTTAAACATGACGTCACCACATGTGATCAAAGACTGTGTGTGACATTTAAGGGCCACACCGGACGTGACGTCATCAATGATCCTTAGGGTCCGTTTCACATTTCACGTGATAGCTAAAGGGCGGATATGTGTCATCGTGGCTGTGCACATACAGTGCTCCAAACTGTTCAAAGGCCTGGAGTGTACAGTGTTGCCTATGGTACTGTGCACTATAAAGAACCCTTGAAGTCATTCGAAATAAGAGTAAGGCATAGTCCCGACTTTGGGCTTCCTTCTGTCGCGATATTGTCATGGTTGTGCAGAAAGCGACGTAAAACAATATATTCACATTTCACGTTACGCCAGACGTGAGTCAAATGCAGCTAACTAATCCTTTACAGGTGTTATAGGGTGTGTCAACTTACAGGAAGGTTATCGCCGTATCGATTCTAAGCATAATAATACCAAATAGTGTGTCAAGTCTTGCTTAACTCTTTCAAGCCTGGATTTACCATTGTCATCTTCATCCACTGCAAGCTGCGAATTGATGTCGCAATTCTCGACTTGTAGTGGATAAAGATGACTTGAACTCGGTGACACATGAAGTAAAGATATCGTTAATATTTAAACTGTTATATGTGAAGGTTTGTTCTAAAACCCCTCGGTGTAGAAAAATAATGTATCTTTCAGAGATTCTAAATGATGCTTAATTGATAGACTGAAGTGTTGAGGATTTACCCTTACAGTGAGGGGATCGACTTTAGACGTCAGAATCTGACGTCAGTAGACGTCAGATCCCGACGTCTAAAGTCAATTCCCGCACTGTAAGAGTAAAAATATTTATAATGGTCGTAGACCGATAACATAGGTATTCAAATGAATCGGAAAGACCTAAATAAGACGTTTATGATGATTTCAAATTAAAAAAACCCTTTGGTTTCCATGGTTTACACAAAGTAATTATAAGTTATAAGGGTTGAAGGGTTAAGGTTTAAGGGTTAATGTGATATGAACAAACAAAAGTATCTGATTACTTACACATTCCATGCGATGGAGCATTAAGGGTTAATGTGACATGGACAAACAAAAGCATCTGATTACTTACACATTCCATGCGATGGAGCATTAAGGGTTAATGTGACATGAACAAACAAAAGTATCTGATTACTTACACATTCCATGCGATGGGAGCTAAAGGGTTAATGTGACATGGAGAAACAAAAGTATCTGATTACTTACACATTCCATGCGATGGAGCATTAAGGGTTAATGTGACATGGAGAAACAAAAGTATCTGATCACTTACACATTCCATGCGATGGAGCATTAAGGGTTAATGTGACATGGACAAACAAAAGTATCTGATTACTTACACATTCCATGCGATGGAGCATTAAGGGTTAATGTGACATGGAGAAACAAAAGTATCTGATTACTTACACATTCCATGCGATGGGAGCTAAAGGGTTAATGTGACATGGAGAAACAAAAGTACCTGATTACTTACACATTCCATGCGATGGAGAATTAAGGGTTAATGTGACATGAACAAACAAAAGTATCTGATTACTTACACATTCCATGCGATGGGGCATTAAGGGTTAATGTGACATGAACAAACAAAAGTATCTGATTACTTACACATTCCGTGCGATGGAGCATTAAGGGTTAATGTGACATGGAGAAACAAAAGTATCTGATTACTTACACATTCCATGCGATGGAGCATTAAGGGTTAATGTGACATGGAGAAACAAAAGTATCTGATTACTTACACATTCCATGCGATGGGAGCTAAAGGGTTAATGTGACATGGAGAAACAAAAGTATCTGATTACTTACACATTCCATGCGATGGAGCATTAAGGGTTAATGTGACATGGAGAAACAAAAGTATCTGATTACTTACACATTCCATGCGATGGGGCATTAAGGGTTAATGTGACATGAACAAACAAAAGTATCTGATTACTTACACATTCCGTGCGATGGAGCATTAAGGGTTAATGTGACATGGAGAAACAAAAGTATCTGATTACTTTCACATTCCATGCTATGGAGCATTAAGGGTTAATTTGACATGGACAAACAAAAGTATCTGATTACTTACACATTCCATGCGATGGAGCATTAAGGGTTAATGTGACATGGAAAAACAAAAGTATCTGATTACTTACACATTCCATGCGATGGAGCATTAAGGGTTAATGTGACATGGACAAAGAAAAGTATCTGATTACTTACACATTCCATGCGATGGAGCATTAAGGGTTAATGTGACATGGAGAAACAAAAGTATCTGATTACTTACACATTCCATGCGATGGAGCATTAAGGGTTAATGTGACAGGAACAAACAAAAGTATCTGATTACTTACACATTCCATGCGATGGAGCATTAAGGGTTAATGTGACATGGACAAACAAAAGTATCTGATTACTTACACATTCCATGCGATGGAGCATTAAGGGTTAATGTGACATGAACAAACAAAAGTATCTGATTACTTACACATTCCATGCGATGGAGCATTAAGGGTTAATGTGACATGGAGAAACAAAAGTATCTGATTACTTACACATTCCATGCGATGGAGCATTAAGGGTTAATGTGACATGAACAAACAAAAGTATCTGATTACTTACACATTCCATGCGATGGAGCATTAAGGGTTAATGTGACATGAACAAACAAAAGTATCTGATTACTTACACATTCCGTGCGATGGAGCATTAAGGGTTAATGTGACATGGAGAAACAAAAGTATCTGATTACTTACACATTCCATGCGATGGAAGCTAAAGGGTTAATGTGACATGGACAAACAAAAGTATCTGATTACTTACACATTCCGTGCGATGGAGCATTAAGGGTTAATGTGACATGGAGAAACAAAAGTATCTGATTACTTACACTTTCCATGCGATGGAGCATTAAGGGTTAATGTGACATGGAGAAACAAAAGTATCTGATTACTTTCACATTCCATGCGATGGAGCATTAAGGGTTAATGTGACATGAAGAAACAAAAGTATCTGATTACTTACACATTCCATGCGATGGAGCATTAAGGGTTAATGTGACATGAAGAAACAAAAGTATCTGATTACTTACACATTCCATGCGATGGGGGCTAAAGGGTTAATGTGACATGGACAAACAAAAGTATCTGATTACTTACACATTCCATGCGATGGAGCATTAAGGGTTAATGTGACATGAACAAACAAAAGTATCTGATTACTTACACATGCCATGCGATGGAGCATTAAGGGTTAATGTGACATGAACAAACAAAAGTATCTGATTACTTACACATTCCGTGCGATGGAGCATTAAGGGTTAATGTGACATGGAGAAACAAAAGTATCTGATTACTTACACATTCCATGCCATGGGAGCTAAAGGGTTAATGTGACATGGACAAACAAAAGTATCTGATTACTTACACATTCCATGCGATGGAGCATTAAGGGTTAATGTGACATGGAGAAACAAAAGTATCTGATTACTTACACATTCCATGCGATGGAGCATTAAGGGTTAATGTGACATGGAGAAACAAAAGTATCTGATTACTTACACATTCCATGCGATGGAGCATTAAGAGTTAATGTGACATGGAGAAACAAAAGTATCTGATTACTTACACATTCCATGCGATGGGAGCTAAAGGGTTAATGTGACATGGAGAAACAAAAGTATCTGATTACTTACACATTCCATGCGATGGAGCATTAAGGGTTGATGTGACATGGAGAAACAAAAGTATCTGATTACTTACACATTCCATGCGATGGAGCATTAAGGGTTAATGTGACATGGAGAAACAAAAGTATCTGATCACTTATACCTTACATGCGATGGAGCATTAAGGGTTAATGTGACATGGAGAAACAAAAGTATCTGATTACTTACACATTCCATGCGATGGGAGCTAAAGGGTTAATGTGACATGGAGAAACAAAAGTATCTGATTACTTACACATTCCATGCGATGGAGCATTAAGGGTTGATGTGACATGGAGAAACAAAAGTATCTGATTACTTACACATTCCATGCGATGGAGCATTAAGGGTTAATGTGACATGGAGAAACAAAAGTATCTGATTACTTATACCTTACATGCGATGGAGCATTAAGGGTTAATGTGACATGGACAAACAAAAGTATCTGATTACTTACACATTCCATGCGATGGGAGCTAAAGGGTTAATGTGACATGGACAAACAAAAGTATCTGATTACTTACACATTCCATGCGATGGAGCATTAAGGGTTAATGTGACATGGACAAACAAAAGTATCTTATTACTTACACATTCTATGCGATGGAGCATTAAGGGTTAATGTGACATGGACAAACAAAAGTATCTGATTACTTACACATTCCATGCGATGGAGCATTAAGGGTTAATGTGACATGAACAAACAAAAGTATCTGATTACTTACACATTCCATGCGATGGAGCATTAAGGGTTAATGTGACATGAACAAACAAAAGTAACTGATTACTTACACATTCCATGCGATGGAGCATTAAGGGTTAATGTGACATGAACAAACAAAAGTATCTGATTACTTACTCATTCCATGCGATGGAGCATTAAGGGTTAATGTGACAGGAACAAACAAAAGTAACTGATTACTTACACATTCCATGCGATGGAGCATCAAGGGTTAATGTGACAGGAACAAACAAAAGTATCTGATTACTTACACATTCCATGCGATAGAGCATTAAGGGTTAATGTGACATGAACAAACAAAAGTATCTGATTACTTACACATTCCATGCGATGGAGCATTAAGGGTTAATGTGACATGGACAAACAAAAGTATCTGATTACTTACACATTCCATGCGATGGGAGCTAAAGGGTTAATGTGACATGGACAAACAAAAGTATCTGATTACTTACACATTCCATGCGATGGAGCATTAAGGGTTAATGTGACATGGAGAAACAAAAGTATCTGATTACTTTCACATTCCTTGCGATGGAGCATTAAGGGTTAATGTGACATGGAGAAACAGAAGTATCTGATTACTTACACATTCCATGCGATGGAAGCTAAAGGGTTAATGTGACATGGACAAACAAAAGTATCTGATTACTTACACATTCCATGCGATGGAGCAATAAGGGTTAATGTGACATGGACAAACAAAAGTATCTGATTACTTACACATTCCATGCGATGGAGCATTAAGGGTTAATGTGACATGGACAAACAAAAGTATCTGATTACTTACACATTCCATGCGATGGAGCATTAAGGGTTAATGTGACATGGAGAAACAAAAGTATCTGATTACTTACACATTCCATGCGATCGAGTATTAAGGGTTAATGTGACATGAACAAACAAAAGTATCTGATTACTTACACATTCCATGCGATGGAGCATTAAGGGTTAATGTGACATGGAGAAACAAAAGTATCTGATTACTTATACCTTACATGCGATGGAGCATTAAGGGTTAATGTGACATGGAGAAACAAAAGTATCTGATTACTTATACCTTACATGCGATGGAGCATTAAGGGTTAATGTGACATGGAGAAACAAAAGTATCTGATTACTTATACCTTACATGCGATGGAGCATTAAGGGTTAATGTGACATGGAGAAACAAAAGTATCTGATTACTTACACATTCCATGCGATGGAGCATTAAGGGTTAATGTGACATGGACAAACAAAAGTATCTGATTACTTACACATTCCATGCGATGGGAGCTAAAGGGTTAATGTGACATGGAGAAACAAAAGTATCTGATTACTTACACATTCCATGCGATGGAGCATTAAGGGTTAATGTGACATGGAGAAACAAAAGTATCTGATTACTTACACATTCCGTGCGATGGGAGCTAAAGGGTTAATGTGACATGGAGAAACAAAAGTATCTGATTACTTACACATTCCATGTGATGGAGAATGAAGGGTTAATGTGACATGGAGAAACAAAAGTATCTGATTACTTACACATTCCATGCGATGGAGCATTAAGGGTTAATGTGACATGGAGAAACAAAAGTATCTGATTACTTACACATTCCATGCGATGGAGCATTAAGGGTTAATGTGACATGGACAAACAAAAGTATCTGATTACTTACACATTCCATGCGATGGAGCATTAAGGGTTAATGTGACATGGAGAAACAAAAGTATCTGATTACTTACACATTCCATGCGATGGAGCATTAAGGGTTAATGTGACATGAACAAACAAAAGTATCTGATTACTTACACATTCCATGCGATGGAGCTAAAGGGTTAATGTGACATGGAGAAACAAAAGTATCTGATTACTTACACATTCCATGCGATGGAGCATTAAGGGTTAATGTGACATGGACAAACAAAAGTATCTGATTACTTACACATTCCATGCGATGGAGCATTAAGGGTTAATGTGACATGAACAAACAAAAGTATCTGATTACTTACACATTCCATGCGATGGAGCATTAAGGGTTAATGTGACATGGACAAACAAAAGTATCTGATTACTTACACATTCCATGCGATGGAGCTAAAGGGTTAATGTGACATGGAGAAACAAAAGTATCTGATTACTTACACATTCCATGCGATGGAGCATAAAGGGTTAATGTGACATGGAGAAACAAAAGTATCTGATTACTTACACATTCCATGCGATGGAGCATTAAGGGTTAATGTGACATGGACAAACAAAAGTATCTGATTACTTACACATTCCATGCGATGGGAGCTAAAGGGTTAATGTGACATGGAGAAACAAAAGTACCTGATTACTTACACATTCCATGCGATGGAGCATTAAGGGTTAATGTGACATGGAGGAACAAAAGTATCTGATTACTTACACATTCCATGCGATGGAGCATTAAGGGTTAATGTGACATGGAGAAACAAAAGTATCTGATTACTTACACATTCCATGCGATGGAGCATTAAGGGTTAATGTGACATGGAGAAACAAAAGTATCTGATTACTTACACATTCCATGCGATGGAGCATTAAGGGTTAATGTGACATGGAGGAACAAAAGTATCTGATTACTTACACATTCCATGCGATGGAGCATTAAGGGTTAATGTGACATGGAGAAACAAAAGTATCTGATTACTTACACATTCCATGCGATGGAGCATTAAGGGTTAATGTGACATGGAGAAACAAAAGTATCTGATTACTTACACATTCCATGCGATGGAGCATTAAGGGTTAATGTGACATGGAGAAACAAAAGTATCTGATTACTTACACATTCCATGCGATGGAGCTAAAGGGTTAATGTGACATGAACAAACAAAAGTATCTGATTACTTACACATTCCATGCGATGGAGCATTAAGGGTTAATGCGACATGGAGAAACAAAAGTATCTGATTACTTACACATTCCATGCGATGGAGCATTAAGGGTTAATGTGACATAAACAAACAAAAGTATCTGATTACTTACACATTCCATGCGATGGAGCATTAAGGGTTAATGTGACATGAACAAACAAAAGTATCTGATTACTTACATATTCCATGCGATGGAGCATTAAGGGTTAATGTGACATGGAGAAACAAAAGTATCTGATTACTTACACATTCCGTGCGATGGGAGCTAAAGGGTTAATGTGACATGGAGAAACAAAAGTATCTGATTACTTACACATTCCATGTGATGGAGAATGAAGGGTTAATGTGACATGGAGAAACAAAAGTATCTGATTACTTACACATTCCATGCGATGGAGCATTAAGGGTTAATGTGACATGGAGAAACAAAAGTATCTGATTACTTACACATTCCATGCGATGGAGCATTAAGGGTTAATGTGACATGGACAAACAAAAGTATCTGATTACTTACACATTCCATGCGATGGAGCATTAAGGGTTAATGTGACATGGAGAAACAAAAGTATCTGATTACTTACACATTCCATGCGATGGAGCATTAAGGGTTAATGTGACATGAACAAACAAAAGTATCTGATTACTTACACATTCCATGCGATGGAGCTAAAGGGTTAATGTGACATGGAGAAACAAAAGTATCTGATTACTTACACATTCCATGCGATGGAGCATTAAGGGTTAATGTGACATGGACAAACAAAAGTATCTGATTACTTACACATTCCATGCGATGGAGCATTAAGGGTTAATGTGACATGAACAAACAAAAGTATCTGATTACTTACACATTCCATGCGATGGAGCATTAAGGGTTAATGTGACATGGACAAACAAAAGTATCTGATTACTTACACATTCCATGCGATGGAGCTAAAGGGTTAATGTGACATGGAGAAACAAAAGTATCTGATTACTTACACATTCCATGCGATGGAGCATTAAGGGTTAATGTGACATGAACAAACAAAAGTATCTGATTACTTACACATTCCATGCGATGGAGCATTAAGGGTTAATGTGAAATGGACAAACAAAAGTATCTGATCACTTACACATTCCATGCGATGGAGCTAAAGGGTTAATGTGACATGGAGAAACAAAAGTATCTGATTACTTACACATTCCATGCGATGGAGCATTAAGGGTTAATGTGACATGAACAAACAAAAGTATCTGATTACTTACACATTCCATGCGTTGGGAGCTAAAGGGTTAATGTGACATGGACAAACAAAAGTATCTGATTACTTACACATTCCATGCGATGGAGCATTAAGGGTTAATGTGACATGGAGAAACAAAAGTATCTGATTACTTACAAATTCCATGCGATGGGAGCTAAAGGGTTAATGTGACATGGACAAACAAAAGTATCTGATTACTCACACATTACATGCGATGGGAGCTAAAGGGTTAATGTGACATGGAGAAACAAAAGTATCTGATTACTTACACATTCCATGCGATGGAGCATTAAGGGTTAATGTGACATGGAGAAACAAAAGTATCTGATTACTTACACATTCCATGCGATGGAGCATAAAGGGTTAATGTGACATGGAGAAACAAAAGTATCTGATTACTTACACATTCCATGCGATGGAGCATTAAGGGTTAATGTGACATGGAGAAACAAAAGTATCTGATTACTTACACATTCCATGCGATGGAGCATTAAGGGTTAATGTGACATGGAGGAACAAAAGTATCTGATTACTTACACATTCCATGCGATGGAGCATTAAGGGTTAATGTGACATGGAGAAACAAAAGTATCTGATTACTTACACATTCCATGCGATGGAGCATTAAGGGTTAATGTGACATGGAGAAACAAAAGTATCTGATTACTTACACATTCCATGCGATGGAGCTAAAGGGTTAATGTGACATGAACAAACAAAAGTATCTGATTACTTACACATTCCATGCGATGGAGCATTAAGGGTTAATGTGACAAGGACAAACAAAAGTTTCTGATTACTTACACATTCCATGCGATGGAGCATTAAGGGTTAATGTGACATGAACAAACAAAAGTATCTGATTACTTACACATTCCATGCGATGGAGCATTAAGGGTTAATGTGACATGAACAAACAAAAGTATCTGATTACTTACACATTCCATGCGATGGAGCATTAAGGGTTAATGCGACATGGAGAAACAAAAGTATCTGATTACTTACACATTCCATGCGATGGAGCATTAAGGGTTAATGTGACATGGACAAACAAAAGTATCTGATTACTTACACATTCCATGCGATGGAGCATTAAGGGTTAATGTGACATGGACAAACAAAAGTATCTGATTACTTACACATTCCATGCGATGGAGCATTAAGGGTTAATGTGACATGGACAAACAAAAGTATCTGATTACTTACACATTCCATGCGATGGAGCTAAAGGGTTAATGTGACATGGAGAAACAAAAGTATCTGATTACTTACTCATTCCATGCGATGGAGCATTAAGGGTTAATGTGACATGGAAAAACAAAAGTATCTGATTACTTACACATTTCATGCGATGGAGCATTAAGGGTTAATGTGACATGGAAAAACAAAAGTATCTGATTACTTACACATTTCATGCGATGGAGCATTAAGGGTTAATGTGAAATGGACAAACAAAAGTATCTGATTACTTACACATTCCATGCGATGGAGCATTAAAAGTTAATGTGAAATGGACAAACAAAAGTATCTGATTACTTACACATTCCATGCGATGGAGCATTAAAAGTTAATGTGACATGGACAAACAAAAGTATCTGATTACTTACACATTCCATGCGATGGGAGCTAAAGGGTTAATGTGACATGGAGAAACAAAAGTATCTGATTACTTACACATTCCATGCGATGGAGCATTAAGGGTTAATGTGAAATGGACAAACAAAAGTATCTGATTACTTACACATTCCATGCGATGGGAGCTAAAGGGTTAATGTGACATGGAGAAACAAAAGTATCTGATTACTTACACATTCCATGCGATGGAGCATTAAGGGTTAATGTGAAATGGACAAACAAAAGTATCTGATTACTTACACATTCCATGCGATGGAGCATTAAGGGTTAATGTGGCATGGACAAACAAAAGTATCTGATTACTTACACATACCATGCGATGGAGCATTAAGGGTTAATGTGACATGGAGAAACAAAAGTATCTGATTACTTACACATTCCATGCGATGGAGCATTAAGGGTTAATGTGACATGGAGAAACAAAAGTATCTGATTACTTACAAATTCCATGCGATGGGAGCTAAAGGGTTAATGTGACATGGACAAACAAAAGTATCTGATTACTTACACATTCCATGTGATGGAGCATTAAGGGTTAATGTGACATGGAGAAACAAAAGTATCTGATTACTTACACATTCCATGCGATGGAGCATTAAGGGTTAATGTGACATGGAGAAACAAAAGTATCTGATCACTTACACATTCCATGCGATGGAGCATTAAGGGTTAATGTGACATGAACAAACAAAAGTATCTGATTACTTACACATTCCATGCGATGGAGCATTAAGGGTTAATGTGACATGGACAAACAAAAGTATCTGATTACTTACACATTCCATGCGATGGAGCATTAAGGGTTAATTTGACATGGACAAACAAAAATATCTGATTACTTACACATTCCATGCGATGGAGCATTAAGGGTTAATGTGACGTGAACAAACAAAAGTATCTGATTACTTACATATTCCATGCGATGGAGCATTAAGGGTTAATGTGACATGTAGAAGCAAAAGTATCTGATTACTTACATATTCCATGCGATGGAGCATAAAGGGTTAATGTGACATGGAGAAACAAAAGTATCTGATTACTTACACATTCCATGCGATGGAGCATTAAGGGTTAATGTGACATGGAGAAACAAAAGTATCTGATTACTTATACCTTACATGCGATGGAGCATTAAGGGTTAATGTGACATGGAGAAACAAAAGTATCAGATTACTTATACCTTACATGCGATGGAGCATTAAGGGTTAATGTGACATGGAGAAACAAAAGTATCTGATTACTTACACATTCCATGTGATGGAGCATTAAGGGTTAATGTGACATGGAGAAACAAAAGTATCTGATTACTTACACATTCCATGCGATGGAGCATTAAGGGTTAATGTGACATGGAGAAACAAAAGTATCTGATTACTTACACATTCCATGCGATGGAGCATTAAGGGTTAATGTGACATGGACAAACAAAAGTATCTGATTACTTACACATTCCATGCGATGGGAGCTAAAGGGTTAATGTGACATGGAGAAACAAAAGTATCTGATTACTTACACATTCCATGCGATGGAGCATTAAGGGTTAATGTGACATGGAGAAACAAAAGTATCTGATTACTTACACATTCCGTGCGATGGGAGCTAAAGGGTTAATGTGACATGGAGAAACAAAAGTATCTGATTACTTACACATTCCATGTGATGGAGAATGAAGGGTTAATGTGACATGGAGAAACAAAAGTATCTGATTACTTACACATTCCATGCGATGGAGCATTAAGGGTTAATGTGACATGGAGAAACAAAAGTATCTGATTACTTACACATTCCATGCGATGGAGCATTAAGGGTTAATGTGACATGGACAAACAAAAGTATCTGATTACTTACACATTCCATGCGATGGAGCATTAAGGGTTAATGTGACATGGAGAAACAAAAGTATCTGATTACTTACACATTCCATGCGATGGAGCATTAAGGGTTAATGTGACATGAACAAACAAAAGTATCTGATTACTTACACATTCCATGCGATGGAGCTAAAGGGTTAATGTGACATGGAGAAACAAAAGTATCTGATTACTTACACATTCCATGCGATGGAGCATTAAGGGTTAATGTGACATGGACAAACAAAAGTATCTGATTACTTACACATTCCATGCGATGGAGCATTAAGGGTTAATGTGACATGAACAAACAAAAGTATCTGATTACTTACACATTCCATGCGATGGAGCATTAAGGGTTAATGTGACATGGACAAACAAAAGTATCTGATTACTTACACATTCCATGCGATGGAGCTAAAGGGTTAATGTGACATGGAGAAACAAAAGTATCTGATTACTTACACATTCCATGCGATGGAGCATAAAGGGTTAATGTGACATGGAGAAACAAAAGTATCTGATTACTTACACATTCCATGCGATGGAGCATTAAGGGTTAATGTGACATGGACAAACAAAAGTATCTGATTACTTACACATTCCATGCGATGGGAGCTAAAGGGTTAATGTGACATGGAGAAACAAAAGTACCTGATTACTTACACATTCCATGCGATGGAGCATTAAGGGTTAATGTGACATGGAGGAACAAAAGTATCTGATTACTTACACATTCCATGCGATGGAGCATTAAGGGTTAATGTGACATGGAGAAACAAAAGTATCTGATTACTTACACATTCCATGCGATGGAGCATTAAGGGTTAATGTGACATGGAGAAACAAAAGTATCTGATTACTTACACATTCCATGCGATGGAGCATTAAGGGTTAATGTGACATGGAGGAACAAAAGTATCTGATTACTTACACATTCCATGCGATGGAGCATTAAGGGTTAATGTGACATGGAGAAACAAAAGTATCTGATTACTTACACATTCCATGCGATGGAGCATTAAGGGTTAATGTGACATGGAGAAACAAAAGTATCTGATTACTTACACATTCCATGCGATGGAGCATTAAGGGTTAATGTGACATGGAGAAACAAAAGTATCTGATTACTTACACATTCCATGCGATGGAGCTAAAGGGTTAATGTGACATGAACAAACAAAAGTATCTGATTACTTACACATTCCATGCGATGGAGCATTAAGGGTTAATGCGACATGGAGAAACAAAAGTATCTGATTACTTACACATTCCATGCGATGGAGCATTAAGGGTTAATGTGACATAAACAAACAAAAGTATCTGATTACTTACACATTCCATGCGATGGAGCATTAAGGGTTAATGTGACATGAACAAACAAAAGTATCTGATTACTTACATATTCCATGCGATGGAGCATTAAGGGTTAATGTGACATGGAGAAACAAAAGTATCTGATTACTTACACATTCCGTGCGATGGGAGCTAAAGGGTTAATGTGACATGGAGAAACAAAAGTATCTGATTACTTACACATTCCATGTGATGGAGAATGAAGGGTTAATGTGACATGGAGAAACAAAAGTATCTGATTACTTACACATTCCATGCGATGGAGCATTAAGGGTTAATGTGACATGGAGAAACAAAAGTATCTGATTACTTACACATTCCATGCGATGGAGCATTAAGGGTTAATGTGACATGGACAAACAAAAGTATCTGATTACTTACACATTCCATGCGATGGAGCATTAAGGGTTAATGTGACATGGAGAAACAAAAGTATCTGATTACTTACACATTCCATGCGATGGAGCATTAAGGGTTAATGTGACATGAACAAACAAAAGTATCTGATTACTTACACATTCCATGCGATGGAGCTAAAGGGTTAATGTGACATGGAGAAACAAAAGTATCTGATTACTTACACATTCCATGCGATGGAGCATTAAGGGTTAATGTGACATGGACAAACAAAAGTATCTGATTACTTACACATTCCATGCGATGGAGCATTAAGGGTTAATGTGACATGAACAAACAAAAGTATCTGATTACTTACACATTCCATGCGATGGAGCATTAAGGGTTAATGTGACATGGACAAACAAAAGTATCTGATTACTTACACATTCCATGCGATGGAGCTAAAGGGTTAATGTGACATGGAGAAACAAAAGTATCTGATTACTTACACATTCCATGCGATGGAGCATTAAGGGTTAATGTGACATGAACAAACAAAAGTATCTGATTACTTACACATTCCATGCGATGGAGCATTAAGGGTTAATGTGAAATGGACAAACAAAAGTATCTGATCACTTACACATTCCATGCGATGGAGCTAAAGGGTTAATGTGACATGGAGAAACAAAAGTATCTGATTACTTACACATTCCATGCGATGGAGCATTAAGGGTTAATGTGACATGAACAAACAAAAGTATCTGATTACTTACACATTCCATGCGTTGGGAGCTAAAGGGTTAATGTGACATGGACAAACAAAAGTATCTGATTACTTACACATTCCATGCGATGGAGCATTAAGGGTTAATGTGACATGGAGAAACAAAAGTATCTGATTACTTACAAATTCCATGCGATGGGAGCTAAAGGGTTAATGTGACATGGACAAACAAAAGTATCTGATTACTCACACATTACATGCGATGGGAGCTAAAGGGTTAATGTGACATGGAGAAACAAAAGTATCTGATTACTTACACATTCCATGCGATGGAGCATTAAGGGTTAATGTGACATGGAGAAACAAAAGTATCTGATTACTTACACATTCCATGCGATGGAGCATAAAGGGTTAATGTGACATGGAGAAACAAAAGTATCTGATTACTTACACATTCCATGCGATGGAGCATTAAGGGTTAATGTGACATGGAGAAACAAAAGTATCTGATTACTTACACATTCCATGCGATGGAGCATTAAGGGTTAATGTGACATGGAGGAACAAAAGTATCTGATTACTTACACATTCCATGCGATGGAGCATTAAGGGTTAATGTGACATGGAGAAACAAAAGTATCTGATTACTTACACATTCCATGCGATGGAGCATTAAGGGTTAATGTGACATGGAGAAACAAAAGTATCTGATTACTTACACATTCCATGCGATGGAGCTAAAGGGTTAATGTGACATGAACAAACAAAAGTATCTGATTACTTACACATTCCATGCGATGGAGCATTAAGGGTTAATGTGACAAGGACAAACAAAAGTTTCTGATTACTTACACATTCCATGCGATGGAGCATTAAGGGTTAATGTGACATGAACAAACAAAAGTATCTGATTACTTACACATTCCATGCGATGGAGCATTAAGGGTTAATGTGACATGAACAAACAAAAGTATCTGATTACTTACACATTCCATGCGATGGAGCATTAAGGGTTAATGCGACATGGAGAAACAAAAGTATCTGATTACTTACACATTCCATGCGATGGAGCATTAAGGGTTAATGTGACATGGACAAACAAAAGTATCTGATTACTTACACATTCCATGCGATGGAGCATTAAGGGTTAATGTGACATGGACAAACAAAAGTATCTGATTACTTACACATTCCATGCGATGGAGCATTAAGGGTTAATGTGACATGGACAAACAAAAGTATCTGATTACTTACACATTCCATGCGATGGAGCTAAAGGGTTAATGTGACATGGAGAAACAAAAGTATCTGATTACTTACTCATTCCATGCGATGGAGCATTAAGGGTTAATGTGACATGGAAAAACAAAAGTATCTGATTACTTACACATTTCATGCGATGGAGCATTAAGGGTTAATGTGACATGGAAAAACAAAAGTATCTGATTACTTACACATTTCATGCGATGGAGCATTAAGGGTTAATGTGAAATGGACAAACAAAAGTATCTGATTACTTACACATTCCATGCGATGGAGCATTAAAAGTTAATGTGAAATGGACAAACAAAAGTATCTGATTACTTACACATTCCATGCGATGGAGCATTAAAAGTTAATGTGACATGGACAAACAAAAGTATCTGATTACTTACACATTCCATGCGATGGGAGCTAAAGGGTTAATGTGACATGGAGAAACAAAAGTATCTGATTACTTACACATTCCATGCGATGGAGCATTAAGGGTTAATGTGAAATGGACAAACAAAAGTATCTGATTACTTACACATTCCATGCGATGGGAGCTAAAGGGTTAATGTGACATGGAGAAACAAAAGTATCTGATTACTTACACATTCCATGCGATGGAGCATTAAGGGTTAATGTGAAATGGACAAACAAAAGTATCTGATTACTTACACATTCCATGCGATGGAGCATTAAGGGTTAATGTGGCATGGACAAACAAAAGTATCTGATTACTTACACATACCATGCGATGGAGCATTAAGGGTTAATGTGACATGGAGAAACAAAAGTATCTGATTACTTACACATTCCATGCGATGGAGCATTAAGGGTTAATGTGACATGGAGAAACAAAAGTATCTGATTACTTACAAATTCCATGCGATGGGAGCTAAAGGGTTAATGTGACATGGACAAACAAAAGTATCTGATTACTTACACATTCCATGTGATGGAGCATTAAGGGTTAATGTGACATGGAGAAACAAAAGTATCTGATTACTTACACATTCCATGCGATGGAGCATTAAGGGTTAATGTGACATGGAGAAACAAAAGTATCTGATCACTTACACATTCCATGCGATGGAGCATTAAGGGTTAATGTGACATGAACAAACAAAAGTATCTGATTACTTACACATTCCATGCGATGGAGCATTAAGGGTTAATGTGACATGGACAAACAAAAGTATCTGATTACTTACACATTCCATGCGATGGAGCATTAAGGGTTAATTTGACATGGACAAACAAAAATATCTGATTACTTACACATTCCATGCGATGGAGCATTAAGGGTTAATGTGACGTGAACAAACAAAAGTATCTGATTACTTACATATTCCATGCGATGGAGCATTAAGGGTTAATGTGACATGTAGAAGCAAAAGTATCTGATTACTTACATATTCCATGCGATGGAGCATAAAGGGTTAATGTGACATGGAGAAACAAAAGTATCTGATTACTTACACATTCCATGCGATGGAGCATTAAGGGTTAATGTGACATGGAGAAACAAAAGTATCTGATTACTTATACCTTACATGCGATGGAGCATTAAGGGTTAATGTGACATGGAGAAACAAAAGTATCAGATTACTTATACCTTACATGCGATGGAGCATTAAGGGTTAATGTGACATGGAGAAACAAAAGTATCTGATTACTTACACATTCCATGCGATGGAGCATTAAGGGTTAATGTGACATGGACAAACAAAAGTATCTGATTACTTACACATTCCATGCGATGGGAGCTAAAGGGTTAATGTGACATGGAGAAACAAAAGTATCTGATTACTTACACATTCCATGCGATGGAGCATTAAGGGTTAATGTGACATGGACAAAAAAAAGTATCTGATTACTTACACATTCCATGCGATGGGAGCTAAAGGGTTAATGTGACATGGAGAAACAAAAGTATCTGATTACTTACACATTCCATGCGATGGAGCATTAAGGGTTAATGTGCCATGGACAAACAAAAGTATCTGATTACTTACACATTCCATGCGATGGGAGCTAAAGGGTTAATGTGACATGGACAAACAAAAGTATCTGATTACTTACACATTCCATGCGATGGAGCATTAAGGGTTAATGTGACATGGAGAAACAAAAGTATCTGATTACTTACACATTCCATGCGATGGAGCATTAAGGGTTAATGTGCCATGGAGAAACAAAAGTATCTGATTACTTACACATTCCATGCGATGGAGCATTAAGGGTTAATGTGCCATGGAGAAACAAAAGTATCTGATTACTTACACATTCCATGCGATGGGAGCTAAAGGGTTAATGTGACATGGACAAACAAAAGTATCTGATTACTTACACATTCCATGCGATGGAGCATTAAGGGTTAATGTGACATGGAGAAACAAAAGTATCTGATTACTTACACATTCCATGCGATGGAGCATTAAGGGTTAATGTGACATGGAGAAACAAAAGTATCTGATTACTTACACATTCCATGCGATGGGAGCAAAAGGGTTAATGTGACATGGACAAACAAAAGTATCTGATTACTTACACATTCCATGCGATGGAGCATTAAGGGTTAATGTGACATGGAGAAACAAAAGTATCTGATTACTTACACATTCCATGCGATGGAGCATTAAGGGTTAATGTGACATGGACAAACAAAAGTATCTGATTACTTACACATTCCATGCGATGGAGCATTAAGGGTTAATGTGACATGGAGAAACAAAAGTATCTGATTACTTACACATTCCATGCGATGGAGCATTAAGAGTTAATGTGACATGGACAAACAAAAGTATCTGATTACTTACACATTCCATGCGATGGAGCATTAAGGGTTAATGTGACATGGAGAAACAAAAGCATCTGATTACTTACACATTCCATGCGATGGAGCATTAAGGGTTAATGTGACATGGACAAACAAAAGTATCTGATTACTTACACATTCCATGCGATGGAGCATTAAGGGTTAATGTGACATGAACAAACAAAAGTATCTGATTACTTACACATTCCATGCGATGGAGCATTAAGGGTTAATGTGACATGGAGAAACAAAAGTATGTCACTGTGTCAGAGCCTTGCGATGTCATCAGGGTAGGTGTAATATACATTTTAAATGATGTACTTTAGAAATTACACTAATTTTGCACTGTTTTTTTTCATTGTTTATTCTACAACAACCTTCAATGTAATTTAATCGGGATTTTTATTATCTTGCACTTTGGTGACGACAAGGTGTAATAAGTCAATAAGAAAAAAACACATACTGTATGAAATAGCACTAGGTATCTGCTCATATCTGAGATTGGTCTAGACCTGGGATTATGGCTCCTGTTTGACCAGATATTCCACCTTTCATATTGTCTGGCGCATGTATTGTGGCTTTCAGATGCCAGGAGCAGATGTTCTATGAATTAGATTGACTGGCTGAGGTATTCACAACACTCTCTTCATCACGTCTCGGCGAGATTCCATTCAGGGGATTGAGCAATGCTAATATCCGGAATCTGTTTTGGCCAATTGTTAAATTTGTGTATTAGATTCCAGTTATATCTCGCACCAAGATACGTTTCTGAGGGAAATGAGGAGTTTAAAATGTATGTTAACCACAATTTAAAAAAAGCAATTTCAGTATCTGAAAATTGATTATTTTATCTCATTTTAGCGACTGGAAGGTACATTTTTCATACACAAAATATGTACAGTCTATATGACAACAGGCCAGCGGGCACAATGTTAACCCAATGTTGGCTTAGTGTTGGCCCACCGGCTGCGACGCTGGACCAGCTTTAAACCAGCATTGTTCAACGTCTTGTGCTTGCGGGGCAAGGTTATTCAAATTATTATAAGTTGTCTGCCTCTAAGATTGTCTGCCCTCCGGTTATGATATTGTCTATTCCAACAATGTCTTCATTAATCTTCTTAGTAATTCCAAATCAGTGAACTTTACAAATTTCCGGAATCTGTTCTGACTTTTTGTTTAATGTTTGTATCAGATGCATCTTGAAATGAAAGGAAAGCCACAGGAGGCAGGCAGGCAGGCAGACGGGTTGCTTGGGCCTTCTGACTAATCTCTAAAATACAGCATTAATACTCCCCTCCTCTTTTCCTCATACACTCCCTACAGTGCAAGGTGTGACGCCCGTCCATTCACTGCTATCTCGTCTGACAATATGCGCCGATAGCCTCCTTTTAATTTTACAGAACACCCAACATCTGGACAACATACACAGTGCTCTGCGTATACTTCCCAGTGTACCTCAAGCTAAGATACGTCGGATCTCTGTCATAATGCGGGGTCATGACCCAGACGAGGGATCTGCCTTCACTCTCACACAAGAGCCACACTGATCGTCACCTGGGGAGAGCTTGGTCTCATAGAAAACCTACACCCCACCTGGTGACTGAAATTAAACTAATGTGAGTGAGCGCTACTTTTTTTGTATAGGATTTAAAAGTTATTCCTGTAAATCGCTCCGATTTAATTATTTTCAAATATAAAATTATGTCAAAAAACATTTTTTTATATAAAAAATTATTTTACTTTTGATTTAAAAAAATAATATCGAGTAAAAAAGTAACAGTTTTGTTTTCTGCATTAATCAATAACTATCTACATCTATATATAGGATATAATAAGGAGCGTGGTATAATCTGGACTAATTGTTAACCATTTGGGCCCTGAGCAAAATTGTCATTCGTTTGAAATTAGGTCTCGCTAACGCGATCCAAAACTTTAAGTGATTAAAGATTACATGAAATTGTGAAATTTAAGTAACAAAATATATAATCATCAGAGATCAGAGATTCTAGTGTTAACATTACAATGGTGAAATATTATTTCATAAACCATGAAGACCAAAGGGGTTTTTCAATTTGAAATCATCATAAATGATACTGTCAGCTGTGGCCACTTCATTTGAATACCCATGTCATGGGTCTACGGACAATTTTTTTTTATATTTCTGTCAGGCCGGGGACCGTCTTTAGATGTCAGATTCTAACATCAAAAGACGGTCCTCGCGTTGACAGGGTTAATGGAAATATACAAATATTACTCTAGTCGACATCAGTGTTCTAAAGGTTAAACATTGAAATATTACTCTATTCTACACCAGTGCTCTAAGGGTTAAAACACATACATATTACTGTAGTGGACACGCCAGAGTTCGGGGTTCGGTTCCCAGTCTCGGCGGCTTGAAAGAAACAAAAAATGTTTCTTCCCCATCCACGTGTAAAAGTCAGTATTGCGGGGAAGCTCTGTGACCGAGAGGTATCGTGCTCGGCCTCAGACCGCCAGGGCTCGAATTTCGAATCCTGTCTCTGGAGGACAGTGTCATCTCAATCATCTCACCATCCTCAGGAGGTTCTCCTGGCCCAGTTTAGCCTATATGGGCACAAAGGTGGCCTAAAGCCCGATTTATTTCATTTCATTTGATAGAATCTGAGGTGATTGTTAACGAGCTACTGCCCTCACTCCATGTTGGGTGACGACCCGTATCAGGTATTGAAAAACGCTGAAATAAACTTAAGTATTTCCAATAAACTTAAGTATTTCCAGTGAAATACATTTCACAAAATGCGCGTTTGACCAAATACATGGCTTGATCGACGACCATGTAGCGTGTTCAGAGACCACGAACCGCATTGACCATGTAAAACAAACCCTTCAAGTGTTAAATTTTCAATTTAAATCTTCACCCACTTGAAGTTGTGTCTCGCTACCGCGACCCACAACTTCAAGTAAGTTAGAATGACCCTTATTTTTTTAACTTAAAACCAAATATTTCAAAATATTGATGTTTAAACACACATTTCGTGCTCAATAACTCCTACTTAAAAACGGATTAAGAACGACTCTGGTCGCGCTTAGCGGTTGCACCCTTTAAGCCCTTACGATGCCTTAAAGCATCATTTTACATGCCTGAAAACATACTTAATTTTCCAAGGGTTTTTGAATGAAATTTTCCATTCCTGGTTTGCCAATACTTGGCAATTTTCTTTAATTTTTCACTCAGTTCAAGTCATCTTCATCCACTACAAGTTGAGAGTTGCGGCAGCAATTCGCGGCTTGTAGTGGATAGATATGACAAGGTAAAGTCAGGCTTGAAAGGGTAAAGGGTTGAAGTAGTTAAATTGAACTTTCGCGTTTCTGGTCTGTTCACATTTTAACTTTCGCGATCCTGGTCCGTTCACATTTTATCTTTCGCGTTTCTTGTCTGTTCACATTTTATCTTTCGCGTTTCTGGTCTGTTCACATTTTATCTTTCGCGTTTCTGGTCTGTTCACATTTTATCTTTCGCGATCCTGGTCCGTTCACATTTTATCTTTCGCGTTTCTGGTCTGTTCACATTTTATCTTTCGCGTTTCTGGTCTGTTCACATTTTATCTTTCGCGTTTCTTGTCTGTTCACATTTTATCTTTCGCGTTTCTGGTCTGTTCACATTTTATCTTTCGCGATCCTGGTCCGTTCACATTTTATCTTTCGCGTTTCTGGTCTGTTCACATTTTATCTTTCGCGATCCTAGTCCGTTCACATTTTATCTTTCGCGTTTCTGGTCTGTTCACATTTTATCCACATTATTTGACGAAATAACCATTGGTGCGAAAAGTGCTGTACATTGTAGGCGTATATTAGCACATGGTCTTAGCAAACAAATCGTCATTTCATTTATCTTAAATATAAAATAATTGGATTTTATCGGGATGAATAGTTTTGACTTTGTGGTCAAAGCATTGAGTCGCTGTTGAAAGCTATATTATTAATAGTAAATGCGATGACAATTACGTAGCTTTTCAAACAATTAGGCGCCCAGGTAATAATAGAACGGACACGGCGCCCAGGTAATAATAGAACGGACATGGCGCCCAGGTAATAATAGAACGGACACGGCACATGTATCACTAAACATATAATTAACAGTACTGACATAATGTGATTCATATTAATTAAAATATTTCCTGACCTGTGCTTTTGTAACCCTTTCAGTGCGGGGATCGGCTTTATACGTCAGAATCTGACGTCTGTATACTTATAACCCCTTACATGTTGCAGCCGCCGCATGGACATTATCAAGGAGATCTGACCACATGTCACATAAATATTAACAACAATATACTAGTAATCCACAACAAAACTCTTGGTCCATCATTTTCAAGTTTTTAGTTCATTTTTGTCCTCCATGACGCTGTGCCTCGCAGATTCAAGTGGATGCAAATTATTAGGGTTTGTCAAATTTAAGGCCAAATTTGTTTCAAGTTTTAAAGTTATGAGAAATAGTTCACATCCACATCCCGCGGAGGTTCCCGTAGCCCATTTTAGCCTATATGTGCACAAATGTAGCCTAAAACCCCATTCATTTCATTTTCTTTTTACATCCAAATATGTCTGTTTAAAGCGACACAATCAGGTCAAAAATCAACCAAAAGCCAACATTATATTTTCGTTTCTTGAAATGTTCATAACATGTGAACAAAGCCATAGACTATAATTGTGGAAGTCTTTCAAATATTGGGATGCTGTGGCAACGTAGCAAGGGTGCCGGAAGCCCCATTGATCAGTTATTCCTGTATTTCTTATTTTGGACATGCATGTCCGATATTAGATCTCGTTCTTATTTCTCGTTTAACTGGTAAATGAGCAACACCAAATTTAAAAAACTTAGTCTATGGATATGTTGACATAACCACCCCCAAAAAAAGATGATTTTGGCCTGATCGTTTCGCTTTAATATGATAATAAAAAAGACTGAACACGATTATAGTTATGATATGCATGCCTTTTTGTACTTTGGGTACGTCAATAGACATATTACTATTACTATGATGTTCGTGCTTGAATGATAATAATCTAAAATAAGTGATGTTTATTACTTTCGTACTGATAAGGAGGAGAAATAAATGTAACTTTAGATCTTGGTAGACATGCAGGAGGATGTGGACATCGTCTATCTAGATACCACTGCATATACGTTTTATATTTATTTAGTGTGTTCGTTTCTTCTTCCTTATAAAGCAGTAGCTCAGGTTGATCGTGTTTAGGTCGATGATAGGACCCTTCTTGATTCCTCACAACACACTCCATCACAGTAACATTTGTCCTGAGCTTTAAAAAATCACACGCCGCGGGAATAACTCCACGAACGTCAACCTTTAACTTCTCGTATTCAATCACAAATAATTCTCTCTCAGATTCAAGCCATGAAACTCCATGATCCAGCCAGTTTTTCATAACGCGTGATTTGAATTTATTCCAACCTGCGTAACGTAATAATAAGGAAGGTCATTGAGAGTTTTTACACATTCCACCAAAATTGTTTGTGAAAGATATTTTTATGAAATAATTCAAATTGCGATATGTCTGTTTTTTTAAATATGCATTTTCTGGTCATTTGAAGCCGACAATTGCGTTAGGAATTCGAGCTTCAAATGAATACAAAATAATTTCAAGCAATTCATATGTCAAAGGTCAAGCCGACAAGGGTTGCTACAGGTCAAGCCGAAAAGGGTTGTCACGGGTCAAGCCGACAAGGGTTGTCACGGGTCAAGCCGACAAGGGTTGTTATGAGTCAAGCCGACAAGGGTTGTCACGGGTCAAACCGACAAGGGTTGTCACGGGTCAAGCCGACAAGGGTTGTCACGGGTCAAGCCAACAAGGGTTGTCAAGGGTCAAGCCGACAAGGGTTGTCACAGGTGAAGCCGACAAGGGTTGTCACGGGTGAAGCCGACAAGGGTTGTCACGTGTCAAGCCGGCAAGGGTTGTCATGAGTCAAGCTTACAAGGGTTGTCATGAGTCAAGCCGACAAGGGTTGTCACGGGTCAAACCGACAAGGGTTGTCAAGCGTCAAGCCGACAAGGTCTGTCACGGGTCAAGCCGACAAGGGTTGTTATGAGTAAAGCCGACAAGGGTTGTCACGGGTCAAGCCGAGAAGGGTTGTTACGGGTCAAGCCGACAAGGGTTGTCACGGGTCAAGCTGACAAGGGTTGTCACGGGTCAAGCCGACAAGGGTTGTCAGGGGTCAAGCCGACAAGGGTTGTCAAGGGTCAAGCCGACAAGGGTTGTCACGGGTCAAGCTGACAAGGGTTGTCAAGGGTCAAGCCGACAAGGGTTGTTACGGGTCAAGCCGACAAGGGTTGTCATCTGCCAGCTGACAAGGGTTGTCACGGGTCAAGCTGACAAGGGTTTGTTACGGGTCAAGTCGAGAAGGTTAGTTAGGGGTCAAGCTGACAAGGGTTAGTTACGAGTCAAGTTGACAAGGGTTTGTTAGGGGTCAAACCGACAAGGGTTGTTACGGGTCAAGCCGACAAGGGTTGTTACGGGTCAAGCCGACAAGGGTTGTCATAAGTCAAGCCGACACGGGTGTCACGGGTCAAGCCGACAAGGGTTGTTACGGGTCAAGTGGACAAGGGTTGTCATGAGTCAAGCCGACAAGGGTTGTTACGGGTCATGTTGACAAGGGTTTGTTACGGGTCAAGTCGACAAGGTTAGTTACGGGTCAAGTTGACAAGGGTTATTACAGGTCAAGTTGACAAGGGTTTGTTACGAGTAAAGTTGAGAAGGACAGTTAGGGGTCAAGTTGACAAGGATGAGGTACGGCTGACAAGGGTTGTCACGGGTCAAGTTGACAAGGGTTGTTACGGGTCAAACTGACAAGGGTTTTCACGGGTCAAACTGACAAGGGTTGTTACGGGTCAAACTGACAAGGGTTGTTATGGGTCAAGTTAACAAGGGTGGTTACGGGTCGAACTGACAAGGGTTGCTACTGGTCAAGCTGACAAGGATGAGGTACGGCTCAAATCGACAAGGATGAGGTAGGGGTCAAATCGACAAGGGTCTAGTAAGTTACGGGTCAAATCGAAAAAGAGTTAACACATATTTTTAATGCGTGTAAGTGGGGAATGTATGGAATTCCATCGGGGCCATCCCAATTGTATTTTCTCTCACCTCACGATACAAAGGAGCGACAGAGCGACGGTACGACGGAGCGAGACGAAGGTACGAAAGTACGACGGAGCGAGGCGACGGAGCGACGGGACGACGGAGCGAGGCAAAGTAGCAAAAGAGCTAGGCGAAACAACGACGGAGCGAGGCGAAACAACGACAGAGCGACGGGAATACGGAGCGAGGCGAAGGTACGAAAGTACGACGGAACGAGGCGACGGAGCGACGGAACGATGGAGCGAGGCGACGGAGCGAAAAAGCGACGGAGCGACGAAGCGAGGCGAAAGAGCGACAGAGCGACGAAACGAGGCAAAAGAACGAAAGAGCGAGACGAAAGAACGACGGAACGAGGCAAAGTAGCGACAGAGCGACGTTTATATGTATTTGTACTGTCGCTCCGGCGTTAAACTCGAGCAAAGGTCTGCTCAGCGCCGTGTATGCCACCACTAATCAAATCTCTCGTCGGAATGTTCAAAACGTCTGTTAAATCTGACTTTTTTTTAAATGGCTGACTTTTTATAAGGTCTCACCACCCTAAATAGGGCGAAATCCGGCTAGGTGTCTACTAATAAAGGAATCATAACACAAAATATTTTAATGCTTCTTTTCTAACCTCTGTTGAAATAAAAAAAATATATAAACAGGCTATAATTTTGTAAATATTTAATAAACACACGTTGTTTCCGTCATCCAGGATATCAGATATAACTGTTCCATGATAATCTCGCAGGGGTACAGTGGGTTGATAGGATATGTGTCTGATCTGTAACAGAGGGTAGGAATTAGAGCTAATTTTGAGCTATTCTGACGTTTATACACGTCATGGACTGTAGCTCAAAATATGTCTGGTTACCAAACATATATCGAGCCTGTTTTTGAAAAAGGACAGATCAGGTTTAGTCATGATATGCGACACTATATGTGGATATTGTCGAAAAGGGGTGAAATCGGCCCATAGAATTGAGGCAGTTTACATGTATTTCAATGGGAGCGGCATTTGGGGTGGTGAGACCATAACAAAAGAAAAGTAGTATCGTATCGTCGCTCCGTCGCCTCGCTCTGTCGTTCCGTCGCTCCGTCGCCTCGCTCCGTCATAACGTTGCCCTGTCGTTCTTTCGCCTCGCTCTTTCGCTCCGTCGCCTCGTTCCGTCGTACTTTTGTACCTTCGTCTCGCTCCGTCGTACCGTTTGAAATGGCTTTTTATAACAAAAGAAAAGTAACGAGGCAACGGAGCGACAGAACGAGGACATGTAAACCTCGATCCGTCGCTCTTTCGCCTCGCTCCGTCGTTCCGTCGCTCTTTCGTACTTTCGCCTCGCTCTTTCGTTCCTTCGCCTCGCTCCGTCGCTCCGTCGTTCCGTCGCCTCGCTCCGTCGTTCCGTCGCTCTTTCGTACTTTCGCCTCGCTCTTTCGCTCCTTTCCCTCGCTCCGTCGTACCGTCGATCTGTCGCCTCGCTCCGTCGTTCCGTCGCTCCGTCGCCTCGCTCCGTCGTACCGTCGCTCTGTCGTTGTTTCGTCTCGCTCCGTCGTTGTTTTGCCTCGCTCTTTCGTTTCTTCGCCTCGCTCCGTCGTTCCGTCGCTCCGTCGCCTCGTTCCGTCGTACTTTCGTACCTTCGTCTCGCTCCGTCGTACCGTCGCTCAGTCGTTCTTTCGCCTCGCTCTGTCGTTCTTTCGTCTCGCTCTGTCGTTCTTTCGCCTCGCTCTTTCGTTCCGTCGCTCCTTCGTATCGTGAGGTGAGAGAAAATACAATTGGGATGACCCCAATGGAATTCCATAGGAATGATTTGTAAAATCACCAAATATATAACGTCTGTACTTGCCTGATAATTGTGCTTCTGTAAAAGGTTAACTAAGGTACGGGTCTGTACTTGCCTGATAATTGTGCTTCTGTAAAAGGTTAACAAGGTTCGGGTCTGTACTTGCCTGATAATTGTGCTTCTGTAAAAGGTTAACTAAGGTACGGGTCTGTACTTGCCTGATAATTGTGCTTCTGTAAAAGGTTAACTAAGGTACGGGTCTGTACTTGCCTGATAATTGTGCTTCTGTAAAAGGTTAACTAAGGTACGGGTCTGTACTTGCCTGATAATTGTGCTTCTGTAAAAGGTTAACTAAGGTACGGGTCTGTACTTGTTTTGGTGCCTAAAAGGTTAACTAAGGTACGGGTCTGTACTTGCCTGATAATTGTGCTTCTGTAAAAGGTTAACTAAGGTACGGGTCTATACTTGCCTGATAATTGTGCTTCTGTAAAAGGTTAACTAAGGTTCGGGTCTGTACTTGCCTGATAATTGTGCTTCAGTAAAAGGTTAACTAAGGTACGGGTCTGTACTTGCCTGATAATTGTGCTTCTGTAAAAGGTTAACTAAGGTACGGGTCTGTACTTGCCTGATAATTGTGCTTCTGTAAAAGGTTAACTAAGGTACGGGTCTGTACTTGCCTGATAATTGTGCTTCTGTAAAAGGTTAACTAAGGTACGGGTCTGTACTTGTTTTGGTGCCTAAAAGGTTAACTAAGGTACGGGTCTGTACTTGCCTGATAATTGTGCTTCTGTAAAAGGTTAACTAAGGTACGGGTCTGTACTTGCCTGATAATTGTGCTTCTGTAAAAGGTTAACTAAGGTTCGGGTCTGTACTTGCCTGATAAGTGTGCTTCTGTAAACAGCCCAGTTTTGCCCACTGTCCGTCTTTTATATTCAGATTTTAAGACATCAAATGGATTTCTAAGTATTAGTATTGCTCGATTGACGCCTTTTATTTTTCTAAGCTCCTTCTCCGCTTTTTTATGTGTTTTAATGGGCGTTGCTGACCCGTTGAAGACATGATAGACGAATTCATTGCCCGTCATCAGTTTGTCTTTATATATACTACTGCCGTACACACCTGTCAAATAAAACATGTCATAAAAACATACATTACATGTCATTTTATAATACGTGATTACATACGTTTTGACCTTTAAACCTTTAAAGCGCTGAAATACTTTGGTATAAACCATGGAGATTAAAATGTTTGTTTGTCTTATTTGGCTCTTTCTGTTATGAGTCTACGGCCATAATAAATATTTCCACTCTTACAGTGCGGGGATTGACATCAGTCGTCACAATCTGACGACTATAGAGTCAGATTCTAACGACTAAAGTCGATTCCCGCAGCTAAGCATAACCGTTGTCAGCTTTTTTATGTATCCGTCAAAGTAAACAATTTCAAGGAGAAAAGACCATTAAATTTAGGGACTGACCACATCATTTGATTCTTAATGTACAAACTAGTAATTAAAAACTTTTTACCCATTTGAAATTGTGTGTACAAATTCAAATTATATTTAAAAACACAGTTGAAGGCGAATATATAATTTGAATCTGTGAGAACATCGTCCAATATGTGAGTTTAAATCCCAAAAATTGGATTCTGCGGAGGCCGATTCAATTAAATTCATTAATTTGACTCTTTAAATCAGTGAAATATGCTCATAACAATGTATTAACATAATATAAAAATAAAATTGCAGGCTGAGAACTTAGAACGCTAAATAATTGACGAAATTGTAAAGTAACCTAAATCTCTTTTCTTGGGCTCGATTTAACAATGAATTATATCGTGCAGAGATATAACTTTGAACATGTTCAATATTGGCCCACATGTTCAAAGTTACCCCTTCTTGATGAGTGTCTGAACCTTTGGACCGAGTATGGTATTCTACCCCCTAAATTAAATAGCAAATGCATGTCAGCGGCGATTGGCTGATCTCGTCATATGAGCTACTCCTCCGTTATTTGATGTCATTAACCCTTTCAGCCCTCACGATGCATTAAAGCATCATTTTACACTGAAAACAGACTTAATTCTCCTACAACTAGGGGTTTTAGAACGAAAATCTCCATGACACTGTTCTACCAATACATGACGATTTTCCTTAATTTTTAAACCACATCAAGTCATCTTAATCCACTACAAGTCGAGAGCAATTCGCGACTTGTAGTGGATGAAGATGATAATGGTAAATTCAGGCCTGAAAGGGTTAAACCACTACTACTACTATGTCCAACACATCACATCTATAATCTATATTATAAAAAAAATGTTGTTTCCAAATTTTTAGTTCAAAATAAAATTGCTAACGCAATTTCCGGCCGCAAACGACACAATTATTTCATAGATGTCTACTCAGCTTACCTGATGCTTGTTGTAGTAAGTGCCGCACCCATGTATTACCTGATCCGGGGAAACTGGCCAAGTAAGTGAGAGGTAGCTTAGTGTGTGACAGGTGGACTCCCACACAGTCTGTACTGCCAGAATCTGGGTCTGCTGGGGTCCTGGAGACGGAATCTGTATCCATGGACGCTGGGGTCACCGAGGAAGTGCTCAATGTGGACGTGGGGGGTCCTGGTTTCAGCTTGTCCAGCATTGATAAGAAATCGTTGCCTAAGTTCTTCATTACTGGCAGGTAATTTCTGCTTAGTTTCTTCATTATTGGCAGGGGGGCTTTGCTTAAGTTCTTCATTGCAGAAAATGACTCTTTATTTCTCTTCTCATCGGATCCATGCGAATAATGCTGTAACTCGCTCATCGTGTTAACGTCCCATGGCTTGTAATTCATAATGATCGGGTAAATTATAACTAGTAGTGATATTATGAGTACTACAGTTACTGAGCGATCTCTGGTGAAGTACATTGTATGTTTGATTTATTTTGTTGGAAGCAGATTTTAGTTATATTGACACTAAAGGCGATGTTGTCGTCTGAAAGTAAAAAAATTAAAATAATTAAAACACGTATCGTGGAACTAATAAATAGTGCCAGTTAGAGCGTTTTTACACATTTTTCATTTTTTCGTTGAAATGCCGTTGAAATTAAGCCGTCCAGTGCGGTGATCAACCTCAGACGTCAGAGTCTGACGTCTACTGGCGTCAAATTCTGACGGCTAAAGTTGATCTCGCACTGAAAGAGTAAACTATATATAATGGCCGTATACCATAACATAGGTATTCAAATCAAGTAGAAAGCGCTAACTGAAACATGTATGGTGATTTCAAATTGACAAAAACCTTGGTCTTTTGGTTTATCATCGTTTTAAAAAAATGATTATTCAAATAAGACAATTATATTTCATAAATATTTTTCGCGATTTGAAGCTGCGTGCGCATTTTTTTTTCAATCCAACATCTATTATCATAAATCCAACATCATCTAAGTCGCCTTGGACGTATGTCAGCTTTAAGCGCACTGATTGGTTGAGGCTTGATAATGTTTTGATATTTAAGACAACATTTCCGTTGGTGAAACCGTAACCACGAGGGAGCAGGTTAACATCCCATCTTATAACTTGGTGAACAATATTATTGGATGATTTATGTGTGTGACTTAAGACAGATGACATGGTGTGTCTTACAGTATCAGAACACAAGATATGCACCAACTGTAGGCTTACATGAAACATGCACCAACTGTAGGCTTACATGAAACATGCACCAACTGTAGGCTTACAGTGCATCACGAACACAAAATATGCACCAACTAAATGCCTACAGTGCATCACGAACACGAAATATGCACCAACGGTAGGCTTACAGAGCATCGCAAACATGAAACATGCACCAGCTGTAGGCTTGCAGTGTATCAAAAACACAAAATATGCACCAACTATATGCCTACAGTGCATCACGAACACGAAATATGCACCAACGGTAGGCTTACAGAGCATCGCAAAAATGAAACATGTACCAACTGTAAGCTTGCAGTTTATCACGAACACAAAATATGCACTAACTGTAGGCCTACAGTGCATCACGAACACGAAACATGCACCAACGGTAGGCTTACAGACCATCGCAAACATGAAACATACACCAACTGTAGGCTTGCAGTGCATCAAAAACACAAAATATGCACCAACTATATGCCTACAGTGCATCACGAACACGAAATATGCACCAACGGTAGGCTTACAGAGCATCGCAAACATGTAACATGCATCAACTGTAGGCTTGCAGTTTATCACGAACACAAAATATGCACCAAATGTAGGCCTACAGTGCATCACGAAAACAAAATATGCAAAAAATGTAGGCCTAAAGTACATCATGAATACAAAATAAGCACCAACTGTAGGCCTACAGTGTATCACAAACACAGAATATTCACCAACGGTAGGCCTACAGTGCATCACGAGCACGAAATATGCAGAAACTGTAGGCCTACAGAGCATCGCAAACACAAAATATGTACCAACTGTAGGCTTACATGAAACATGCACCAACTGTAGGCTTACAGTTTATCGCGAACACAAAATATGCACCAACTGTAGACCTACAGTGCATCACGAAAACGAAATATGCAGAAACTGTAGGCCTACAGTGCATCACGAACACGAAATATGCAGAAACTGTAGGCCTACAGTGCATCACGAACACGAAATATGCACCAACGGTAGGCTTACAGACCATCGCAAACATGAAACATACACCAACTGTAGGCTTGCAGTGCATCAAAAACACAAAATATGCACCAACTATATGCCTACAGTGCATCACGAACACGAAATATGCACCAACGGTAGGCTTACAGAGCATCGCAAACATGTAACATGCATCAACTGTAGGCTTGCAGTTTATCACGAACACAAAATATGCACCAAATGTAGGCCTACAGTGCATCACGAAAACAAAATATGCAAAAAATGTAGGCCTAAAGTACATCATGAATACAAAATAAGCACCAACTGTAGGCCTACAGTGTATCACAAACACAGAATATTCACCAACGGTAGGCCTACAGTGCATCACGAGCACGAAATATGCAGAAACTGTAGGCCTACAGAGCATCGCAAACACAAAATATGTACCAACTGTAGGCTTACATGAAACATGCACCAACTGTAGGCTTACAGTTTATCGCGAACACAAAATATGCACCAACTGTCGACCTACAGTGCATCACGAAAACGAAATATGCAGAAACTGTAGGCCTACAGTGCATCACGAACACGAAATATGCAGAAACTGTAGGCCTACAGTGCATCACGAACACGAAATATGCACCAACGGTAGGCTTACAGACCATCGCAAACATGAAACATACACCAACTGTAGGTTTGCAGTGTATCAAAACACAAAATATGCACCAACTATATGCCTACAGTGCATCACGAACACGAAATATGCACCAACGGTAGGCTTACAGAGCATCGCAAACATGAAACATGCACCAACTGTAGGCTTGCAGTTTATCACGAGCACAAAATATGCACCAAATGTAGGCCTACAGTGCATCACGAAAACAAAATATGCAAAAAATGTAGGCCTAAAGTACATCATGAATACAAAATATGCACCAACTGTAGGCCTACAGTGTATCACAAACACAGAATATTCACCAACGGTAGGCCTACAGTGCATCACGAGCACGAAATATGCAGAAACTGTAGGCCTACAGAGCATCGCAAACACAAAATATGTACCAACTGTAGGCTTACATGTAACATGCACCAACTGTAGGCTTACAGTTTATCACGAACACAAAATATGCACCAACTGTAGACCTACAGTGCATCACGAACACGAAATATGCAGAAACTGTAGGCCTACAGTGCATCACGAACACGAAATATGCACCAACGGTAGGCTTACAGAGCATCGCAAACATGAAACATGCACCAGCTGTAGGCCTCCAGTGTATCAAAAACACAAAATATGCACCAACTGTAGGCCTACAGTGTATCACAAACACAGAATATGCACCAACGGTAGGCTTACAGTGTATCAGAAGCACAAATTATGCACCAACTGTAGGCCTACAGTGTATCAGAAACACATATTATGCACCAACTGTAGGCCTACAGTGTATCACAAACACAGAATATGCACCAACTGTAGGCTTACAGTGTATCAGAAGCACAAATTATGCACCAACTGTAGGCTTACAGTGTATCAGAAACACATATTATGCACCAACTGTAGGCCTACAGTGTATCACAAACACAGAATATGCACCAGCGGTAGGCTTACAGTGTATCAGAAACACAAATTATGCACCAACTGTAGGCCTACAGTGTATCACAAACACAGAATATGCACCAACGGTAGGCTTACAGTGTATCAGAAACACAAATTATGCACCAACTGTAGGCCTACGGTAGATCACAAACACGAAATATGCACAAACTGTAGACCTACATTGCATCATGAATACAAACTATGCACCAACTGTAGGCCTAAAATGGATCCGAACACGAAATATGCACCAACGGTAGGATTGCAGTGCATCGTGAACACAAAATATACATCAACTGTAGGCTTGCAGTGCATCATGAACACAAAAAATACATCAACTGTAGGCTTGCAGCGCATGAGTTAATTATTTGGTTAATCTATACTTTTAGTGTAACTAATTCGCATCAAAGAATCATTACGGTATATACAGGACCCGAGTTCGGTATGTACATGTTGTACTGTATATTCATGCATGGATGAATTCAGCGGGTAAATCTACGCTTGGATAAACCCGCCACACGCAGCTCACTGGGAAAATTCAAATAGCTGGAAATGTTATTTGCCTGTACGTGATATTGGGAGTGAATATTGCTTTACTAGACGTTCTGCCAAATCATGGCAATATCGCGACAGAAGGAAGCCCGAAGCCGGGACTATTCCTACTCTTATTTCGAATGACTTGAAGGGTTCTTTATAGTGCACAGAACCATAGGCAGCACTGTACTTTCCAGGCATTTGAACAGTTTTGATCACTGTATATGCACAACCACAATGACAAATATCCGGCCCGACCGGGATTCGGACCTGGTACCCCCAGGTTACAAGCCCCCTGTCGATACGAATGAGCCATCGGGGCCGGCCGAAGAAATAAATGGGAAAAAACAGTATCTGAAGAGGGCGATTAAGCATGACGTCATATACTTAGGCCGTATAGTCTATCACGGACCGGGATTCGAACCAGGTTCCTCCAGGTTACAAGCCATCATAGGAATGAGCCATCGGGGCCGGCCGCGTGATATTTTATCCCAGGAGGCAGGAAGGTGGTAATCCAATGTTGTTTTAATGTTGGGCCAGCGTCGGAGACGGTGGAACAACATTAAAACAACATTGGGTTAACATTGGAATGCACACTAAACTGAAGATATTGCCCAATGTTGGAATAATGTTGGTCCACCGTCTACGACGCCGGCCCAACATCGGCCCAAAACTTAATCAATGTCTAGTGTTTGCCAGGGTACACTGTGAGCTTGATCTAGTTCAGTGCACCACACGAAAGAGATGTGGTCCCTAGAGCGAAGTAAACATTTAACCGCAAAAGTAGTTAATTGTAATTTTCACACATTTGAAGCTGTGTCTCGCTGACGCGATTCACAACTTCAAGTGATTGAAAATTATTCAGATTTCACAAAATGGAGGTCAACGATTTTGAAAATAGATGCTGAGAGATGTCACGGTTTACCTTTAACATGTTTGAAAGCTGATATTGAATTTTCTAATAAGAAAACAGGAATATAATCGTGAGCGGCGGCTAAAGGGTGTACGCATCACTGATTTAATTCGACAACATGAAGAGAGTGTTCGTGCCATAATAGTGTTATGACCCAGTACATACGCCCAATTTGCCCGTGTGATGAATATATGTGAATACTGATTGGAAGCCGAATGAATGAATGAATGAGGGATGAATGAATGATGAATGAATGAATGAATGAATGAATGAATGAATGAATGAATGAATGAACGAATGAACGAACGAACGAACGAACGAACGAACGAACGAACGAACGAACGAACGAACGAACGAACGAGTGAACGGACGAAAGAACGAAAAAACGAGCGAGCGAACGAAAGCACAAACGAACGAACGAACGAACGAACGAACGAACGAACGAACGAACGAACGAACGAACGAACGAACGAACGAACGAACGAACGAACGAACGAACGAACGAACGAACGAACGAACGAACGAACAAGTGGACGAACGAACGAGTGAACGGACGAACGAGCGAAAAAACGAGCAAACGGGCGAGCGAGCGAAGGAACAAACGAGCGAACATCTACAACCATTTTTTTTTACAATTTTAGACACATTTTAAAACCTAATTGTGATAAATCTAGAATTATAGTCAGATCTACGAATCAACACGTTTGTTCATCTGACTAATTGATCTGGAGGTAACAATTAGGTTAGCGAGTCCAACTTAAACTGACAACAAAGATATAATTAAATAGCACGAACACGAAAACATTATCGACAAAATCTATTTCGAGTTAAAAAATTGGGTTGTGCATACATTAAGCGTCAATTCAGTTGATATCAAATGTCATCTCTTATATCTAAATGTTATTTTTTTAACATTAATGAAATTATAAGTTGCTTTGATTTTGTTTGTGGTGAAATAAATATTTTAATTTTTCACGTACTTGAAGTTGTGTGTCGCCACGACGACTTCAAGGAGGTGTAAAATTACTAGAATTTGCTGAATTTGAGACCAAACCTTCGCAAATCTTGATATTATCATTCCCAAATTACTGTGATCTAACCAGCTAATCAAACAAATTAAAAAATAAAGCCATCCTTAGCGCCTCAAGTGTTAAATCAGAATAGGTTGTTTTTTTGTTGTCGTAATTTTGTGAAAACTCGTCACTTACCTAATCTCTCCGCGAATGAACGATATGCCATGTACGCTCTAATCAGCTGGTAATGTGCACTTTTTATAGAGTCATATATTATTGCCTTCTGCCATGTTTAAACATCAAATATTTGTCAAGTACTACAGCTGCCCTCGCACATGTGGTCTATTCCCTGAGAACATCAAATACTTGTCTCTAGAGTACTCTACAGTATACCCTTGGCGTGCCTGTGGTCTATACTGAGAACATTATCATTCAAAGCTTCAAAACCTGAGACGTCACGCTTCAGCGCCGATAATACCAGAAAACGCCACATTACCCAATCTCACTCTTCAGTGCCCTAACGTGGCTGAAACTGAATTTAAAACTGAATGTTTTCATACAAAAACGCCGGACATTTCTTTGGATGATCCTATCTAAGACTTGGCCTCGATTAATCAGGCAAAAATATGTTTATTAGAATAAGCAGCATTTAAGCTACGTGATCGCAAGCTCAGCTCATTTTCCGCACAGTCACTAAAAAGTTATGGGTATTTTTCGGACATTGGGGTCGAGATCGCTCTCACTAACCGCCAAGTTGATTTTTTAGGGTAAAATGAATACAGCAATCCACTGCCTTGCAGAGGGCGTCGCGGCTATACTGCCATTACTCGCAAACACGACACGTTAACCCTTTGACTTCCAGGCCGGGGTGCATGCCAGGATCCAGATATACTGGTGTAGGAGTTCTATTTTTCGTCATTTGAAGCTGGAATTGCTAACGCAATTTCCAGCTTCAAATGACGAAAAATACATAATTGTAGTATATATTTGACGAAAATTTGTGTCATTTTATGGTTACGTTCATTGACGAATGACGACGGAAATTTCCGTCATGTATGGTAGTGAAAAGGTTAACTGAATGATGGGTTATTATTGGTGAACGCTTCAGAACTGCTATTCCCAACAGGCGAGGCACGTTGATACAATTATGGTTCAGTGTTGAGCCACCGTGGTAAACGGTTACTGAGTGAACAACAAGACACGCGAGACGTCACGCTTGAACATGCGTGATAGAGCGCATGAGTGAATGAATAGTGATCTACATCGCTTACTGCACATTGAGGCAATATCGCGACAGAAAATGAAATGAATCGGACTTTAGGCCACCTTTGTGCACATATAGGCTAAACTGGGCCAGGAGAACCTCCTGAGGATGGTGAGATGATTAAGATGACACTGTCCTCCAGACACAGGATTCGAAATTCGAGCCCTGGCGGTCTGAGGCCGAGCAAACATTTTTGTTTCTTTCAAAACGCCGAGACCGGGAACCGAACCTCGAACTCTAACAACTACACTAGGGCCCCCGCCCATATCGCGACAGAAGGAAGCCCGAAACTGAAACTATGCCCTAATCTTATTTCGAATGATTTCAAGGGTTCTTTATAGTGCACAGTACCATATGTAGCAATGTTCACTCCATGCCTTTGAACAGTTTGGAGTATTGTATGCGCAGCCACGACGACAACTATTCAGCCCGACCGGGATTAGAACCTGGTACCTCCAGGTTACAAACCCCAGTCGATACGAATGAGCCATCGGGGCCGGCTCTGAGAGAAGGAGTAAGTGAGTGAAGGCAGGAACCCTGGTGCAGTGGCTAAAGCTGCCTGCTTGGAACTCTGACCATCAAGTTTCAAAGAAAAAAAATGTTTCTTCCCGACTTACTCGTAATGATTCAATATTGTGGGGAACCTACGTGGCCGAAAGGTAGCGTGCTCGGCCTCAGACCGCCAGGGATGAAATTTTGAATCCAGAATCTGGAGGGCGGTGTCATCTCAATTATCTCACCATCTGCAGGAGGTTCTCCCGGCCCAGTTTTATATGACTGGCTAGGTGGCCTAAAACCCCATTCGATTCCTTTAATTGGTCTATAATGCAAAGTGTGACGTCCTCTAGCTTGCTTTGTGTAAGAACACTCCAGGCCTTTGAACAGTTTGGATCACTGTTTATGCGCAGCCACGATGACAGATATCCGACGGGGTCGTGATTCGAACCCAGTATATACCTCTGAGGCTCGAGCCACAACCGGATCGAATAAGCCATCTCTGCCTCTCTGACAGAGACACGAAACGCTCAGCAAATGCTTGGGTTTGCTGGGCCAACACTGCACGCGGTGAACCATCACTAGCCCAGCGTTGTTTTAAAGTATCTAGCAAATTTGGTTTGGTGTTGGGCTAAAGTCACACAGATAATCGGTGATTCTAACTACAGTAGAACTCAAGTTGTGGCACAAATCCTGATTCAATTACGACCATCTGGAAAATGACCCGAAACACGTAGTCCATTCCCATTGTTATTGATGGCATCGAAATTTGATATTGGGGAAGTATGGAAGCAAACAAACTTTTCTCAGAATGTGCTGGGGGGGGGGGGGGGGAGTTGGTACGCTAGCCGTATCTAGCCCATGGACTAGCACACAAAATGACCGAAGATGACCGAAAAATACGTTTGTGTAACTGATTCTGAATTATTCAGAAGACATATTTTTTTATTATTGCCATAGTTGGAGTATTCGCCCCCAAAAAACATATGTATAGACACGAGTTTGTGACTGTAATTGCCTTAGAACTCAAGTCATGGCACAAAACATGATTACCAGATTTCAATAGCGGTCACTTTTAAACTGGCCTATTAAGCCAGATAATCCAATACAAGTAGTCCATCCCAAAAAAACTCGATCTTTGACTGTGCTGGGAGAGGGGGCTGCACGGTAACCCTATATGGTACATGGACTAGTGGCCATAAAAATAGAAGCCAAATATATATAAATAAATAAAGATCAATTTAGTGTGGCTACAGTATGAAAATTTTCAAATAATTACCGCCTTCAGGAAAAAACTACGAACATGAACAAATCGTCAACTTGATATTAAAAAGTCGTATCTGCAACTTTGTAAAGTGGTCAATACACCCTTCATTCCCCAGGTGACGAACTTAAAAAATAGATCAAACAGAAAACAAAAGAGCCGTTGATTCAATGTTATGTTAATGTTATACAACATTAGAACAATGCATCTTGTTTGCTAGGAAATTACAAATAGCATTAAACATAAGTATGGCTATAATTATGGAATTTAGTGCAATGAGGACGAAATAGGGTAGCCTCAGCTTGTGTTCTCAGTTGCAAAAGATTATAAACAACTTAACTGTCAAAAAAAGACGTCTAAACAATCTAAAAAAAAAAATACTCTCAACAAGTCTATTGCGGTCTGCTGGATGGGATATGAGCATTATACTTTTATAATCACCAGGTGGGGATGCATGTCTTCTTCATTTATACACCAGGTGCCGCTGCAGCTGTTTGTTCGAGCGTGTTCCCCATACTTTTTGGACAAGGCTGCAGCCATGAATCTGATCTTCAACCCTCATATATATAAACCTATAGGGTCTATATAAATAGCCTAGATTATTCAATGTGTCCATCGAAATCTGCTTTAACAATATTATGTGGTAGTAGGTATAGGTGTCAGTCTATGAGCCCAGGGGGTTACCGTGCATCCACCCCCCCCCCCCCAGGACCTCCATGAGTGGTATCATTTTGTCTAGCGACATCTCCTGGGTCAGGATCAGCCTGTTAACACGTGATCTGTAGGGATGAAATTGCCAATATGACCGATTTTCAATATGACCGCCATCAAAATAACGGTCTCGTCGTCTAATAATGCAAAGGTCAAGACAGAGAATGCCAGTAAATAAAATATTAAGACAGCCCTGGTAATGACAATGCCACTGACTCCACTGACTCCACTGACTGACTGACTGACTGACTGACTGACTGACTGACTGACTGACCGACTGACTGACTGACTGACTGACTGACTGACTGACCGACTGACACTTCCCGTCACATTGACTGACTGACAATTGTCCAGTTATCACGTGTCTGGTGCGATCTCTGAGATAATTCTCTTTTAATAATCCTTGGCTAAATTAGTGTGATATAGAGATTTCCTGTTCGTGCACAATGCTTCATTGACGTGTGCTGAATGCAGACATTGCCACAGCCTATGTGATGATCGCCCAAGATAAATGAAGGCATTGATGTGAAATAAAATATTGTAAAATAATATAAACCTGGTGTATTTAGTGGTCAATTATGCCCAATATATCGATGTGAAACGATAGATATAATTATTTAAGTTGAGACTTGGAGGCCATGTTGCATTTCAGAGCCTTAGTAAGAAATGGGTGGTATTACACACCTCCATAAAAGATGGAAACTAATTCATTTTTACTTTGAATTATGCATGGAACCAGTCTACTCACGAAACAATTTAAGGATGATGATGTTACTGAATTAATTAAGTCCAAAGTGCTGCTGACAGCTCAATTTACTACGAGAGAGATACCAATTGGGCATTGATGAGAGAGAAATACATGTATACGATGCCAATTAGTGCATCTCTGTCTACTGTGTCTAATGCACTGCCACGAAATAAGGGTCTTGACATGCGAAGAGGAAGTAATGCTGGAACGTGGTCAAAAGAGAATATATGTTTTCCGTGTCTAATGCGCTGCCACGGAATAAGGGTCTTGACATGCGAAGAGGAAGTAATGCTGGAACGTGGTCAAAAGAGAATATATGTTTTCCGTGTCTAATGCGCTGCCACGAAATAAGGGTCTTGACATGCAAAGAGGAAGTAATGCTGGAACGTGGTCAAAAGAGAATATATGCTTTCCGTCTCTAATGCGCTGCCACGAAATAAGGGTCTTGACATGCGAAGAGGAAGTAATGCTGGAACGTGGTCAAAAGAGAATATATGCTTTCCGTGTTTAATGCGCTGCCACGAAACAAGGGTCTTGATATGCGAAGAGCAAGTGATGCTAATTATATATAGTAGCAAAAAAGACACTCTGGAAAGCGTAGAAACCTAAAATATAAACAAGTGCATAATTATGCTACAGTAACTGGAGTATTCAATAAGACAATGGTAAAAAATATAGGGTATTTTTTTTAAATTATATATAATATCATGCAAGTACAATAAATGTGACATAAATAGGTAATTCCGAGTCATGTGACCATGCAAGCACAGTCGCTATGAGCTCGGAGGGGCGGGGGCCCTAGGGTAGTGGTTAGCACCGCTGCCTTTCACGCCAGAGTCCGGGGTTCGGTTCCCGGTCTCGGCGGTTTGAAAGAAACAAAATTGTTTCTTCCCCATCCACGTGTGAAAGTTAGTATTGTGGGGAGCCTCCGTGACCGAGAGGTAGCGTGCTCGGCCTCAGACCACCAGGGCTCGAATTTCGAATCCTGTGTCTGGAGGACAGTGTCATCTCAATCATCTCACCATCCTCAGGAGGTTCTCCTGGCCCAGTTTAGCCTATATGTGCACAAAGGTGGCCTAAAGCCCGATTCATTTCATTTCATGAGCTCGGAGATTCCCTGACATTGACTAGTGGAGCAAACTTAACGACGTAATAACAGTAGTAGTGGCGGTTAAAAATTATTTGTGCAATTCACACAGGACATGGCCCTCGCACAAAAACATCACAGCTTATTTTAATTCACTATATTGTTTAATTCATACTGTTTCAATCACGACCTAGGGAGTGCCACATACTTGGAGTTACAATCGAAGAAAAACATTCACGACTTCATAGAGAAAATCAGTTGACTTAGCAACTCTGAAATCCTCCATAAGGCCCCACCTCGTCTGATAACAAAGGCGACGGAAACGTCCCTAACCGGTCCTAAAAAAACAAATAATAGGATCCGAGAGCAACAACCGTCCTGATATGTGGTAATAATACTCAAGTCAGATAACGAGGACATGATAATATGAATAATATAGCGACAGGTGACAAATTTAATATACTCAGTATTTTTACCTCTTAATTTGTTTAAAACAACCATTAAAAAATTGTGCTAGTGACTTCACCACTGTTATGTCTCTAGATGTCGTAATTCGTAGAAACATTTCATTTGTCGGTTGTATATTGATAATTGCGGCTACAGAATCAAACAAGATTTCGCGTTCATTATTTATAGCGGTACAGTGGAGAAGAAGATGTATTTCGTCGTCGATTTCGTTTAATTCACACCTTGTGCATATTCGCTGATTTTTTGGAGTGTTTGGATTATTGAATTGTCCTCTTTCTATATTTAGATCATGTGAGCTCATTCGATATCTCGGGGGGGGGGGGTGCCACCCCCGCGTGGTCCTCCCTGGCTAACTTCATAGAAGGCCAAGCACACCCAAACGTTTTTGCCTATCTGCAGTTTTCATCAAACCAATTAGTTTATCTATTTTTTGTGTCGTGAAGTTTCTTTCTCATGTGTTTTTTGTGTTTGCTTTCCGGTGGTTCAGGGTTTTTCACCGAGGTTGCTATGCTTATTTTCCAATAATTTTCAGCTCAAATTCTTTATATATCCTTTATATCTTCATATTTTTTATATATTTTTTCATTGTAAAGTGGGTTCTTTGATCTGTGCTGGCTGATTTCTCTGGGATGTCGCCCCCGGATTGATCGTCCAGCATATACTTTGTACATATACAGAATTGTGTTTGCTTTCCGGTGGTTCAGAGTTTTTCACCGAGGTTGTTATGCTTATTTTCCAAAAATGTTCAGCTCAAATTCTTTATATATCCTTTATATATTCATATTTTTTATATATTTTTTCATTGTAAAGTTGATTCTTTGATCTGTGCTGGCTGATTTCTCTGGGATGTCGCCCCCGGATTGATCGTCCAGCATATACTTTGTACATATACAGAATTGTTTGAAGTATATATTAGTGTATCGTCATTGATTGATTTACCAGGATTTTAATAATTTGTTTAATGGTTTTTGTTTAATGGTTCATTGTCTCATATATATATTCATATGTATGTCAATTTATATACATACAATCGCTCTAATTTCATGGAGATATAATGACATGATAAGTCGGTCATTTCATAATCACTTCATATTCTACATTATTTATGCTGACATTTTTATACTCATTAAACTGTGTTGTAGTGCAGGCGCTACAACATGTCATCAAACTCGTTACATATAGGTGCCAGGAGCATCATCATGTTATCATATCAAGCGTTTTAATCTAAATATTTTAATGTGAAAGTACTGTTATTAGCTTTGTCTTTTTTTTACCACTTTTACTGTACAATATGGGATATTGTAATACTAGGACTTTTCACTTAAATGGCCATACTGGCCGAAAAGTGAAGTAAAACAGACATGTTACTTACTTACTTACTATTCGATATCTCGCCATTACTGTTATGAGGTGGTTCCCCCTTATGTGTAAGATATATAGTTCAACACAGAAATATTTTTTTACTAATACATTTGTGCGCAGCTTACTCGAGCTCTCAATATCTTTTTCAATTAAAAAAAATACTGATGTGACCCAATTCAACTGATGTTCATCCATGTTGAAACTTATATACGCTATCAGAGAAATTCATATATGGTAGAGATTTCAGAGTGATGCAAAATAGTGAGTACATTGCTTACACGAGCAAAAATGTGAATCGAAAAAAATCATTGAATTCATAGAAAGGTCAACTGGGAACTCAATCAAAATTGGTTAACCTCAGGATTATTCATTTAAAATTATAGGTTTAATGGACATATACAAGGTTTTTTTTCAAAACTTGCATTAAGCAGCATATGGACTTCATATGTGTTTTAACACGTTATTTAAAATTGTAAATTGTGTACATACACAGATTCTGAAACATGTGCTAGTCGGTTCCGGGAATATTCAATGAAATGTATAGACAAATTAGACAAATAGATTAGGATAAACATTATTTAATAATTTCGGAAAAATAACATTATAACTACTACCCAGGACCATGCCTTTCAAATTACAGCAATTAATATTGCAGTCATTTTGACTCAAGAGCTGCAAAATTTTAACGTTCTCCACAGAATGGTCACACTAATCGCTAATTGAATTCTAGAATGTTAGAAAAAGCGGCTTTAAAACGATTTTAACTATCGTCATTAATAGAAATGGCCGCTATGAAATCATTTATTTTGCAGTCAAGGCTTCCAATAATCCGACTGTGACCTAAACAAGGTTAACGTTGCCTGATTTCTGAGTACTATTTTTTTATCATGCTTACCTGCAAAAGTGTATACCATACCTTTGTCGACCCTGTATCCTTTTGTAGTATAGTCTAGGGCATATGAAACCAGTGGTTCTAAATTTTAAGTCTGGGCGATTAGTCACTAGGCCCATTTTCGAAATGTTACCTCTAAATGTTCAGTTCATCCCAATTTAGTCCAAAATGAGCGGTGGGATCTCAAAATTAAAATATCTCTGGAACCCCTTGGTATATTTAATAATGTCGGTGTCTATTTTTATATATTGATGGAGATACCAGGCATACAACACGATTTAGGGTGAAGATCAAAGGCCAAGGTCATATTTATCGTCAAATTATACACATAAACAGCAAAACTAATAAATGATCAATATTGTTATATTTTTAACACAGGCTGTAAGCATTGAGTATTCTTTTGTTGATCTGGTACCCGCCGTCTTCAGAAATTGTTATTCTCTCAGCACGTCTCTTTGTAATTTACCCCTGTTTTGCAGGGACAACTCAAATTGTAACATATCTAAAACCGATTTCGAGAAAATTATTATTTCCTATGTATGTTGATATGTCTGACTAGCTTTATATATATCCATGACCTCATGTATCGGAGCCAAAGGCTATTGTAAATTAAAAAGAACAATGCAACACATACTTGTTAACTTTATTCCAAACTACATACCGTAATGTAAAAATCATTGCCCAGGCAGTCTAAAAGATTGCCGAAGTTGATATTTGGCCTTATGCCCTGCCCAGAACTTCAACATTATTCCCCGACGGTGTCTGCCCCTATATTACACCTTTTAAAGGCCAAATACAGCCCACAAAATGGCTTCTGAGTTGGTGCCAATAACTATACTCAGGTCCACCGGTAATGCCTATATTAGATAATACCACTTTTTTGGATAGCTTTAACACGAACAATCTGTTTAGGGGGTATTTTTTATAGGAAAATATCAATTGTCGCCCTTTAAAGTATATTTTCAATTTTAAACGCCTCTCTATTGCCCTTTAAAGCCTCTTTTCGCCCTTTAATGACTCTATGTCGCCCTTTAGCACTTCCCAATTGCCGTTTAACGTTTTTCAGTCATGTTTTGTCGCCTCTCTGTAGCCCTTTAAATGTGTTTTTGTCGCCTCTCGTCGCTCTTTACTGTCTCCCCGTCATCTTTCAAAGCTTATATTTCTGTCACCCTTTGATTGCCATCTGTCGCCTTTTACCACCTTTTTGCCTTCTGTTGAGCGCCCCTGTGTCGCCCATTGAACCTCCCCATCGCCGTTTACAGCCTCCTCGTCGCCTTTAAAGCCTGCCAGAGAAATATCATGTTTCTCCCCGCTCAATATTGTGACATTGTTTCGATGTTGTGTTCAATGCGCCGAAATGGCTGCAGGACTGTATTCTCCCCGTGGCGTTAAGATGGCACATGAATGAACAGCTCCAGTGACCAGGGGGTAAATATGTAATGAAATACTTGATGTCAGATTATAAACCTGCACCTTTACCTTTTTTACCTTCGACCCAATATATTTGCGTTATATTTTGTTTATATCATTTTTTGACCAAATAATTATATTCTAGTAATCAATACTAAATTTCTATTTTTTGTGACCTTTGACCCCATATATTTGCGTTATATATTTTTTTGTTTATATAAGTTTTTTGCCACTATAAAGTATATATTAGTAATCACTATTGAATTTCCGTCAATTTGAGTATACATATGACTATATAACAAAGATTTAATTTTGATAGATTTTTGTGACCTTCGACCACATATTGAGTCCAATCTGCCGTGTCCAGGCAGTATATAATCAAATTTTAAAGTCAAGCCTAATGGACTTCGACAGTCCTACTCAACCTGAGCTAGCTCCTGCAGTAATATATTAGATAAGAAATGATGTGAGGAGTGATTCTTATTATTTCCTTCAATATTTGCAGTTTGGCGGACATTTTGTTCCGCCATCTTGAATTGTATAACTTATATTTTGACTGTGGTGTGTGTGAAGTACCCTATGTACCATATTACACCCAAAACAAGTGACAATGCATCAAAATGAGTCATTTCGGATGATTAATGGGCAAATAATGTGAATTTTAAAGATTTGGCGGCCATTTTAGACGCCATCTTGGAAAAAATATTTTTTGCATGGCCAGATTTCGGTAAACCATAGATGCAGCCCACTATAGGGAAGTATATGAATACAGGGCAGTTAGCTGTTTTTGTAATCCCTCGGCAGATTCTGAAAAAAGGACAAGGTCATCTGTAAATAAAAGATATAGCTTTAGTAAGGTGTCCACAGCGATACCTTGATCTTGGTCAAATGATGCGGATATGTCTTGTAAAAATTCCGTGAATAGTTTGGGACTGAGCATACCGCCTTGTAGAACCCCAAATTCGCTTTTTAATATGTCACTGATATGCGAGTCCCATTTCACACGCACTCTGCCTTAGAAAACATGCTTTTAATTAGTATTAGTTTGCGTCGGTGTAGAATTCTAAATAAACTAAACATATCTAAAGCTACCCTGCATCATGTAGGTATAGGTATGTGTTATGATAATAAATGGAACTATGATTTTAACATTGACTAAATAAGAGTAATAATATTTGGCGATGAATCAAAGTAATACAAATAAAATATTACAATAAACAACCGTGTTAGTCAATCCACAGAAAGCCATTCATATCTAGGGGTATCTATATGTAGCAAAAGAAAGGTAGCAACAGATTTTACTAAAGGAAAAATAAAACAAAATTGAAAACATGATGTTACATGTTTAAAAGATTTAAAAAAACGTTCAAACAAATACACGATTAAACAAATAATTAAACTAATTATTAAACAAATTTAAACATGATTTAACAAATGCATTCACTAAAGAAAATAGAAGGAAGGGGTATTCCTGTTTTTTTGTCCAAATCCATCACTGCTTCACAGTTACGAAAGGAATGAAAAAAAAGAATGCATGTAGCTTCAGGCCAATTTCGAAGTGGTAGGGGTACACATTTCTGACGTGGGCACGCTTTATCTATTTTTGGCACGGCAGAGGGTGGGTGTTTGAACATGGACAGGCTTACATCTACCCCAGCCCACGTCCGAACCATCTGTCTATGGGGGCAACACTATACAGCAGTGACACCTGTCACGAAGCTGTGATGATGTAGGTCCTGTCCTCTGTCACACACTGTTACCAGGGTTACTGTCTGTATGTTATTAGATTACCAAAGGAAGCTTTTTCCTCAGAACGGGCATCTTTCTGCAAACATGGCAAAAGCCTGTCATCAAGATATTTGAAGACATCACGCTTTGACCTGAGTCAGCCGGTTACTTGTAGTCGTTATTCATTATTATTCAGTTACCTACCTGACGGTGGGAAGGGCGGGGTTCTACAAAATAATATTATGTATATTTTGTAGATGAGTAGCCTACATTATAGGCGAGCATCTCAGAGCTATTAGGGTCGAGATGGCGACGGACGTATTACAAGCTGAAAACACAAATACTAGTAGCCGAAATCTGTTTGGGGTTTCTTTTTGCCATTTTTATACAATATAGACATTCAAATGAATTTCGGTATAAAGTTTCACAAGTACATTTTCTAACATGATTGAGATATACAGATTTAAGAAGGAAAAATAATTAAAATTTTGAATTGATCCTTTGATCCCAAAAATGGCGGAAAACATTAAAAGATTATTAATTGAAATTAGCAAAATTTAAAATTTAAAAGCTTACATTTAATGAATTAAAGCTCTGTAACTGATCTATAACATATGACAAAAAAAAAAATTTGAATCCCGGCAAACACATTTTTTAATGACATTCGTACAACGTCGACCAAACGTCTTCGACGTTGATCTAATATTGTACACATGTTATAAAAATCTTTTGCGTTTACTGGGATAACATTGACCAGTTGATTTGATATAAGGCACCAATGGACGTAAATATCATTATTGACAAAAGACGCATGATGTCTTTAAAACATAACTGTATTATAGCGCTATACACAATGTCGCTACACAATGAATGTCAAATTATGGAAATTTCCAAAGGCAAAATCGCCACTCAATGCGGTAAGATACATGCTCAGAATAAGTCTACACTGCTTTTGTCCATTTAGATACAGTGGGGACTAAAGTGTCACTCTTTAAGAATACGTATTGTGTCTTTTATTAGAAAGATACAATGTTTTCTTTCAGCCTTTCACATTTTGCCGACTGTCGTCGCTGCAGATGTCTTCATTAAGTCGGTCTCGCGGTTTAAGGAGCCGTCATAAAGAAAGGTCATACAATGTCTCCACAGAATGAATGGCAAATAATGGATATGTCAGAAAGCAAAATCTTCACACAATGCGGTAAGATATATTCTCACAATAAGCCTACACCGTTTATGTCCATTTATATACAGTAGGGACTAAAGTGTCACTTGTTAAGAATAGATTTTGCGTCCTTTGTTGAGTGGAGACAATGTTTATTTTCAACTTTTCAGATTTTGCCGACTGTCTGTCTCTGCAGATGTCTTCATCAACCCTCTCAGTACGGCAGCCTTCATTATATGTCAGAATCTGACGTCTGTGGACGTCAGATTAAGACGTTTAAAGACGGCTCCTGCACTGACAATATTAAAATATTTTTGATGGTCGTACACCCATAACATATGTTTTCAAATGAAGCGAGAAGAGCTGACTAGGACATTTAAGATGATTTCAAATTGGAAAAACCCTTTGGTCTCCATTTTTTAAGTAAAAACGGTGATAAAGTCAACTCATACAAATACGTGGCCTGAAACGTTCATAAAAAAGTCATACTAATAATAATCTGATAATGCACGGTCTGAAATATGTGAAAAGGCACGTTTTCTATGTTCCTGCTTGACGTGTTCTTTGTGTAGGTTGACCCATATCTTAGGAATGTGATTGGTCGAGACATTTTTCTCGACCAATCACATGTCATACAAAAAGGGCCAGTCGGTTTGCGGATACCAGTCACATGCTGCTTTGTCCGTCATTTCTCTTTGGACATGAACGTCTTTGACTACAATTATTTCATGTCAGTGGACACTCTATTGAAAAAAATGTCTTTTGAAATGCAATTAGGTTTTTCTGTCTTTTTATGCGGGCTGACTTGCTATTTCAGGTCAATTAATCAATCAATCAATCAATCAATCAATCAATCAATCAATCAATCAATCAATCAATCAATCAATCAATCAATCAATCAATCAATCAATCAATCAATCAATCAATCAATCAATCAATCAATCAATCAATCAATCAATCAATCAATCAATCAATCAATCAATCAATCAATCAATCAATCAATCAATCAATCAAACAATCAATCAATCAATCAATCAATCAATCAATCAATCAATCAATCAAACTTCTATAGCTCCTATAGCCTCAGCGGACCGAGCTCAGAGGCGCAAAAATCCTTAGCGTGATCATATGTCATATTCGAGGCCAAAGTAGGTTCATCAACAGCTAGGAGCCGACGACTGTGGAGCTAGGGTGAGAAATCCAGATCAAATAGGTGAGATTTAAGTAATTTCCTGAATGTTAAAATTGTTTCGGCATTACGTATGGGCACAGGCAAGGCATTCCATAAGGCTTGCCAAGATATAGAGAAAGGTCTTGACCCAGTGTTTGTTTTTTATACGGGGAGCAACGAATATATTTGAATTTGTGGAGCGTAAATATTTTGAGCATTTCGGCCGAACAAGAAAATTAGCCAGATATGCAGGTTGGTTTTCTTTTATGGTTCGGAGAGTTATCGTGCATATTTTAAAATGAATTCGACACTTGACCGGAAGTCAATGTAATCATTTTAGAATAGGAACCGGACGACTAAATTGTGAGGCCTTGGTTACCACTGTTGCAAGGCAGTTCTGAACGCGTTGTAATCTAGCGATATCCTTTTCTGGCATTTTGTGAAAAAGAGAGTTACAATAATCTAACTTGCTACTGACAAGTGCCACTGCAATTTGCTTGGCAAGATCTAAGGACAGACTTTTTCTAATTCGACGCAGGTCACGGATATGATAGAAGCGTGCCCTACATGTTTAGGATATGTGATTTCGGAAATTCAGACTACTGTCAAATACTACACCACGATTTTTGGATGATGCAGATGGATTTGTGTCCTGACCTAGAATTAAGCATGGGAAATTATGCAAGAACTTTCTCGCTAAAGTTTGATCCCAATAAGAAGAAATTTTGTCTTGCCATGATTAAGCTTCTGCTTAGACCCTGTCATCCAGGCCGACACACCCGTTATACAATGTTGCAACTTCTCAAGATATTCCTTAGCGTTTGCAACTGATAGACACATGTGAGCCGATTCAGTAGAATGAAGTTTCCTGTAGGCTGATTGTAATGGATTGGATAGATGGTTATTTTATATGAGCTTCCAGCCGATTGGTTACTACCTATTCTAGAATTTTGGAAATGAAACACAAGTTGGATATAGGCCTGTAATTTTTCAATTAGTTTTTACGAAGAGGTGTTTTTAAGTAGTGGTCTTACATGAGCTTCTTTTAAATTTTGGGGTAATATACTAGTTCCAATTGAAATGTTAATTATGTCAGTGATGGGAATTATTAATATGGCAAGGCAATTGTTCAACAAGCTTGAGGATGAGCTTAAAATAAGCTTTTTAATTTCACGTTCAAAAGTGTTCATTTTGAATCTAGTTTTTAGTTTCTGCACTGGTTGAATATTCGGTACTTTATCTTAACGTTTGGAACGGATAGTTTAATTTTATTCACAAAATACTTAGAGAAATTATCAAAAATTGATTTTACTGATGTGAATTCTAGTAGAGCCGGTAGTGGAATTGAATTCTATGCAGAATGTTATTTATTGAGTCCAATAGGCAACGGGGATTGTTTGAATTTTCTAAAATAACATCAGTTAAATATTTCGATTTAGCTTTTGTCATCATTCTATTATACAGGTGGCATTAATGTTTGTAACGAGAACGATCTAGATGTGTGTGACACTGTTTAGCAAGTGCTAAATACATATCAATTCATGTTAAAATACATAGATAAATAAATAAATAATTTGTATTCACAAAGATAGTTGAAAATTGTTTAAAACGTGTAAATGCTGTCTGTCTTATCTTGACAAGGACGCATAAGTCGCAGTCACAGTTTCTACGTGATTAAAACACACCACTACATTATTTACTTTGTCCGACCACGACATTCTAAGCCAGGAATGGAGAGTTATTGTTGACCAAATAGAGACCAATTATCATGGTAGGTCTATGGTATTGTAATCAGTCAGGTGTGACCGAGCTGTTGATTATGGGGGATTCTCGTTAGGGTCGGGTGTGTTTTAAGTCAGTTAAAACCCTCGGACCTCTACATTCTTAGCTGTGGGAACGGCATCGGCCTTCGGCCTCGGCCTTTCCACAGCTAAGAATTTAGTGCTACTCGGGCTTTATCCTATACATAAGTCACACCCGCCCTGAAGCTGTGATGATGAGTTCCCTGATTTCTCTCAGACAGAATTACCGGCTGAGTATTATTAGATCACGGGAGAAATCCCGGTGACTTCCTCCTCAGAAGGTTATTCTTATCAGTGAATACGGAACATTGTCCCAATGTTGGATCTATGTTGCTCGAATGTCGTAGACCAACATTGAACCAACATTGGTTCAATGTCTCATTGCAATATATTTTATGTTTTGTGGGTTTCTACAAACTTGGTCAGGCTGTAGTAGTAGTAGTACCTAGTAAAAAATATACATGGTTCAGCCGGAACACGTTCATAAGCGTAAGCTATTGTTGACTTCATTTTACCTCATGAGGCGTCATCATACCAGATTGCTGATATTTTACTAGTAATTTGCGTCAGCTATAGCTTTGTTAGAAAAAGGAACAGATGCCAGGAGTGTATACATGTATATATGATCAACACGTTATTACACATGATAGAAGCGTTCATAGTAAATAAACAACGACTCTATACTAAAATAAAAAATTAATATACATTATACCGTCCCATGCTCCTCCTACACAGTCTATTTACAAATATTAAGCATATATTGCTTTCGTTAACCTGGGCAAAATGATACCAGACCAGGCAATTGTACAAATTCATAAAGTAGATCACCACCTTCACAACATTGTTGTATAAACGACGAGCCAATTAGGGGTAAATAGACGAATAGCTTGCACCATACCACGCAATCATGTCGTCAAAACTGATATAATCGTCACAGTATAAAACTACAAAGGGTGATTTTTTCACAATTTTTCACCATTTTCTACTATTTTGTAGTAAAATTATATAGGTTTATAAGGTTGATAGCGTGTGTTTATCAGACATTGGGCCATAGAGCAAAAGGCGAGTTCATAGCATTGTTGAGATTTCTGTATAAATTATGTATGCCTGCCAAGAATGAGTAGGGCTGTTCCATTCCAACAGGTGGTCTTATGATATATTTATTTAGATCAAATCTCGAGTGAACACAGTCTTTTTAAATCACTTAGACCTTTATCAAACAATTGATATAGTTACATCGAGGAGGGGAAACATAGACATTTCTTAAAACAAAACATCTACAGCGGAGATCGAGCCCGGAACTCTTGGCATGACAGGCGCACGATCATAACGTACATTTCCCCTCATGTCCTGACTGAAGTGGAATGACGTCCAACCTCTCTGTTTATGATCATTGTTAGAAACTACGTGACGATCATCACGTCTCGTAGCGTGTTCACGGCGCGTTTTAGTGGAAATATTTTTTGTGGGACGTAATTACGGAAATCAATTAGGGTAATTAACATGCACATTGCACATTGTTTTGTTATTGTTTTGTAATAGATAATATACACTCTTAACCCTTTGACTTCCAGGCCGGGGTGCATGCCAGGATCCAGATATACTGGTGTAGGAGTTCTATTTTTCGTCATTTGAAGCTGGAATTGCTAACGCAATTTCCAGCTTCAAATGACGAAAAAGACATAAATGTAGTATATATTTGACGAAAATTTGTGTCATTTTATGGTTACGTTCGTTGACGAATGACGACGGAAATTTCGGTCATGTATGGTAGTGAAAAGGTTAAGGCGGTCAGATGTAGAGCAAATTCTCGTTGTTTGTTTACATGAGATAATAAAATATACGATCCCAAATCGTGGTGTGCATTACCATGCATTTTAATAGAAACAAATAAAAGCGAATCAGAATATGACCATAATATGTGTCATTTAGAAATGTCCCATGCCCAAATCATTAAGTGCCCTTTTTCCAGTGCATCTATCCTTCTAAGGAACATTGTGAACATGCATAATTAGCATATACTATTTGTAAAATGTTGTGGGCCCTATGATTTATGGTACAAAAATACATATCCCATCAGGTGCTCACATTATGTTGTTTGAATGTTTAGCGAAAGTGTAGACCTACAACCACTATCATGATTTTCCAAGTTAAAATCCGATTTTTACTTTTTGAAAAAAAATTATATTCTCATAGTATGGTCGTGCCGGCGAGATGATGCAATCTGTTTCACAAAAAAAAAATTGTCAAGAAAAACACGTTTTACAATAGCAGCGCTCTGTTATGTTTACCAAGTAATAAACAGAGAGAAATGTATGCATTTTGTAATACACCGTGATATTACAAACAGCAGTAACTGCCTAATTAAAAAGTAGGCCATTTACCTTTATATGACTGCATAATAAAGCACAGTGACGGGTATTCAAAACCCTTTCAATGATTATGTGGATAAACCAGACCAGAGCCGCAGTATTTTGCTTGTTTTCATAACGTGTTTCCGTCATTACTTCCGCTTATATCTATCTCGCTGTACTGTTCGGCAAGCGGCATGAGTAATTCTATGAGGTTTGTTCTCACAATGCTAATAAAGCCATTAGGTCTACGCCTTTCAAGTATTGCCGTGTCTAATAACAGAACAACATTACACCAATGTGCAATGTGAAAAATACATCAGGATAACCACCTCCCCACGTGACCGTGGATCAATGATACAAGTGGACAGATTCTCATTAGCAAAGAATTCATCTTAGTTTAACTAATCATCTAGACTTGATTAATTTATTAAAATGAATATCATGCAAACTAAGGTTAAAACTGATTAGTGAAAACATTTAACATGCAAATCAAGTTTTATAGGTTGTTATTTTCACATCAATGTGACACACTTGTATCCTGAAAACACGCTCCAATACGTGATTAATAGGCCAACATCTACTATACAGCAAATGCATGTTGGTTTAATGTCGGGCCAGCGTCGTATACGGTGGACCAGAATCAAATAAAAACTGTGTTAAAAGTTTATTATCAAGCAGATTTAGCCTTTTTGATAACTCTAACTAAAATCCAACTAAAATTATCCTAACTTTCTCCCATTTCCATAACACAAGTTAAGATGTTCTTAACGGTTCTAATGGGAAGGAGATTAAATTAAGATACTCGTAATATTCAATTTTTAGTCGGAAGGAACCCTGATCCAAACTTTTTATTCGACAATATTAACATGAAATGCCTATTATATATGATATACGTCGAAACGGTTATTAGAGGTACAAGATTGTAGTTGAGAGATGCTGTTACATTAAACGTGGCGTCGTCAAGGACTGTCCGACGGAATATAAATCTGGATCAATATAGGCCAGCGTGACAGACAGTGGACCAGCTCAGATTTAGCGTTGACATCACATCTCACCAAGGACTTCTTACGCTTTTTAATTTAATTTTTTTGTCACCTGAAGTTGTGTCTGGCTATCGCGAACCACAACTTCAAGTGACTGAAAATTACTCGGATTTGTACAATTATGGTATATCGTATACGATTTTCACACATATTTGTCATTTTGCACTTCTGAAAATGGGTTGCACAAGTGCAAAAAAAAACAAAAAAATACCACAATAATCCAGATGAGATAGGAATCTGGATGCATGCTGGGCCAGCGTGGCAGACAGTGGACCAGTTGTGGTTTAGCATTTTATCCTTTATCCACGTTTTGGGTGTGCTGAGCGTGGATGTGACAGTTGAATCTGTTACTATACTGAAAATGACATCACCACATGTGATCAAAAACTGTGTGTGATAGCTAAAGGCCTCACCGGACGTGACGTCATCAAGGATCATTAGGGTCCGTTTCACATTACACGTGATAGTTAAAGGCCGGATATTTGTCATCGTGGTTTTGCACAGACAATGCTCCAAACCGTTCAAAGGCCTGGAAGTGTACATTGTTGCCCATGGTACTGAGCACTATAAAGAACCGTTGAAGTCATTCGAAATAAGAGTAGGGCATAGTCCCGGCTTCGGGCTTCCTTCTGTCGCAATATTGTCTTGGTTGTGCAGAAAGCGACGTAAAACAATATATTCACATTTCACGTTACGCCAGACGTGAATCAAATGTAGCTAACAAATCCATTACAGGTGTTATAGGGTGTGTCAACTTACAGGAAGGTTATCGCCGTATCGATTCTAAGCATAATAATACCAAATAGTGTGCCAAGACTTGCTTAACTCTTTCAAGCCTGGATTTACCATTGTCATCTTCATCCAGTACAAGCCGCGAATTGATGTCGCAATTCTCGACTTGTAATGGATAAAAATGACTTGAACTCGGTGACACATGAAGTAAAGATATCATTAATATTTAAACTGGTATATGTGAATGTTTGTTCTAAAACCCCTCGGTGTAGAAAAATAATGTATCTTTCAGAGATTCTAAATGATGCCTAATTGATAGTCTGAAGTGTTGAGGATTTCCTTTTACAGTGCGGGAATCAACTTTAGACGTCAGAATATGACGTCTGTAGACGTCAGATCCCGACGTCTAAAGTCAATTCCCGCACTGTAAGAGTAAAAATATTCGTAATGGCCGTAGACCCATAACATAGGTATTGAAATGAACCGGAAAGACCTAACTAAGACATTTATGATGATTTCAAATTTCCATGGTTTACACAAAGTAATTATGCGTTATAAGGGTTGAAGGGTTAAGGTTTAAGGGTTAATGTGACATGAACAAACTAAATTATCTGATTACTTATACATTCCATGCGATGGAGCATTAAGGGTTAATGTGACATGAACAAACAAAAGTATCTGATTACTTACACATTCCATGCGATGGAGCATTAAGAGTTAATGTGACATAAACAAACAAAAGTATCTGATTACTTACACATTCCATGCGATGGAGCATTAAGGGTTAATGTGACATGAACAAACTAAATTATCTGATTACTTACAAATTCCATGCGATGGAGCATTAAGGGTTAATGTGACATGAACAAACAAAAGTATCTGATTACTTACACATTCCATGCGATGGAGCATTAAGGGTTAATGTGACATGGACAAACAAAAGTATCTGATTACTTACACACTCCATGAGATGGGAGCTAAAGGGTTAATGTGACATGGAGAAACAAAAGTATCTGATTACTTACACATTCCATGCGATGGAGCATTAAGGGTTAATGTGACATGAACAAACAAAAGTATCTGATTACTTACACATTCCATGCGATGGAGCATTAAGGGTTAATGTGACATGAACAAACAAAAGTATCTGATTACTTACACATTCCATGCGATGGAGCATTAAGGGTTAATGTGACATGGAGAAACAAAAGTATCTGATTACTTACACATTCCATGCGATGGAGCATTGTCTAAAGTCAATTCCCGCACTGTAAGAGTAAAAATATTCGTAATGGCCGTAGACCCATAACATAGGTATTGAAATGAACCGGAAAGACCTAACTAAGACATTTATGATGATTTCAAATTTCCATGGTTTACACAAAGTAATTATGCGTTATAAGGGTTGAAGGGTTAAGGTTTAAGGGTTAATGTGACATGAACAAACTAAATTATCTGATTACTTATACATTCCATGCGATGGAGCATTAAGGGTTAATGTGACATGAACAAACAAAAGTATCTGATTACTTACACATTCCATGCGATGGGAGCTAAAGGGTTAATGTGACATGGACAAACAAAAGTATCTGATTACTTACACATTCCATGCGATGGAGCATTAAGGGTTAATGTGACATGAACAAACAAAAGTATCTGATTACTTACACATTCCATGCGATGGAGCATTAAGAGTTAATGTGACATAAACAAACAAAAGTATCTGATTACTTACACATTCCATGCGATGGAGCATTAAGGGTTAATGTGACATGAACAAACTAAATTATCTGATTACTTACAAATTCCATGCGATGGAGCATTAAGGGTTAATGTGACATGAACAAACAAAAGTATCTGATTACTTACACATTCCATGCGATGGAGCATTAAGGGTTAATGTGACATGGACAAACAAAAGTATCTGATTACTTACACACTCCATGCGATGGGAGCTAAAGGGTTAATGTGACATGGAGAAACAAAAGTATCTGATTACTTACACATTCCATGCGATGGAGCATTAAGGGTTAATGTGACATGAACAAACAAAAGTATCTGATTACTTACACATTCCATGCGATGGAGCATTAAGGGTTAATGTGACATGAACAAACAAAAGTATCTGATTACTTACACATTCCATGCGATGGAGCATTAAGGGTTAATGTGACATGAACAAACAAAAGTATCTGATTACTTACACATTCCATGCGATGGAGCATTAAGGGTTAATGTGACATGGAGAAACAAAAGTATCTGATTACTTACACATTCCATGCGATGGAGCATTAAGGGTTAATGTGACATGGACAAACAAAAGTATCTGATTACTTACACATTCCATGCGATGGGAGCTAAAGGGTTAATGTGACATGGACAAACAAAAGTATCTGATTACTTACACATTCCATGCGATGGAGCAATAAGGGTTAATGTGACATGGACAAACAAAAGTATCTGATTACTTACACATTCCATGCGATGGAGCATTAAGGGTTAATGTGACATGAACAAACAAAAGTATCTGATTACTTACACATTCCGTGCGATGGAGCATTAAGGGTTAATGTGACATGGACAAACAAAAGTATCTGATTACTTACACATTCCATGCGATGGAGCATTAAGGGTTAATGTGACATGAACAAACAAAAGTATCTGATTACTTACACATTCCATGCGATGGAGCATTAAGGGTTAATGTGACATGAACAAACAAAAGTATCTGATTACTTACACATTCCATGCGATGGAGCATTAAGGGTTAATGTGACATGAACAAACAAAAGTATCTGATTACTTACACATTCCATGCGATGGAGCATTAAGGGTTAATGTGACATGAACAAACCAAAGTATCTGATTACTTACACATTCCATGCGATGGTGCATTAAGGGTTAATGTGACATGAACAAACAAAAGTATCTTATTACTTACACATTCCGTGCGATGGAGCATTAAGGGTTAATGTGACATGGACAAACAAAAGTATCTGATTACTTACACATCCCATGCGATGGAGCATTAAGGGTTAATGTGACATGAAGAAACAAAAGTATCTGATTACTTACACATTCCATGCGATGGAGCATTAAGGGTTAATGTGACATGGAGAAACAAAAGTATCTGATTACTTACACATTCCATGCGATGGAGCATTAAGGATTAATGTGACATGGAGAAACAAAAGTATCTGATTACTTACACATTCCATGCGATGGAGCTAAAGGGTTAATGTGACATGGAGAAACAAAAGTATCTGATTACTTACACATTCCATGCGATGGAGCTGAAGGGTTAATGTGACATGGAGAAACAAAAGTATCTGATTACTTACACATTCCATGCGATGGAGCATTAAGGGTTAATGTGACATGGACAAACAAAAGTATCTGATCACTTCCACATTCCATGCGATGGAGCATTAAGGGTTAATGTGACATGGACAAACAAAAGTATCTGATTACTTACACATTCCATGCGATGGAGCATTAAGGGTTAATGTGACATGGAGAAACAGAAGTATCTGATTACTTACACATTCCATGCGATGGAGCATTAAGGGTTAATGTGACATGAACAAACAAAAGTATCTGATTACTTACACATTCCATGCGATGGAGCATTAAGGGTTAATGTGACATGGAGAAACAAAAGTATCTGATTACTTACACATTCCATGCGATGGAGCTAAAGGGTTAATGTGACATGGAGAAACAAAAGTATCTGATTACTTACACATTCCATGCGATGGAGCATTAAGGGTTAATGTGACATGGACAAACAAAAGTATCTGATTACTTACACATTCCATGCGATGGAGCAATAAGGGTTAATGTGACATGGACAAACAAAAGTATCTGATTACTTACACATTCCATGCGATGGAGCAATAAGGGTTAATGTGACATGAACAAACAAAAGTATCTGATTACTTACACATTCCATGCGATGGAGCATTAAGGGTTAATGTGACATGAACAAACAAAAGTATCTGATTACTTACACATTCCATGTGATGGGAGCTAAAGGGTTAATGTGACATGGAGAAAGAAAAGTATCTGATTACTTACACATTCCATGCGATGGAGCATTAAGGGTTAATGTGACATGAACAAACAAAAGTATCTGATTACTTACACATTCCATGCGATGGAGCATTAAGGGTTAATGTGACATGAACAAACAAAAGTATCTGATTACTTACACATTCCATGCGATGGAGCATTAAGGGTTAATGTGACATGAACAAACAAAAGTATCTGATTACTTACACATTCCATGCGATGGAGCATAAAGGGTTAATGTGACATGGACAGACAAAAGTATCTGATTACTTACACATTCCATGCGATGGAGCATTAAGGGTTAATGTGACATGGACAAACAAAAGTATCTGCTTACTTACACATTCCATGCGATGGGAGCTAAAGGGTTAATGTGACATGGACAAACAAAAGTATCTGATTACTTACACATTCCATGCGATGGAGCATTAAGGGTTAATGTGACATGGAGAAACAAAAGTATCTGATTACTTACACATTCCATGCGATGGAGCATTAAGGGTTAATGTGACATGAACAAACAAAAGTATCTGATTACTTACACATACCATGCGATGGAGCATTAAGGGTTAATGTGACATGGACAAACAAAAGTATCTGATTACTTACACATTCCATGCGATGGAGCATTAAGGGTTAATGTGAAATTGACAAACAAAAATATCTGATTACTTACACATTCCATGCGATGGAGCATTAAGGGTTAATGTGACATGGAGAAACAAAAGTATCTGATTACTTACACATTCCATGCGATGAGAGCTAAAGGGTTAATGTTACATGGACAAACAAAAGTATCTGATTACTTACACATTCCATGCGATGGGAGCTAAAGGGTTAATGTGACATGAACAAACAAAAGTATCTGATTACTTACACATTCCATGCGATGGAGCATTAAGGGTTAATGTGACATGAACAAACAAAAGTATCTGATTACTTACACATTCCATGCGATGGAGCATTAAGGGTTAATGTGCCATGGAGAAACAAAAGTATCTGATTACTTACACATTCCATGCGATGGAGCATTAAGGGTTAATGTGACATGGAGAAACAAAAGTATCTGATTACTTACACATTCCATGCGATGGAGCATTAAGGGTTAATGTGACATGGAGAAACAAAAGTATCTGATTACTTACACATTCCATGCGATGGAGCATTAAGGGTTAATGTGACATGTAGAAACAAAAGTATCTGATTACTTACACATTCCATGCGATGGAGCATTAAGGGTTAATGTGACATGAACAAACAAAAGTATCTGATTACTTACACATTCCATGCGATGGAGCATTAAGGGTTAATGTGACATGGAGAAACAAAAGTATCTGATTACTTACACATTCCATGCGATGGAGCATTAAGGGTTAATGTGACATGGAGAAACAAAAGTATCTGATTACTTACACATTCCATGCGATGGGAGCTAAAGGGTTAATGTGACATGGACAAACAAAAGTATCTGATTACTTACACATTCCATGCGATGGAGCATTAAGGGTTAATGTGACATGGAGAAACAAAAGTATCTGATTACTTACACATTCCATGCGATGGAGCATTAAGGGTTAATGTGACATGGAGAAACAAAAGTATCTGATTACTTACACATTCCATGCGATGGAGCATTAAGGGTTAATGTGACATGGAGAAACAAAAGTATCTGATTACTTACACATTCCATGCGATGGGGCATTAAGGGTTAATGTGACATGAACAAACAAAAGTATCTGATTACTTACACATTCCATGCGATGGAGCATTAAGGGTTAATGTGACATGGAGAAACAAAAGTATCTGATTACTTACACATTCCATGCGATGGAGCATTAAGGGTTAATGTGACATGGAGAAACAAAAGTATCTGATTACTTACACATTCCATGCGATGGAGCATTAAGGGTTAATGTGACATGGAGAAACAAAAGTATCTGATTACTTACACATTCCATGCGATGGAGCATTAAGGGTTAATGTGACATGGAGAAACAAAAGTATCTGATTACTTACACATTCCATGCGATGGAGCATTAAGGGTTAATGTGACATGGAGAAACAAAAGTATCTGATTACTTACACATTCCATGCGATGGAGCATTAAGGGTTAATGTGACATGGACAAACAAAAGTATCTGATTACTTACACATTCCATGCGATGGAGCATTAAGGGTTAATGTGACATGGAGAAACAAAAGTATCTGATTACTTACACATTCCATGCGATGGAGCATTAAGGGTTAATGTGACATGAACAAACAAAAGTATCTGATTACTTACACATTCCATGCGATGGAGCATTAAGGGTTAATGTGACATGGAGAAACAAAAGTATCTGATTACTTACACATTCCATGCGATGGAGCATTAAGGGTTAATGTGACATGAACAAACAAAAGTATCTGATTACTTACACATTCCATGCGATGGAGCATTAAGGGTTAATGTGACATGGAGAAACAAAAGTATCTGATTACTACACATTCCACGCAATGGGAGCTAAAGGGTTAATGTGACATGGATAAACAAAAGTATCTGATTACTTACACATTCCATGCGCTGGAGCATTAAGGGTTAATGTGACATGAACAAACAAAAGTATCTGATTACTTACACATTCCATGCGATGGAGCATTAAGGGTTAATGTGACATGGAGAAGCAAAAGTATCTGATTACTTACACATTCCATGCGATGGAGCATTAAGGGTTAATGTGACATGGAGAAACAAAAGTATCTGATTACTTACACATTCCATGCGATGGAGCTAAAGGGTTAATGTGACATGGACAAACAAAAGTATCTGATTACTTACACATTCCATGCGATGGAGCATTAAGGGTTAATGTGACATGAACAAACAAAAGTATCTGATTACTTACAAATTCCATGCGATGGGGCATTAAGGGTTAATGTGACATGGAGAAACAAAAGTATCTGATTACTTACACATTCCATGCGTTGGAGCAATAAGGGTTAATGTGACATGGACAAAGAAAAGTATCTGATTACTTACACATTCCATGCGATGGGAGCTAAAGGGTTAATGTGACATGGAGAAACAAAAGTATCTGATTACTTACACATTCCATGCGATGGAGCATTAAGGGTTAATGTGACATAAACAAAAGTATCTGATTACTTACACATTCCATGCGATGGAGCATTAAGGGTTAATGTAACATGGAGCAAACAAAAGTATCTGATTACTTACACATTCCATGCGATGGAGCATTAAGGGTTAATGTGACATGAACAAACAAAAGTATCTGATTACTTACACATTCCATGCGATGGGAGCTTATCCCTGATAATAGTTAACTTGTCGTGTCTGCAGGTTATGTCAGTATAGCCATGACGCCCTCTGATAATAGTTAAGGTGTTGTGTTTGCGGGTAATGTCAGTATAGCCGTGACGTCCTCTGATAATAGTTAACGTGTCGTGTTTGCGGGTAATGTCAGTATAGCCATGACGCCCTCTGATAATAGTTAACGTGTCGTGTTTGTGGGTAATGTCAGTATAGCCATGACGCCCTCTGATAATAGTTAACGTGTCGTGTTTGCGGGTAATGTCAGTATAGCCATGACGCCCTCTGATAATAGTTAACGTGTCGTGTTTGCGGGTAATGTCAGTACAGCCGTGACGCCTTCTGATAATAGTTAACGTGTCGTGTTTGTGGGTAATGTCAGTATAGCCGTGACGTCCTCTGATAATAGTTAACGTGTCGTGTTTGCGGCTAATGTCAGTATAGCCGTGACGCCCTCTGATAATAGTTAACGTGTTGTGTTTGCGGCTAATGTCAGTATAGCCATGACGCCCTCTGATAATAGTTAACGTGTCGTGTTTGTGGGTAATGTCAGTATAGCCGTGACGCCCTCTGATAATAGTTAACGTGTCGTGTTTGTGGGTAATGTCAGTATAGCCGTGACGCCTTCTGATAATAGTTAACGTGTCGTGTTTGTGGGTAATGTCAGTATAGCCGTGACGCCTTCTGATAATAGTTAACGTGTCGTGTTTGTGGGTAATGTCAGTATAGCCGTGACGCCCTCTGATAATAGTTAACGTGTCGTGTTTGTGGGTAATGTCAGTATAGCCGTGACGCCTTCTGATAATAGTTAACGTGTCGTGTTTGTGGGTAATGTCAGTATAGCCGTGACGCCTTCTGATAATAGTTAACGTGTCGTGTTTGTGGGTAATGTCAGTATAGCCGTGACGCCCTCTGATAATAGTTAACGTGTCGTGTTTGCGGCTAATGTCAGTATAGCCGTGACGCCCTCTGATAATAGTTAACGTGTCGTGTTTGCGGCTAATGTCAGTATAGCCGTGACGCCTTCTGATAATAGTTAACGTGTCGTGTTTGTGGGTAATGTCAGTATAGCCGTGACGCCCTCTGATAATAGTTAACGTGTCGTGTTTGTGGGTAATGTCAGTATAGCCATGACGCCCTCTGATAATAGTTAACGTGTCGTGTTTGCGGCTAATGTCAGTATAGCCGTGACGCCTTCTGATAATAGTTAACGTGTCGTGTTTGCGGCTAATGTCAGTATAGCCGTGACGCCTTCTGATAATAGTTAACGTGTCGTGTTTGCGGCTAATGTCAGTATAGCCGTGACGCCTTCTGATAATAGTTAACGTGTCGTGTTTGTGGGTAATGTCAGTATAGCCGTGACGCCCTCTGATAATAGCTAACGTGTCGTGTTTGCGGGTAATGTCAGTCTAGCCGTGACGCCCTCTGATAATAGTTAACGTGTCGTGTTTGCGGGTAATGTCAGTCTAGCCGTGACGCCCTCTGATAATAGTTAACATGTCGTGTTTGCGGCTAATGTCAGTATAGCCGTGACGCCCTCTGATAATAGTTAACGTGTCGTGTTTGTGGGTAATGTCACTATAGCCGTGACGCCCTCTGATAATAGTTAACGTGTCGTGTTTGCGGGTAATGGCAGTATAGCCGCGACGCCCTCTGGCGGGTCTTGGATTGCTGTATTCGTTTTACCCTAAAAAATCAACATGGCGGTTAGTGAGAGCGATCTCGACCCCAATGTCCGAAAAATACCCATAACTTTTTAGTGACTGTGCGGAAAATGAGCTGAGCTTGCGATCACGTAGCTTAAATGCTGCTGATTCTAATAAACATATTTTTGCCTGATTAATCGATGCCAAGTATTAGATAGGATCATCCAAAGAAATGTCCGGCGTTTTTGTATGAAAAACATCCAGTTTCAAATTATGTTTCAGCCACGTTAGGGCACTGAAGAGTGAGATTGTGTAATGTGGCGTTTTCTGGTATGATCGGCGGATCGGCGCTGAAGCGTGACGTCTCAGGTTCTGAACCTTTGCCCCATCCACGTGTGAAAGTCAGTATTGTGGGGGGCCTCCGTGACCGAGAGGTAGCGTGCTTGGCCTCAGACCGCCAGGGCTCGAATTTTGAATCCTGTGTCTGGAGGACAGTTTCATCTCAATCATCTCACCATCCTCAGGAGGTTCTCCTGGCCCAGTTTAGCCTATATGTGCACAAAGGTGGCCTAAAGCCCGATTCATTTCATTTCATTTCTGAAGCTCTGAATGATAATGGTCTCAATATAGACCACAGGCACGCCAAGGGTATACTGTAGAATACTCTAGAGACAAGTATTTGATGTTCTCAGGGAATAGACCACATGTGGGAGGGCAGCTGTAGTACTTGACAAATATTTGATGTTTAAACATGCTAGAAGGCAATAATATATGACTCTATAAGGAGTGCACATTACCAGCTGATTATAGCGTACATGGCATATCGTTCATTAGCGGAGAGATCAGGTAAGTGACGAGTTTTCACAAAATTACGACAACAAAAAACAACCTATACTGATTTAACACTTGAGGCGCTAAGGATGGCTATATTTTTTAATGTGTTTGATTAGCTGGTTAGATCACAGTAATTTGGGAATGATAATGGTGTTTATATATCAAGATTTGCGAGGGTTTGGTTTCAAATTCAGCAAATTCTAGTAATTCTGCACCTACTTGAAGTCGCCGTGGCGACACACAACTTCAAGTACGTGAAAATTTAAAATATTTATTACACCACAAACAAAATAAAAGCAACTTTCATTAAATTTAAAAAAATAACATTTAAATATAAGAAATGACATTTAATATCCTCTGAATTGACGCTTATGTATGCACAACCCGATTTTTTTTTTAACTTGAAATAGATTTTGTCGATATTGTTTTCGTGTTCGTGCTATTTAAATATATCTTTGTTGTCAGTTTAAGTTGGACTTGCTAACTTAATTGTTACCTCCAGATCAATTAGTCAGATGAACAAACGTGTTGATTCGTAGATCTGACTATAATTCTAGATTTATCACAATTAGGTTTCAAAATGTGTCTAAAATTGTAAAAAAAAAATGGTTGTAGATGTTCGCTTGTTGGTTCCTTCGTTCGTTCGCCCGTTGGCTCGTTTTTTCGTTCATTCGTCCGCTCACTCGTTCCTTCGTTCACTCGTTTGTTCGTTCGTTCGTTCGTTCGTTCGTTCGTTCGTTCGTTCGTTCGTTCATTCGTTCGTTCGTTCGTTCGTTCGTTCGTTCGTTCGTTCGTTCGTTCGTTCGTTTGTTTGTTTGTTTGTTTGTTTGTTTGTTTGTTTGTTTGTTCGTTCAATCGTTCGTTCGTTCGTTCGTTCGTTCGTTCGTTCGTTCGTTCGTTCGTTCGTTCGTTCGTTCGTTCGCTCACTCACTCACTCACTCACTCACTCACTCCCTCACTCACTCACTCACTCACTCACTCACTCACTCACTCACTCACTCACTCACTCACTCACTCACTCACTCACTCACTCACTCACTCATTCATTCATTCATTCATTCATTCATTCATTCATCCGTCATTCATTCATTCATTCGGCTTCCATTCAGTATTCCCATATATTTATCACACAGGCAAATTGGGCGTATGTACTGGGTCATAACACTATTATGGCACAAACACTCTCTTCATGTTGTCGAATTAAATCAGTGATGCGTACATAGGCCAGCTGACCCTTTAGCCGCTGCTCACGATTATATTCCTGTTTTTTTATTAGAAAATTCAATATCAGCTTTCAAACATGTTAAAGGTAAACCGTGACATCTATCAGCAACATTTTCAAAATCTTTGACCTCCATTTTGTGAAATCTGAATAATTTTCAATCACTTGAAGTTGTGAATCGCGTCAGCGAGACACAGCTTCAAATGTGTGAAAATTACAATTAACTACTTTTGCGGTTAAATGTTTACTTCGCTCTAGGGACCACATCTCTTTCGTGTGGTGCACTGAGCCAGATCAAGCTCACAGTGTACCCTGGCAAACACTAGACATTGATTAAGTCTTGGGCCGATGTTGACGTGTAACCTGGGGGTACCAGGTTCGCATCCCGGTCGGGCCGGATATTTGTCATCGTGTTCGTGCATATACAGTGATTAAAACTGTTCAAATGCCTGGAGAGTACAGTGCTGCCTATGGTTCTGTGCACAATAAAGAACCCTTCAAGTCATTCGAAATAAGAAAAAACCTTCTGTCGCGATATTGCCATGATTTGGCAGAACGTCTCGTAAAGCAATATTCACTCCCAATATCACGCACAGGCAAATAACATTTCCTGCTATTTGAATTTTCCCCGTGAGCTGCATGTGGCAGGTTTATCCAAGCGTAGATTTACCCGCTGAATTCATCCATGCATGAATATGCAGTACAACATGTACATACCGAACTCGGGTCCTGTTTATACCTTAATGATTCTTTTATCCGATTTAATTACACTAAAAGCAAGACTAATTAACTCATATTTCGGGTTGGTGTGCACTGCAAGCCTACAGTTGTTGTATATTTTGTGTTCGTCATGCACTGCAAGCCTACAGTTGTTGTATATTTTTCTACTGCCATTTTTAATAATGTACTCTTTCAGTGCGTGATCAACTTTAAACGTAAGAATTTGACGTCCGTAGACGTCAGACTCCGACGTCTACGGAAGTGGATCGCCCATTGAAAGGGGTAATTTCAGCGGAATTTTATTTGTTTGAAATTAGCTTGAAAATGTGTAAAAACGTCATAACTGGCAATATTTATTAGTTCCACGATACGTGTTTTAGTTATTTTTATTTTTTACTTTCAGACGACAACATCGCCTTTTGTGCCAATATAACTAAAGTCTGCTTCCAACAAAATAAATCAAACATACAATGTACTTCACCAGAGATCGCTCAGTAACTGTAGTACTCATATTATCACTACTAGTTATAATTTACCCGATCATTATGAATTACAAGCCATGGGACGTTAACACGATGAGCGAGTTACAGCATTATTCGCATGGATCCGATGAGAAGAGAAATAAAGAGTCATTTTCTGCAATGAAGAACTTAAGCAAAGCCTCCCTGCCAATAATGAAGAACCTAACCAGAAATTATCTGCCAGTAATGAAGAACTTAGGCAACGATTTCTTATCAATGCTGGACAAGCTGAAACCAGAACCCCCCACGTCCACATTGAGCACTTCCTCGGTGACCCCAGCGTCCCTCGATCCAGATTCTGTGTCCAGGATTCCAGCAGACCCAGATTCTGGCAGTACAGACTGTGTGGGAGTCCACCTGTCACACACTAAGCTACCTGTCACTTACTTGGCCAGTTTCCCCGGATCAGGTAATACATGGGTGCGGCACTTACTACAACAAGCATCAGGTAAGCTGAGGAGACATCTATGAAATAATTGTGTCGTTTGCGGCCGGAAATTGCGTCAGCAATTTTATTTTCAAATACAAATTTGGAAACAACATTTTTTTTATAAATATAGATTATAGATGTGATGTGTTGGACATAGTAGTAGTAGTGGTTTAATGACATCAAACAACGGAGGAATAGCTCAGCCTGTCATATGACGAGATCAGCCAATCACCGCTGACATGCAATTGCTATTTAATTTAGGGGGTAGAATACCATACTCGGTCCAAAGGTTCAAGCACTCATCAATAAGGGGTAACTTTGAACATGTGGGCCAATATTGAACATGTTCAAAGTTATCTCTCTGCACGATATAATTCTTTGTTAAATCGAGCCCAACAAAAGAGATTTAGATTACTTTACAATTTCGTCAATTATTTAGCGCTATCTCAGTTTGCAATTTTATTTTTATATTATGTTATTACATTGTTATGTGCATCTTTCACTGATTCAAAGATTTAAATTAACGGATTCAATTGAATCGGCCTCCGCAGAATCCACTTTTTCCATATATTTTCCATATATATCAGTGGGATTTAAACTCACATATTGGACGATGCTCTCACAGATTCAAATTATATATTCGCCTTCAACTGTGTTTTTAAATATAATTTTAATTTGTACACACTTGAAATTTCAAATGGGTAAAAAGTATTTAATTACTAGTATGTACATTAAGAATCACATGATGTGGTCAGTCCTTAGATTTAATGGTCTTTTAATTACTAGTATGAACATTAAGAATCAAATGATGTGGTCAGTCCTTAAATTTAATGGTCTTTTAATTACTAGTATGTACATTAAAAATCAAATGATATGGTCAGTCCCTAAATTTGATGGTCTTTTAATTACTAGTATGAACATTAGGAATCAAATGATGTGGTCAGTCCCTAAATTTGATGGTCTTTTAATTACTAGTATGTACATTAGGAATCAAATGATGTGGTCAATCTCTAAATTTAATGGTCTTTTAATTACTAGTATGTACATTAAGAATCAAATGATGTGGTCAATCCCTAAATTTAATGGTCTTTTAATTACTAGTATGAACATTAAGAATCAAATGATGTGGTCAATCCCTAAATTTAATGGTCTTTTAATTACTAGTATGTACATTAAGAATCAAATGATGTGGTCAATCCCTAAATTTAATGGTCTTTTAATTACTAGTATGTACATTAAGAATCAAATGATGTGGTCAATCCCTAAATTTAATGGTCTTTTAATTACTAGTATGTACATTAAGAATCAAATGATGTGGTCATTCCCTAAATTTAATGGTCTTTTAATTACTAGTATGTACATTAAGAATCAAATGATGTGGTCAATCCCTAAATTTAATGGTCTTTTAATTACTAGTATGTACATTAAGAATCAAATGATGTGGTCAGTCCCTAAATTTAATGGTCTTTTAATTACTAGTATGTACATTAAGAATCAAATGATGAGGTCAATCCCTAAATTTAATGATCTTTTAATTACTAGTATGAACATTAAGAATCAAATGATGTGGTCAGTCCCTAAATTTAATGGTCTGTTAATTACTAGTATGAACATTAAGAATCAAATGATGTGGTCAGTCCTTAAATTTAATGGTCTTTTAATTACTAGTATGAACATTAAGAATCAAATGATGTGGTCAGTCCCTAAATTTAATGGTCTTTTAATTACTAGTATGTACATTAAGAATCAAATGATGTGGTCAGTCCCTAAATTTAATGGTCTTTTATTTACTAGTATGTACATTAAGAATCAAATGATGTGGTCAGTCCCTCAATTTAATGGTCTTTTAATTACTTGTATGAACATTAAGAATCAAATGATGTGGTCAGTCCCTAAATTTAATGGTCTTTTAATTACTAGTATGTACATTAAGAATCAAATGATGTTGTCAGTTCCTAAATTTAATGGTCTTTTAATTACTAGTATGTACATTAAGAATCAAATGATGTGGTCAATTCCTAAATTTAATGGTCTTTTAATTACTAGTATGTACATTAAGAATCAAATGATGTGGTCAGTCCCTAAATTTAATGGTCTTTTAATTACTAGTATGTACATTAAGAATCAAATGATGTTGTCAGTTCCTAAATTTAATGGTCTTTTAATTACTAGTATGTACATTAAGAATCAAATGATGTGGTCAGTCCCTAAATTTAATGGTCTTTTAATTACTAGTATGTACATTAAGAATCAAATGATGTGGCCAATCCCTAAATTTAATGGTCTTTTAATTACTAGTATGTACATTAAGAATCAAATGATGTGGTCAATCCCTCAATTTAATGGTTTTTTAATTACTAGTATGTACATTAAGAATCAAATGATGTGGTCAATCCCTAAATTTAATGGTCTTTTAATTACTAGTATGTACATTAAGAATCAAATGATGTGGTCAATCCCTAAATTTAATGGTCTTTTAATTACTAGTATGTACATTAAGAATCAAATGATGTGGTCAGTCCCTAAATTTAATGGTCTTTTCATTACTAGTATGAACATTAAGAATCAAATGATGTGGTCAGTCCCTAAATTTGATGGTCTTTTAATTACTAGTATGTACATTAAGAATCAAATGATGTGGTCAATCCCTAAATTTAATGGTCTTTTAATTACTAGTATGTACATTAAGAATCAAATGATGTTTTCAGTCCCTAAATTTAATGGTCTTTTATTTACTAGTATGTACATTAAGAATCAAATGATGTGGTCAGTCCCTCAATTTAATGGTCTTTTAATTACTAGTATGAACATTAAGAATCAAATGATGTGGTCAGTCCCTAAATTTGATGGTCTTTTAATTACTAGTATGTACATTAAGAATCAAATGATGTGGTCAGTCCCTAAATTTAATGGTCTTTTATTTACTAGTATGTACATTAAGAATCAAATGATGTGGTCAGTCCCTCAATTTAATGGTCTTTTAATTACTAGTATGAACATTGAGAATCAAATGATGTGGTCAGTCCCTAAATTTAATGGTCTTTTAATTACTAGTATGTACATTAAGAATCAAATGATGTGGTCAGTCCCTAAATTTAATGGTCTTTTATTTACTAGTATGTACATTAAGAATCAAATGATGTGGTCAGTCCCTCAATTTAATGGTCTTTTAATTACTAGTATGAACATTGAGAATCAAATGATGTGGTCAGTCCCTAAATTTAATGGTCTTTTAATTACTAGTATGTACATTAAGAGCCAAATGATGTGGTCAGTCCCTAAATTTAATGGTCTTTTAATTACTGGTATGTACATTAAGAATCAAATGATGTGGTCAGTCCCTAAATTTAATGATCTTTTCTCCTTCAAATTGTTTATTTTGACGGATACATAACAGAGCTGACAGCGGTTATGCTTAGCAGCGGGGATCGACATTAGTCATCAGAGATTGTGACGACTGATGTCAATTCCCGCACTGTAAGAGTGGAAATATTTATTATGGCCGTAGACTCATAACATAGGTATTCAAGTGAAACAGAAAGAGCTAAATAAGACAAAAAAACACTTTAATCTCCATGGTTTATACCAAAGTATTTGAGCACTTTAAAGGTTTAAAGGTCAAAACGTATGTAATCACGTATTATGAAATGACATGTAATGTATGTTTTTATGACATGTTTTATTTGACAGGTGTGTACGGCAGTAGTATATATAAAGACAAACTGATGACGGGCAATGAATTCGTCTGTCATGTCTACAACGGGACAGCCACGCCCATAAAAACACATAAAAATGCGGAGAAGAAGCTTAGAAAAATAAAACGCGTCAATCGAGCAATACTAATACTTAAAAATCCATTTGATGTCTTAAAATCTGAGTATAAAAGACGGAAAGTGGGCAAAACTGGGCTGTTTACAGAAGCAGAATTATCAGGCAAGTACAGACCCGAACCTTAGTTAACCTTTTACAGAAGCACAATTATCAGGCAAGTACAGACCCGTACCTTAGTTAACCTTTTACAGAAGCACTATTATCAGGCAAGTACAGACCCGTACCTTAGTTAACCTTTTACAGAAGCACAATTATCAGGCAAGTACAGACCCGTACCTTAGTTAACCTTTTAGGCACCAAAACAAGTACAGACCCGTACCTTAGGTAACCTTTTAGACACCAATAACGAATATAAGTGACGAATATAATTATTTTTGTATCAACGATTCAAAAGGTGTAACCTTTGAATCCCCAACGTATTAATGAATGACGTTATATGTTTGGTGATTTTGCAAAATATTCCCCACTTACATGCATTAAAAATATGTGTTAACTCTTTTTTCGATTTGACCCGTAACTTACTAGACCCTTGTCGATTTGACCCGTAACTTACTAGACCCTTGTCGATATGACCCGATCCTCACCCTTGTCGATTTGAGCCGTACCTCATCCTTGTCAGCTTGACCCGTAACAACCCTTGTCCACTTGATCCCTGACTAACCTTGTCAACTTGACCCGTAGCAAAACCTTGTCAGCTTGACCCGTAACAACCCTTGTCAACTTGACCCGTGACAACCCTTGTCAGCTTGACCCGTAACAACCCTTGTCAACTTGACCCCTAACTAACCTTGTCAACTTGACCTGTAACAACCCTTGTCCACTTGACCCCTAACTATCCTTCTCGTCTTGACCCGTAACAAACCCTTGTCAACTTGACCTGTAACAACCCTTGTTAACTTGACCCGTAACAACCCTTGTCAACTTGTCAACTTGACCCGTAACTAACCTTGTCAACTTGACCCACAACAACCCTTGTCAGCTTGACCCGTAACAAACCCTTGTCAACTTGTCAACTTGACCCGTAACTAACCTTGTCGACTTGACCAGTAACAACCCTTGTCAACTTGACCTGTACCAACCCTTGTCAGCTTGACCCGTAACAATCCTTGTCCACTTGACCCCTAACTAACCTTCTCGACTTGACCCGTAACAAACCCATGTCAACTTGACCCGTAACAACCCTTGTCCACTTGACCCCTAACTAACCTTGTCAACTTGACCTGTAACAACCTTTGTCCACTTGACCCCTAACTATCCTTCTCGTCTTGACCCGTAACAAACCCTTGTCAACTTGACCTGTAACAACCCTTGTTAACTTGACCCGTAACAACCCTTGTCAACTTGACCCGTAACTAACCTTGTCAACTTGACCCACAACAACCCTTGTCAGCTTGACCCGTAACAAACCCTTGTCAACTTGTCAACTTGACCCGTAACTAACCTTGTCGACTTGACCAGTAACAACCCTTGTCAACTTGACCCGTAACTAACCTTGTCAACTTGACCTGTAGCAACCCTTGTTAACTTGACCCGTAACAACCCTTTACAACTTGTCAACTTGACCCGTAACTAACCTTGTCAACTTGACCCACAGCAACCCTTGTCAGCTTGACCCGTAACAAACCCTTGTCAACTTGACAACTTGACCTGTAGCAAACCTTGTCCACCTGACCCCTAACTTACCTTCTCGACTTGACCCGTAACAAACCCTTGTCAACTTGACCTGTAACAGCTCTTGTCAACTTGACAACTTGACCCGTAACTAACCTTGTCAACTTGACCCGTAACTAACCTTGTCGACTTGACCCGTAACAACCCTTGTCAACTTGACCTGTACCAACCCTTGTCAGCTTGACCCGTAACAATCCTTGTCCACCTGACCCCTAACTTACCTTCTCGACTTGACCCGTAACAAACCCTTGTCAACTTGACCTGTAACAGCTCTTGTCAACTTGACAACTTGACCCGTAACAACCCTTGTCCACTTGACCTGTAACAACCCTTGTCAGCTTGACCCGTAGCAATCCTTGTCCACTTGACCTGTACCAACCCTTGTCAGCTTGACCCGTAACAATCCTTGTCCACTTGATCCCTAGCTAACATTCTCGACTTGACCCGTAACAAACCCATGTCAACTTGACCCGTAACTAACCTTGTCGACTTGACCCGTAACAACCCTTGTCCACTTGACCTGTAACAACCCTTGTCAGCTTGACCCGTAACAAACCTTGTCGACTTGACCCGTAACAACCCTTGTCCATTTGACCCTAACTAACCTTCTCGACTTGACCCGTAACAACCCTTGTCAGCTTGACCCGTAACAACCCTTGTTAACTTGACCCTTGACAACCTTTGTCAGTTTGACCCTTGACAACCCTTGTCGGCTTGACCCTTGACAACCCTTGTCGGATTGACCTGTGACAACCCTTGTCGGCTTGACCCTTGACAACCCTTGTCGGATTGACCCGTGACAACCCTTGCCGGCTTGACCTTTGCCATATGAATTGCTTGAAATTATTTTGTATTCATTTGAAGCTCGAATTCCTAACGCAATTTCCGGCTTCAAATGACCAAAAAATTGCATATTTAAAAAAAACAGACCTATCGCAATTTGAATTATTTCATAAAAATATATTTCACAAGCAATTTTGGTGGAATGTGTAAAAACTCTCAATGACCTTCCTTATTATTACGTTACGCAGGTTGGAATAAATTCAAATCACGCGTTATGAAAAACTGGCTGGATCATGGAGTTTCATGGCTTGAATCTGAGAGAGAATTATTTGTGATTGAATACGAGAAGTTAAAGGTTGACGTTCGTGGAGTTATTCCCGCGGCGTGTGATTTTTTAAAGCTCAGGACAAATGTTACTGTGATGGAGTGTGTTGTAAGGAATCAAGAAGGGTCCTATCACCGACCTAAACACGATCAACCTGAGCTACTGCTTTATAACGAAGAAGAAACGAACACACTAAATAAATATAAAATATATATACAGTGGTATCTAGATAGACGATGTCCACAGCCACCTGCATGTCTACCAAGATCTAAAGTTAAATTTATTTCTCCTCCTGATCAGTACGAAAGTAATAAACATAACTTATTTTAGATTATTATCATTCAAGTGCCAAACACGAATATTATAATAATAGTAATATGTTTATTGACGTACTCAAAGTACAAAAAGGCATGCATATCATAAGTATAATCGTGATCAGTCTTTTTTATTATCAATTAAAGCGAAACAATCAGGCCAAAATCATCTCTTTTTTTTTGGGGGGGGGGAGGGGCTCCTTGATATGTTCATGTTATGTCAACATATCCATAGACTAGAATGGCGTAAGCTTTTTAAATTTGGTGTTGCTCATTTACCAGTTAAACGAGAAATAAGAACGAGATTTAATATCAGACATGCATGTTCAAAATAAGAAATACCGGAATAACTGATAAATGGGGCTTCCGGCAAAACCCTAATAATACTTTCAATTGAACTTGCGAGGCACAGCGTCATGTGAGGACAAAAATGAGCTAAAAACTTGAAAATGATGGACTACTATGATGATGGATTACTAGTATACTGTTGTTAATATTGATGTGACATGTGGCCTGATCTTCTTGATAATGTCCACGTGGCTCCAACATGTAAGGGGTTATAAATACAGACGTCAGATTCTGACGTATAAAGCTGATCCCCGCACTGAAAGGGTTACAAAAGCACAGCTCAGGAAATATTTTAATTAATGTCTATCGCATTATGTCAGTACTGTTAATTATATGTTTAGTGATGTATATACAAAGCTGTTGATGTTTATTATATTTAAATAAAGAAGTTTATTTAGTTGTTACTTTGTTAGTTGCTACCGCGATCCACAACTTCAAATGGTTTAAAATTACTCATATTTGTTTAATTTTGGCACAGCTATTTTCAAATTTTAATGTTCAGACACACATTTCATTCCGAATAACAGTGATTTGGTCGAACAATAAAACCTATTTCCCTTTGACTTCCAGGCCGGAGTGCATGCCAGGATCCAGATATACTGGTGTAGGAGTTCTATTTTTCGTCATTTAAAGCTGGAATTGCTAACGCAATTTCCAGCTTTAAATGACGAAAAATACATAAATGTAGTATATATTTGACGTAAATTTGTGTCATTTTATGGTTACGTTCATTGACGAATGACGACGGAAATTTCCGTCATGTATGGTAGTGAAAAGGTTAATAACGACAATGGTCGTGATCAGCGGGATTAGGGTTAACTATTCGAGTCAGGAGAGCATGATATTCTAAAGCCCGATACATTCACTTATTCCCCCATATACCGCACATAAATACACGTGAATCCCCCCCATATACCACACATAAATACACGTGAATCCACGTCTGACGTCTGACAGCTCCGCCCTAGGGAGCTCCATTGTCATGGCAACCGACAACAGTTTCGTTTAACGATCACTAAAAGGGAAATTAGGGGGTTTATTTTTGAAAATATTTGACCCATCTGATAACATCCACCATTCTGGTGAAGAGATTATTTATGTTGTCCAAACCGAAGTTATTACATTCGAAGTACGGTTGTTATAAAGTAGGCGAAAGCCAGTGAAATACCTCTCCTTCCTTCCATTAAATTAAACCAGTATGATATATTGGCATTATAATGCAATATTTCAGCCTATATATTGCTGCAGGTAACTATATCGATTGATTTATGCAGAAAACAAAACTGTTCCTTTCTTTGTACTTGATCCTCATTTCTAAAATCAAAAGTGAAATCATTTGTTATATACATAAAATGTCAACACTTTATATTTAAAGTTTTTTGACATAATTTTATATTTGAAATAATTATATTGGAGCGTTAAACAGAAATAACTTTTTATTCCTTTTCATAATACAAGCGGTTACTCACACTTATTTTGTTTTCAGTCACCAGGTGGGGTGTAGATTATCTATGAGACCGAGCTCTCACCAGGTGACGATCAGTGTGGCTCGTGTGTGTGAGTGAAGGCAGATCCCTCGTCTCGGTCATGACCCCGCATTATGACAGAGATCCGACGTATCTTAGCTAGAGGTACACTGTGAAGTATACACATTGTGTATGTTGTCCAGATGTTGGGTGTTCTGTAAAATTAAAACGAGATGCCGGCGCGAATTGTGAGACGGTATAGCAGTGAATGGACGGACGTCACACTTTGCACTGCAGGGAGTGTATGAGAAGACGAGGAGAGGAGTATTAATGATGTCTTTTTGAGATTAATCGGAAGGCCCAAGCAGCCCATTTACAGGGCTAGCTAACCCAAACAAACAAAAACAGTGAAACAACCTAAATATGTTGAAAGAAGTAGCATTTTTTTTTTTTACCGCACCGAATTTTTCTTGCCTGCCTGCCTGCCTGCCTGCATGCCTACCTGTTTGCCTGCCTGCCTGCCTGCCTGCCTGCCTGCCTGCCTGCCTGCCTGCCTGCCTGCCTGCTTGCCTGCCTGCCTGCCTGCCTTACTAAGGTGATTAATGAAGGCATTGTTGGAATAGACAATAGCACAGCCAGAAGGCACACAATCTTAATTAATAACCATTCTACGCAAGCACAATACTTTGAGCAATGTTGGGTCAAAGTTGGACCAGCTTCGGAGACAGTGGGCCAACGCTTAACCAACATTTGGTCAACGTATTATGACCGCTGGGTTGCTGTCATAGACTATAATTAGTTTTTATTTGAAAAAATGCGCCTTCCCATCGCTAAAATGAGATAATATAATCAGTTTTCAGATACTGAAGTTTTTCAAGTGTGGTTAACATACATTTTTCAACTCTCTATGTTGGAGTAGATTTCACTCTGAAACGTATCTTGGTACGAGCTATAACAGGAATCTGATACTCAGATTCAACAATAGGCCAAAACAGACTCCGGATATTAGCATTGTTCAATCCCCTGAATGGAATCTCGCTGAAGAGAGATGAAGAGGGTGTTGTGAATATGGCAGCTAGACAATCTAATTGATAGCACATCTGCTCCTGGCAATCTGAAAGGCAGACTGCCTGCGCTAGACAATATGAAAGGCAGACTACCTGCGCTAGACAATATGAAAGGCAGACTGCCTGCGCTAGACAATATGAAAGGCAGACTACCTGTGCTAGACAATATGAAAGGCAGACTGCCTGCGCTAGACAATCTGAAAGGCAGACTGCCTGCGCTAGACAATATGAAAGGCAGACTGCCTGCGCTAGACAATATGAAAGGCAGACTGCCTGCGCTAGACAATATGAAAGGCAGACTACCTGTGCTAGACAATATGAAAGGCAGACTGCCTGCGCTAGACAATATGAAAGGCAGACTGCCTGCGCTAGACAATATGAAAGGCAGACTGCCTGCGCTAGACAATATGAAAGGCAGACTGCCTGCGCTAGACAATATGAAAGGCAGACTGCCTGCGCTAGACAATATGAAAGGCAGACTGCCTGCGCTAGACAATATGAAAGGCAGACTGCCTGCGCTAGACAATATGAAAGGCAGACTTCCTGCGCTAGACAATATGAAAGGCAGACTGCCTGCGCTAGACAATATGAAAGGCAGACTGCCTGCGCTAGACAATATGAAAGGCAGACTACCTGCGCTAGACAATATGAAAGGCAGACTGCCTGCGCTAGACAATATGAAAGGCAGACTGCCTGCGCTAGACAATATGAAAGGCAGACTGCCTGCGCTAGACAATATGAAAGGCAGACTACCTGCGCTAGACAATATGAAAGGCAGACTGCCTGCGCTAGACAATATGAAAGGCAGACTGCCTGCGCTAGACAATATGAAAGGCAGACTGCCTGCGCTAGACAATATGAAAGGCAGACTGCCTGCGCTAGACAATATGAAAGGCAGACTGCCTGCGCTAGACAATATGAAAGGCAGACTGCCTGCGCTAGACAATATGAAAGGCAGACTGCCAGGGCTAGACAATATGAAAGGCAGACTGCCTGCGCTAGACAATATGAAAGGCAGACTGCCTGCGCTAGACAATATGAAAGGCAGACTACCTGTGCTAGACAATATGAAAGGCAGACTGCCTGCGCTAGACAATCTGAAAGGCAGACTGCCTGCGCTAGACAATATGAAAGGCAGACTGCCTGCGCTAGACAATATGAAAGGCAGACTGCCTGCGCTAGACAATATGAAAGGCAGACTACCTGTGCTAGACAATATGAAAGGCAGACTGCCTGCGCTAGACAATATGAAAGGCAGACTGCCTGCGCTAGACAATATGAAAGGCAGACTGCCTGCGCTAGACAATATGAAAGGCAGACTGCCTGCGCTAGACAATATGAAAGGCAGACTGCCTGCGCTAGACAATATGAAAGGCAGACTGCCTGCGCTAGACAATATGAAAGGCAGACTGCCTGCGCTAGACAATATGAAAGGCAGACTTCCTGCGCTAGACAATATGAAAGGCAGACTGCCTGCGCTAGACAATATGAAAGGCAGACTGCCTGCGCTAGACAATATGAAAGGCAGACTACCTGCGCTAGACAATATGAAAGGCAGACTGCCTGCGCTAGACAATATGAAAGGCAGACTGCCTGCGCTAGACAATATGAAAGGCAGACTGCCTGCGCTAGACAATATGAAAGGCAGACTACCTGCGCTAGACAATATGAAAGGCAGACTGCCTGCGCTAGACAATATGAAAGGCAGACTGCCTGCGCTAGACAATATGAAAGGCAGACTGCCTGCGCTAGACAATATGAAAGGCAGACTGCCTGCGCTAGACAATATGAAAGGCAGACTGCCTGCGCTAGACAATATGAAAGGCAGACTGCCTGCGCTAGACAATATGAAAGGCAGACTGCCAGGGCTAGACAATATGAAAGGCAGACTGCCTGCGCTAGACAATATGAAAGGCAGATTGCCTGCGCTAGACAATATGAAAGGCAAAAGACATGAGACAGAATAGCTGGTCTAGACCAATCTCAGATATGAACACAGACAGACAGATATTTTATTGACAGAAAAGAAAAGTCATTACAGACTTATTTGTCATAGAAATGAAAGAGATATATGTAAATGTATATACAAGATTGAACAGATACCTATTGCTACTTCAGACAGTATATGTGTCGTTTTTTATTGAATAATTACACCTTGTCGTCATCAAAGTACAGACAGAGAGGCAGACAGACAGACAGACAGACAGACAGACAGACAGACAGACAGACAGACAGACAGACAGACAGACAGACAGACAGACAGACAGACAGACAGACAGACAGACAGACAGACAGACAGACAGACAGACAGACAGACAGACAGACAGACAGACAGACAGACAGACAGACAGACAGACAGACAGACAGACAGACAGACAGACAGACAGACAGACAGACAGACAGACAGACAGACAGACAGACAGACAGACAGACAGACAGACAGACAGACAGACAGACAGACAGACAGACAGACAGACAGACAGACAGACAGACAGACAGACAGACAGACAGACAGACAGACAGACAGACAGACAGACAGACAGACAGACAGACAGACAGACAGACAGACAGACAGACAGACAGACAGACAGACAGACAGACAGACATTTTAGTAAAGAAAAGTCATTACAGACTTATTTGTCATAGAAATGAAAGAGATATATTTACATGTATAGACCTATACAAGATTGTTAATTGGTTAAAATCATATGACAATATGCATGGTATGACATACACAACTAAAATCATGTTAAGTGGCATTGCCAAAATAAAAACTGGGTACTTCGATAATATAAATGACTACTACTAAAAATGAATCAAAAGGCATTGCCAAGATAACATAGAAGCCTATCATTTTGTTTCCCGCACCAAAACCGCCAAATTATTTATTTTGAATTTTCACCCACTTGAAGTTGTGTCTCGCTGACGCGATCCACAACTTCATATGAGTGAAAATTATTCAGATTTGACAAAATGGAAGTCAACTCTTTTCAAATATTACTGGCTGATGTCACATTTTATCTTTATCATGTTTAAATGTGGTACTTAATGTGTTAATAAAAAATGAACACCCGAATATATGCGACACCGACGGTTAAAGGGTTAATAGGCCTACATCTACTTTTCTGCAAACCCATTGTTGGTTTAATTTCGGGCCAGCGTCGTAGACGGTGGATCAGCATCAAATCAAAACTGTGTTCAAAGTGCATTATGAATCAGATTTAGCCTTTTTGATAACTGTAACTAATATCCAACCAAAATAATCCAAACTTTCTCCCATTTCCATAACACAAGTTAAGATGTTCTTAACGTTTCTAATGGGAAGGAGAATTAATATACTCAGATTTTAGTGGGATGGACTCCAAGCTTGTTATTCTACAATATTAACAAGAAATGCCTATTATATATGATATACGTCGCCACCGATTATCAAACGTGTAAAGGTTACAGTTGAGAGATGCTGTTACATTAAACGTGGCGTCGTCAAGGACTGTCCGACGGGATATAAATCTGGATCAATATAGGCCAGCGTGACAGAGAGTGGACCAGCTCAGATTTAGCGTTGACATCACATCTCACCAAGAACATTTTTCACTTTTTAATTTAAATTTATAGTCACCTGAAGTTGTGTCTGGCTATCGCGAACCACAACTTCAAGTGACTGAAAATTACTCGGATTTGTACAATTATGTGATATCGTATACGATTTTCACACATATTTGTCATTTTGCACTTCTGAAAATGGGTTGCACAAGTGCAAATAAACCAAAAAAATACCACAATAATCGAGATGAGATAGGAATCTGGATGCATGCTGGGCCAGCGTGGCAGACAGTGGATCAGTTGTGGTTTAGCATTTTATCCTTTATCCACGTTTTGTGTGTGCTGAGCGTGGATGTGACAGTTGAATCTGTTACTATGTTGAAAATGACATCACCACATGTGATCAAAAACTGTGTGTGATAGCTAAAGGCCTCACCGGACGTGACGTCATCAAGGATCATTAGGGTCCGTTTCACATTTCACGTGATAGCTAAAGGCCGGATATTTGTCATCGTGGTTTTGCACAGACAATGCTCCAAACCGTTTAAAGGCCTGGAAGTGTACATTGCTGCCCATGGTACTGTGCACTATAAAGAACCCTTGAAGTCATTCGAAATAAAAGTAGGGCATAGTCCCGGCTTCGGGCTTCCTTCTGTCGCGATATTGTTATGGTTGTGCAGAAAGCGACGTAAAGCAATATTCATATTCACATTTCACGTTACGCCAGACATGAATCAAATGTTGCTAACTAATCCATTACAGGTGTTATAGGGTGTGTCACCTTACAGGCAGGAGATCGCCGTATCGTAGCGCGGGGACCGACTGTAGACGTCAGAATCTGACGTCTAAAGACAATCCCCACACTGTAAGAGTAAAAATAATTATAATGGCCGTAGACCCATAACATAGGTATTCAAATGAACCGGAAAGACCTAAATAAGACGATTATGATGATTTCAAATTGAACAAAACCCTTTAGTCTCCAAGTAATTCAGCGCTAAAGGGTTAAGGATTAATGTGACATGGACAAACAAAACTATCTGATTACTTACACATTTCCATGCGATGGGAGCTTCTAGATGCCTTTCGGCTCTTTTTTACAGAACAATATGGACTCTAGGTTGTCAAATATGCAGCTTTTTAATTCGTTTTAAGCCGATTAAATCACTGTTATCAGGAATAAAATAAATGTTTAATCATCAAGATTTGAAAATGGTTGGTTTCAAATTAAACATACATGAATAATTTTCAGCCATTTGAAGTTGTGGGTCGCGGTAGCGGGACACAACTTCAAATGGCTGAAAATATAACTTGTTTAATTTAGCGCTTGAAGGGTTAACGCTTTTAGTTCTCCCAACAACCAGGTAGTATTTTTATTTTATTATCTTGAGCTTTGCATTTGGGCGGTAGGGGCCGGGTCTATTTGCCCCGTCACGGGGCAAACAAGGCAAGAAAAGTGTGTTGGATAACCCGTGACGGGGCAAATAACAGTTAAATGCTCTTCCATGTCCCGTGACAGGGCGTGGAACCGCTGATTGTGTGCCTTCGATACACCGTGGCGGCCGAAAAAGGAAAATTAGAGCTATACAGCCCGCTGCGGTGTATGCAAGATAATTAAAGTGTCCTTGGGCACCCCGTGAATGATGTAACGGGGTTTCTTATTGGTTGTCAAAAGAAGCATTACATTGGGTCCATTCGACTAGCACAATAAATATGTTCGCATTTCTAATTTTCAAAGCAACTACATCGATTAGTGGAGTATGTTCCATCTGGCACTCCGAGGCCGACAAGCTTGTACATCGATCATGAGATCATCCACAGTTACTCGCCATGCGGCCCCGAGGGGTCAATGCACAGGTTCACATCTTAGTGTAGGGAGCATTTGATATTCAATTCGAAATAAACATATACAGTGTGTAGCAAGCCCCGCCTGAGAGAGGAGGTTTACCCAGTGTGCAGTGAGCCCCTCATCCCTCCTGAGAGAGGAGGTTTACCTAGTGTGCAGTGGGCCCTTCAACCCTCTTGAGAGAGGAGGTTTACCCAGTGTGCAGTGGGCCCCTCATCCCTCCTGAGAAAGGAGGTTTACCTAGTGTGCAGTGGGCCCTTCATCCCTCTTGAGAGAGAAGGTTTACTCAGTGTGCAGTGCGCCCTTCATCCCTCTTGAGAGAGAAGGTTTACCCAGTGTGCAGTGGGCCCCTCCTCCCTCTTGAGAGAGAAGGTTTATACCTACTGTGCAGTGGGCCCTTCATCCCTCTTGCTAGAGGAGGTTTACCCAGCGTGCAGTGGGCCCTTCGTCCCTCTTGAAAGCGGAGGTTTACCCGGTGTGCAGTGGGCCCTTCCTCCCTCTTGAGAGAGGAGGCTTATACCTAGTGTGCAGTGGGCCCTTCCTCCCTCTTAAGATAGGAGGCTTATACTTAGTGTGCAGTGGGCCCCTCATCCCTCTTCAGAGATGAGGTTTACCTAGTGTGCAGTGGGCCCCTCATCCCTCCTGAGAGATGAGGTTTACCCAGTGTGCAGTGGGCCCCTCATCCCTCTTCAGAGATGAGGTTTACCAAGTGTGCAGTGGACCCGTCATCCCTCCTGAGAGATGCAGTTTATCGATTTTGCAGTGTGCCTCTCATTCCTGACTCTGCCTGATACTAAGATGAGGTTTACCAAGTGTGTAGTGGGCCCCTCATTCCTCCTAAGAGATGAGGTTTACCAAGCGCATAGTGGGCCCCTCATCCCTCCTGAGAGATAAGGTTTATCAATGGTGCAGTGAGCCCCTCATCCCTGACCCTGCCTGATAGATGAGATTTACCAAATGTGCAGTGGGCCCGTCATCCCTGACTCTGCTTCAAAGATAACGCAGTGTGCAGTGAACCCCTCATCCCTAACTTGTCCTGAAAGATGAGGTTTACCCAGTGTGCAACCAGCCCCTCATTCCTCCTGAGAGATGAGGTTTACCTAGTGTGCAGTGGGTCCCTCATCTCTCCTGAGGGATTAGGTTTACCTAGTGTGCAGTGGACCTCTCATCCCTCCTGAAAGATGAAGCTTATCGATTGTTCAGTGAGCCCCTCATCCCTGACTCTGCCTGATAGATAAAGTTTACCTAGTGTCCAGTGAGCCCCTTATCCCTCCTGAGAGATGAGGTTTACCCAGTGTGCAGTGAGCCGCTCACCCCTAACACTGCCTGAGAGATGAGGTTTACCCAGTGTGCAACCAGCCCCTCATCCATCCTAAGGATGAGGTTTAGCGTGTGCAGTGGTCCTCTCATTCCTCCTAATAGATTTGGTGTACCTAGCGTGTAGTGGGCCCCTCATCCCTTCTGAGAGATATGGGTTTAGTCAGTGTGCAGCGAGCCCTCATCCACCCTGAAGATGAGATTTAGCCGGCAGTGTGCAGTGAGCCCCTCATCCATAACTGGGCCTGAAAGATGAGGTTCACCCAGTGTGTAGCGAGCCTTTCACTCTCTCAGGGTGAAGTTTACACAGTGTGTAGTGAGCCCCTCATCCCCAAAAGATGAGATTATCAGATTTTCCCTATATTAACATTCTGATGTCTAGAATATCACATATCTTATGTATTAGCACTCTCCATTCTAGAGTATCGCATGTATTAACTCTCTGTGGTCTAGAGTATGACATGTCTCATGTGTCAACCCTCTGTGGACTAGACTACCATATTTTCTCTGCGTTAACCTTCTGATTCCTAGAGGTTCACATATCTTATTTATTAGGCCTCTGTGGACTAGAGTATCACACGTATTAACCCTCTTTGGTCTAGAGTATCACGTTTCTAATGTGTTAACCCTCTGTGGACTACACTATCATGTTTATCTTATTTTAACCTACTGATGCCTAGAGCATCATAAATGGTATTGAATAACCTTCTATAGGCTACAGTTTGACATGTATTAACCCTCTGAGGCCCAGATAGATGATAGTACCACGTTTCTCTAATATTAACCCTTTGTGGACTCGATTATTAAATTTCATCCATATGAACCTTTTGATATCTGGAGTATCACATTTCTTATTTATCAACCCTCTGTTGACCAGACTATCTCAAGTATTAACCCTCTGTGGTCTAGTGTATTACGTTTCTAAAATATTAACCCTATGTGGACTACACTATCATGTTCAGCTTATTTTAACCTACTGATACCTAGTTCATCACATATGTTATTTATTAACCCTCTATAGGCTGGAGTATTGCGGGTAATAACCCTCTGAGGTCCAGAGAGTCGATAGTATCACGTGTCTCAAATACTAACCCTCTGTAGACTAGACTATCAAATTGCTTCTATATTCACCTTTTGGTGTTTGGGGTATCACATGTCTTATTTATTAACCCTTTGTTGACTTTCGAAAGTATAAACCCTCTGGAGTATCACGTTTCTTATGTCTTATCATGTTTATCTTTTTTAACCTACTCCTGCCTAGAGCTTCATGGATGTTATTTCTGAACCCTCTATAGGCTAGAGTTTGACATGTATTAACCCTCTGAGGTCCAGAGGGTCGATAGTATCACGTGTGTCTCTTGTATTACTGCGATGTGGACTAGATTACCATATTTCTTCTATATTAACCTTGTCATACCTAGAGTATCATATGTTTTATTTATTAATCCTTTCCGGACTAGAGTAACACATGTATTAATCCTCTGGGGTCTCTGGTATCACCTGTCTCAACTATTAATCTTCTGCGACTAGACTATTATATTTATCTAATGTTAACCTTTTGTTGCCTAGCGTATTACATGTCCTCTGTATTAAAGCCGACACAATCAGGCTAAAATCATCAAAAAATCAATAATTTTATTTTGGATTCTTAATATACTTCCTTCATATGTGAAAATGTCCATAGACTAGAATTACGGAAGTCTTTTAAATTTTGGATTGCTGTGGCAACGTAGCAAGGTTGCGGAAAACCCCGTTTATCAGTTATTTCTGTATTTCTTATTTTAAACATGCATGTCTGAAATTAAATTGTGTATTTATTTCTCGCTTAACTGGTAAATGCGCAACACAAAATTTAAAAAAACATACTCATTACTAGTCTGTGGACATGCTCACATATTATGGCCATATTAAGAAGCCAAGATAAAATTAAGGATTTTTTATGTTTTTAGCCTGATTGCGTCGCTTTAACTGTCTGGAGGCTGGAGTATGAAGTGTTGTCTCATATAAAAATCTTCTGGTGGCTAGAGTATGAACTTGCTCCCATATTAACCATGTTAACCATCTGATGCCACACATGTGTATGATATATTTTCTTCTGTAGCTAGACCCAGCAAATGCTACAAATTGAAATATTTTTTAGACAGATGAATTTTAAAAGCAGATATTTACGAAACTTAGGCCCAACGCTATCTACGCTAGAAAAGCTAGGTGGATAAATGGGAGTTAGAGAGAAAATAAGCAAATACTTTGATAGTAATCAAAGTTTTAAAAATCGGTGTTTTATTGTTGTGTTATTATTGCACACTGGAAAAACCTTATCTCTTAGGAGGGATGAGAGGCTGGTCGCACACTGGTGAGCTTCATCTCAGGGGAAAGTAGGGGCTGTAGGGTGGGCTGGTTGCAGATTGGGTGAACTTTATCTCTCAGGCAGAGTCAGGGATGAGGTGCCCACTGCACACCAGGTAAACCTCATCTCTCAGGAGGGATGAGGGGCCAATGCACACTAGGTAAACCTCAACACTCAGGTGGGTATGAGGGGCCAACTCCACACTAGGATTTGTAAACATTATCTCTCGGAAGGGATGAGGGGCCCACTGCACAGAAGGTAAACTTCATCTCTCAGGGGGGAGGGGGGGGGGGGCTCATTGTACACTGGCTAAACCTAATCTTTAGAAGGGGCTGGTTGCACACTGGTAAACTTCATCTCTCAGGGATGAGGGGCCCACTGCACACTGGGTAAACATCATCTCTGATGCAGTGTCAAGAATGAGGGGCTGACTGCACACTATGTAGACCTTCATATATTAGAAGGGGTGAGGTGCCCATTCTACACTGGCTAAACCTCATCCTTACCGTATCCCCGCGCATAAGCGTGCATTCACTTATAAGTGAAATTCGAATGTCATTTCTCCAAAAATATTCTTGTTCGGTTATAAGTGCATGCAACTATATTCGAATACTACGTGCATGCACTTATATTCGAAAATTACTACGCGTACCACGGTGTAACTCAAGACATCAGGTGAGAACAATAATAATATGAGTATATTGACTTATAGAATATTACTAGTTAATGCCCATAATAATTTTAAAAAAATGTTGATCGTAAACACAAACTACAGTATTATTTTTTATTATTCATTAACGGGTAGATATTAGGAGAGAATTGCCCCATAATACAGATATGCGCGAACAGTTCAAGGCGTCAAAGCGATAGGGTATGGGACTGATAGCTGAAAAGTGGGGACAAATGAGGTGTGACGATATAACAGTTCAGGTAGTGTCAACATCTATTTCCCGGAGTCACTCCTGCAAGGTAACTTCAAAGTAACTGTCCCAGTGATTACTAGCGTTAACTCAGTTTACCTTGGATTGGAAGAAATCAAATAATTACGATTTCAACGAATTGGAATAAATTTGAAATTTATCTTTATGCTCGAATATAAGTGCATGCACTTATTTTCGAAAACTAAGTGCATTTTCGAATATAAATACATGCGCAGGGATACGATAATTAGGATGGATGAGAAACTGGTTGCACACTGGGTAAACCTCATATTTTAGGCCCAGTTTGGGACGAGGGGCCCACTGCACACTGGGTAAACCTCATCTCTCAGGGATGAGAAGACGGGGCTTGTTACACACTGAATATGTTTATTTCGAAATAAATAATAAATGCTTCTGCACTAAGACGTGGGCCTGTGCGTTGGCCTGAGGGTCCGTATGACGAGTGACTGTGGATGATCTCTCGGTCGATGTACATGCCTGTCCGCTCTTCTGATAATAACCAGGAATATGATAATTAAGTGTTTTTTATGTTATATTACATAATATTATCAAAACTAACCAATACTAAGCGAGGTCAAGTATGTGTGTAGGCCTATAAAATAATCTATCCTATCCGATTATTATTCAGTCTACTCACATGTCAGTTATGATTTAAAGTTGGTGGGTTGCTATACTTCACTGAATCAAAATATTTACGTTGCGATAGACCCACTCCTGTCGAAGTTGACCTTATTGCGCATGCCTGTCTTTGTATTAGGCGCCCTAAATGTTTACTCAGCGAATCACAACGACCCACCTACATTATTCCCTCCATCCGTCTCTTTCCAGCGAACACGACCAGTAGGCATTTCAGCATCTGCAACGCCGACCACCCAATATTAAAGTAGGCGAGTCGTCACTATTTACTGAACACATGTCGTAGGACCACCCGCATGCGCAGTATGGTTCTAAGGTTGGGGTCGTCAAGGTAAATATTATTGATAAGTGAGCGAAACATCTCAGTGGATTTAGTCTATAGCCTACTAGCTTTGACATACTGTCTAATTTTGGCCACTATACCGCTATGGTGGGGACGCTCGGAGCATATATTTTACCGTGATATTTTATTCTCAACCCTTTCAGTGCGGGGACCGTCTATAGACGTAAACGACCCCCGCGCTGAAGGAATTAGAAAATTGTAATGACCATAGACCCATAACATAGATATTCAAATGAAGCAGAAAGAGCTAACTAAGCTATTTGTGATGATTTCAAATTGGAACAACTCTTTGGTCTCCATGGTTGATACGCAAATATTTCAGCATTGTAAGTTTTAAACCATCTAGACATTAATGAATTCATATTTATTTTGCCAACGTTCTAAGGTATGTGGGCCATCAAAAGTGAATATTTTTAATCAGTTAGTGAAACGTCTGACCTGTTTTCAACTAGGCAATGTTGATGGGTTAAATCAGATTTTAGTCCTAAAGTATATTTATTTTATACCACTCCATGGCGATGACTTTTTCCTGAGGTCACATAGTGAGCACACGATATAACTGCAATACATGTTTCAAATTACTGTTATCATTATTACATTTAGTTATAAACAAAAAAATACATATTTGTGAATTAATTTAAACTATTCGCCTTCTGTTTTATGAGTAGGCCCATGGTTTATCCTCCTCCAGTCTGTGACGACTATTAGTTTCTGGAAGTAGTAATAATCTGTTCAGTTTGTCCTTGTATTAAGACTGATTAAGGCAAAGTGAACACTATTATCATCGGTTGTTTAAATTAAGTTATTATTGCCTTTATCCAAGGTACCATTTATGAATTACCAAAAAGTTTTAAAATAGCATTATGTTAATTATACTTATTTATAATAATATTTGAGGAGCTTTAGAATGTATGGTGAATTTGTTTTTTTCCAAAAAGTTAAAAATACTTTGTGAACGCGTAATCCCAAGTACCGCTAGTCCGTATTCCTCATACTTTTGTATATTAATCAGTTAGTGAAACGTCTGACCTGTTTTCAACTAGGCAATGTTGATGGGTTAAATCAGATTTTAGTCCTAAAGTATATTTATTTTATACCACTCCATGGCGATGACTTTTTCCTGAGGTCACATAGTGAGCACACGATATAACTGCAATACATGTTTCAAATTACTGTTATCATTATTACATTTAGTTATAAACAAAAAAATACATATTTGTGAATTAATTTAAACTATTCGCCTTCTGTTTTATGAGTAGGCCCATGGTTTATCCTCCTCCAGTCTGTGACGACTATTAGTTTCTGGAAGTAGTAATAATCTGTTCAGTTTGTCCTTGTATTAAGACTGATTAAGGCAAAGTGAACACTATTATCATCGGTTGTTTAAATTAAGTTATTATTGCCTTTATCCAAGGTACCATTTATGAATTACCAAAAAGTTTTAATATAGCATTATGTTAATTATACTTATTTATAATAATATTTGAGGAGCTTTAGAATGTATGGTGAATTTGTTTTTTTCCAAAAAGTTAAAAATACTTTGTGAACGCGTAATCCCAAGTACCGCTAGTCCGTATTCCTCATACTTTTGTATGTAGGCACTTACCTGCCTGAGTACGAAATGAAAAGGTTTTGGTCATAGCGTAATGATTTGTAGTGATTGTCAATTAAAATACTTGGCAGAGATGAATTCATTTTCGCCTCATAGCAAAAACACATCTTATTTTCCTTTCAACAAGGGCTCAGGGGCACATATTTTCTGTATTTTACTACTATGTACATTTACTAGTATTCTATTGGCTGGCGAAAAGTGTAGGGGGTAGGCCTACTATCCTGTTTAATTGATACAAATGGAAGTATTAGAATTTAGTGTTTTGTTTACAATTGTCCCGGAACGATATTATGGTAGTCGGTATAGCTACTAGAGAATATGATAATGTACAGACAAGAAGTAGGTAATTTTGTTGTGGATAACTTTTGTGTCACTCTGCGACCATGTGAACACATTCAATTATAAAGTTAATGATGAAATAATAATAATTACAAATGTTGCAATTGCATTTATTCAATTTTAAACACGAAGAAAATCATATTACACATAAAATAATGTAGATCTTGTTTATGTTTCTTATACAGATAAAACAAAAATAGCCAGTGACTTTGAGTGTTCATATAGAGTGTCCATATATATTCTTCTAAAACCACTGGCGTCTCGCTGAAAATAAAATAATGAGTGGATCAATGAAACATAATTATTTTTTTAATATGTCCTATTCGTGGTGATTAAATTTGAAATTTGCATTTAATATGTTGATAAAAAAAATACAATATATTAACTACAAGAACTTAAATATGTGTTGGGTAACACATAAATTAGGTACATAGTCATACCTACATTTATCTCTCATACACTATTGTATCATCTGTACACGGGGCCATCGTGTCTCCAGGAGAATGATGTAAAAATTGTATCGCTGTACCTTTATCCTGTACAAAGAAAACAAAAACAAATATCACTATAACACAATTTAACTAGAAACGACTTTTACTTTTCAAGTAACAGTAAAGTTTGGACTTCGATTTTTGACTTTTTTTTAACTTTTTTGACATTTTTGACTTTTTTTTGACTTTTTGTGACTTTTCTGTGACTTTTTGTGACTTTTTTATTTTTTTTGGCTTTTTTTACTTTTGTGACTTTTTGTGACATTTTGTGATTTTTTTTACCTTTTTTACCTTTTTTGTTTTTTTTGACTTTTTTTACTTTTTGTTACTTTTTTACTTTTTTTGAGATTTTTGCTTTTTTATCAACTTTTTTGACTTTTTGTCTTTTTTTGACTTTTTGTGACTGTTTGACTTTTTGAGATTGTTGATTTTTTGCCTTTTTGATTTGTGACTTTTTTTGCCTTTTTTGACTTGTTGTGACTTTTTGTGAGTTTTTTACTTTTTTTATTTTTTCGACTTTTTTATACTTTTTTGACTTTTGTGACTTTTTTGCGAATTTTTGTGATTTTTTTGACTTTTTGACTTTTTCTTACTTTTTGTTACTTTTTGACATTTTTTAATTATTTTTGACTTTTTTGGATAAGAGCTGTTACACTTGATTTACGCTGGTAGTTGTTTGTTATGAAACGTGCAGCAGCTCCTTGAATTTTGTTTAATTTGTCACCTTGCCTGTATGATCCCATACAGGACAAGAGTAGCCTATTCCAAAAGTGACCGAACCATTGACAAATATGCAATCGCTTTTAATTTTGAGGGATCGACATCCCTTTAAATTTCTTCTCAAGAAACCCAGTGTGAAATTCGCCTTACTCGCAATTTTCGATATGTGATCCCTCCATTCCAGGTTCTCACTGATGCTGACTCCTATGCAAGGTGTACTTGATACTTTCTCAAGTGTGACCCCCTTGAGCTGATAGTCTGAAGCTACCTCTTTAGCCCGGGGTCTTTTCACTCGGAGGACAGAACATTTGGATGGGTTGAATTTTATCCCCTTAACACTTAGGACCTAGCACCCTAACACTTCACTGTGATCATTTTTTAATAAATGACTATGGCTAATCATCAAGTTAAAAGGTGCTGTTTAATACTGAAGGAACCTGAACAATTTTATTTTCAGACTGTAAACCAAAAAAGGAAGAAAGAAACTGGCAGATTAAAATGATGTAGCATTTACAAGGTTAGTGATTGTAGACTGCAGACATGCTAAGTGACTGCGGGCAGATATTGAGTGTTTGTGATGAAACTATATGGTCAGGCAGTGTTCTATTGATATACTATTGCTGGGGAAAAAATTGCATGTCTGTAAAAATTTGAGTTAAATAGGAAAAGACAAGAACGCATGTTTGCGAGTCCTTGTTTTTAATGTTTGACTTTTTTGCAATTTGCCCCAGTCTCCCCTGACTGTTAAAGAGATGTAAGGTCACAATAAGGGCCGATATTAGTATATTTTATAGCCATTTATTTTTCTATATTTCATTGTAGTCTTACAGTGTCGTCTTTTAAATGCGATGAGTGCTTTTTATTTAGTTTTTGCGATTGGTATCAAACTAGATACGAAATCGTTGACAGTTACGGGCGAAATTTTGATAGACCGAATTGGGATCTTGTGAAAACAAGTTGCGCACGCAGCATTTCTATCCCATAATTTCGCAAGTTATTTGCTAGAAAAGTTCACGAAGTTACAATCATATTTATTCTATCATCATTTTTTGCATCATTTCATTCATTTCCGCCGGTAGAGTCTCAGGCGAGTGGGTGACAGTGCGTGTAACTGAGTCAGTTAGTTACTTAGTGTCACTTGCTCACAGCTGACTGTCAAAGTCAAACTGTTCTCAGAGTCAGACTCACTCGGTCTCAGGCTCAGCCTCTCAGTCTCACTCTCACTCAGTCTCAGTCTCACTGACACAGTGACAGTCTAAGACTAAGTCTCAGGATCATCATCACTCCCGACATCAGGCCAGCGGTAGCACTGCGTCTGCAGCACTCCAGCAGTGATTTCAAGGCTCCACGATAACAGATTATACACTGAGTGAGTGACGTGGGCCCACTCATTTAGATTTCTTGATCTATTTGTTTTGTTTTGGGAAAGACTCAAGTCAAGAGCTTCTTTCTGGGCGATAATAAATCACTTAATCAGTAACGTTAGACTGAATGATTGAAATGAAAACAAATTCCCCGTCTTTAGTTTCAGACTGACAGTGACACTGACAGTAGGCCTTGGTACATTCCAAAAGTATTTTGATGGTTTTTTTCAGGATTTATGTGAATTTGTGAGACACTGCAGTAAAACTAAAAGACATATTTTTCTCTGTTTGCTCTTTATTTTGCTCACTATTACTGGTCGAAATGAAGCCTTGAAGGCATAATTGATTGACATTCTAGAATTAAAAGCATTGGGCCCTATTGGATTTGAATGACACTTTAATCACCTTTTCCGGGGGTTCCCATTATTTGATTTCTCGCAATTACGAAAAATGGTGCCAGCTCTCGCCTTCAATTCTGGCCGACCCTATCAAAACATACATGCGCGACCGTAATTTATTTGATGAATTTCCTTAAATAAGAAATTGTTTAATTCAAATTTAATACCGATTCTATCAAAATATGTGTGACCCAAACTTATTTTACAGCTTTGCCGTTGTTTAGTAAAAAAAAGTGCACATGCGAGTGATCGACTCCATGAAGCACACATTTTGAAAATTGAAATTATAATCCAATGAACAGCCAGGGCTGCCCTCTGATTGGAGTATCAGGTTGGGGGAAGGTGTGTCTGCAGAACCGGGTATTTAGTGAGTGTGCTTTCATGAATGTTGTTTTGATAATTCAAAACAGGAAACCTCTGTATTGCCAACCAACACTATGAACTATTCCCCAGTTGCTTGGTCATATCTATACTTAAATACTTCAAAGTTCTAGAAAATACGGTGTGCTATTTTTTTAAACTGGTGAAATCTTTCAAAATAACAGAAGAGGTTGTCTTACTGAAAAAGTAACAAAAAGTGAATTTATCTTTGAATTTTAGTACCAGTGAGTAGTAGGGCCTACAAATGCAAATGCATTTTTGAAGCTTACAAGTTGATTTGTTATGTCTTATATTTATCACTTATCATGCCATCGTGGTGGAGAAAGAAGATGTTCTGCATGTTCGGTTATCAGAATCTGAATCTCAGTGCCAAGAACTTAAGCCCTGGGGTCATGTTCTCATATGATATTGAAGCTCTCAATTAGCCCCAACGTGTCGCAAACAAAACTTGAGACTGAATGTTTAGGCTACAAAAAGCTGAATGTTTCCAACTTTACTTAACTTGGCCTCAGAACACGCTGTTTGTCTGGGACATTGCAAATGAACCTGTAAGATTATGGCACAAAATACTACCCCAGATAGATATATATATGGGGCCTGTAACGTGGAAGTGAATTTGGCGCCAAATGAAAAAAAATTCCAACCTACCGATTAGTTAGTGACACAAAATAAATTTCCTACCTACCCACCTAGTGCTCAAAATGTCAATAAATTGGAAACAAACATTATATTTTTGGCCGAGTCAGGTTCACATTTACCGTGGAGAATAATTCCCGCTGATTTCACCGCATGACTAGTCATGTGCCTAATGTCATGAAAATTGGCTAAGAATTGACTGAGGAATCAGCAAAATTTCACTCTGGTTAATGAATTTAATGTAAATATGACTATACTTTCTTGTCCCTAATAGACGAACCGGTTCGTTCGTTAAAACGGCAGCCTATTTTGCAAAGCGGTTCGTTTGTTGTGGTCAGGTTCGTTTAATAGAAAAAAATGTAAGGATTTACTGGGCGCCAGACTCGCACACAGCAGGCTGAGCTTGGTGTACTTAGGCGACTATAGTCGCCCATAGCAGTGTAAGTGTAACTGGTAATACAAATTCTTTTCTAGAAAGTAGTCCAAGGATTAGATAGGCCTACATGTACACACATATATATATCTGAATACCGTAAACCGGGGCTATGTTGCCACCCTATTTACATATTTTTTATCGCTGTATTGACGGTGATTGTGTAAGGTATTGGCATACTTAGCATAGTTCGTATTTAGGCTTTAATAGTAGGACTTTTAAATAAAAGTGTATGGTGGCAAAATAGCCACGGCAACCAGTGCTATTTGCCACTGTAGCTGATTTTTATCCTATTTTGAGAATTACAACCTTTTGTCAGAATTCAAATAGAAATATTTTGCCATATAGATATTTTTTAATTCAAAATAATATAATTGAGCAGCTAATTGAATGAAAATCAACTCCACAGTCAGTAGACATTTTTATCAATCCATTTAATTTATAACATAAAAAACGTGAATGTACCATACAGACATAAACATGAAATACTAAGTGAAAAGTCATTATTTTTCATTAATTGCCTTTAATTATTAAAAAGAATGCCGCAAACCTGGTATGTAAATATTTATATAGTTTTTAGGGGTCATTGAGTCTGGTGGCCAAGTCCATTTTCATAACGGACCGAAAACGAGGCTCTGGAGGCCATTTTACAGCCTGGGTGGCAAAATAGCCCCGGTGTGGGGTGGCAAAATAGCCCCGGTTACTTTGAATTGCTCAAACAGGCTCAATATTTAGATGTCATGAATTAAATTGTTTTTATGTGATAAGGACCCTTCAAATATTAATAAATTAAAATATGTATGTCAATAAAATATGTGTGTCAATAAAATGGATAAATTTGTTAAAAGTTCAAATTTGTCAAATGTAGAAAAACACGTAAAAAATAACACTTCAGTGAAATATTTTTTTCTTGTGTTGAAATATTATTAAAAAATTGTGAATAGACATAAAAATGTCTATACAATATAGTCTAATCTATGATAATTGTTATTTTTATTAACTTATGGTATTTATTAAAAACCAGATGATTTTATCAATTTTGGAAAGGGGTGACAAGATAGTCCCGGTTTATGGTAATACAAAATGCACGGAATAAAATGATTGTCCAACTTTATCACAGATACCTCAAGTAACATATCATGATGGGAATTTTTTTTCAAGAGGTGCTTTTGTTGTGGTCAGGTTCTATTAATTAACAAAAAAGAGGATTTTACCAACAAGTGCTTTTATTCCGAACACTCTTCTATAAGGGACAAGAGAGTACCAAGTTACAACTTGTATAAGTTGAAAATTAATAAATAATATGGGTAACATCAGGAAAACTGTGCCAGCTAGCTCAATGATTACTATAAAACAAAATGTGTGGTTTCAGTGAGGGACATACCCTAAAAATGACTCTTAATCAAATTAGAACATGACCGACTTGCAACGATCATCGAGTTCAATATCTGTAATATAGATGACAAAGTGTGCTAGACAGGTAGACCATTACTGTTGAAAAAAATATGTGGTTTCTGGGAGGGTTATGTCTTGAAAAAAATCAGATAAATTAAATTTTTTATGGCAGATTTGCTGTCATGACTTCAACTGATTTTCTCTATTAAAAAGAGGCAAATTTCCATCGCCAACGGGCCTTGTTTTATTTTCAAATGTTAAATTGTTAAAGTAGCTGTGTCGTTCTGCTTCACTGAACCATACTATTTACATTAAGGCGGACCGCACCCCTTTGGATGTTGATGATGAACGCCCACAATGTTTTTTCAGTGAATCATGACGACCCATATAAAGTATCATTTCAGGGTTCGCACATGCCTTGAAAACCCTTGAATAACCTTGAATTAAAAAAAACAGTTTTCAAGGCCTTGGAAAGCCTTGAATTTGAAAAAAATAGTTTGAAAAGCCTTGAAAAGTGATTTTGGGGTTTGAGTTGTTTATTTTAAAATATATTGTGGCTCATTTTTGTCAAAGTGTTTAGAAAAATGATAAAAAATATTCTGTTATTATTACTATTTTGCTTGCAAGGCAGTAGGAAGGTGAAAATCATATTGAAAAACAAATTTTGACTAATAACTGTTAAGGTCTTTGTCATGACTCCCTATTTCATGTTCATGATAGGGTCTTGAAAATGATGATATTTGTCCTTGAAAAACCTTGAAAAGCCTTGAACTCTATCAGCTTTTGTTTGTATGAACCATGCATTTGTTTTGTAGCAAAATTACACTTTGGAAAAATTTAATAAAAATAAACACAGGTTCTGAAGGTTAAGTTTGACATTAAGTGACCTAACCTAATTTCACGGTTTGGAGGTCATGGAAATAGAAATGGCTTGTAAGCGAGATAAATGCATAATACCTTGATCTCATTTTTGTAAGTCCTGTCCATGACACAACACAAACACTAATCTGAAGGTCAAGTTCGACATTCATTGACCTTGGCCTAATTTTGAGGTCACGATGACTTCATAACGCAGTGGCGCATCCAGAATGTGCAAGAGGAGGGGGCGTAAGCCACATTTTGGCTGAAAAATGAGGTGTTACCTTCACTTTTTAAAAAAAATGCATAAAAATTCAATATTTTCACCAATAACGGGAGGGGCGTACGCCAGGTACGCCCTATGCTGGACCCGCCGCCTTGACTTGGGCCCTTCAAATTTTACTGCATGTGCATGACTGAAACCGAATTGCCTTGACAGCGTGATAACATCATAAGCCTTGATTTGGGGCCTAGTACTGAAAGACAAGTTTGGTGACCTAATTTTAAGGTCACCAGGTTACGGAAACATAAATGGCTTGTAGGCATTTTAATTTCCCAATGCCTTGACTCTGGGCACATGTGCGGTGATTTATAATTCTTGATGTTGAAGGAGAGAGCCTACAGATGAGGGGTCTTTTCTTCAATTGATGACTATTTTGAAAAGACCAAAAGTTTTTTTAGGCTTCTTTATTAAATTGATTACTCTAAGTAACTACATTTGTCCATCTTGGGAGAGGAGAGCTAAATAACAGATTTTTTTAAGGATGTCCTTGATATGCAACTGATTGCTCTAAGAAATCCACCATAGCTCCACCAAGTTCGAAAATCAGGGTTGCTGCATAATAGATGCCAGCACATCTGTTCTTATTTTTTGACTCGTTGGGCCTGAACAGATATTGTCATCGCATCCCCTTTTTGCATCGCCGCCACGAGCTTTGGCTACTATCTAAGTCTACTACTATCTAGGTCAAGAACGCCTCATATATTGGCGGCGATTGACAAGCCAATGTGAGTAGTTCCAACCAAAACAAGAAGGCGCAGCCCTCTGTGACCTGTCACTCTGACCATGCTTCCGATTGCTTCACCTCTCGAGCTCTAAGTTCTAATTTCCATCATTTGACATTAATATTTAGGCATTCTACCGGATTAGCCCCACCAGGAGACCTGGCTGACTGTCAGTGTCACTGATTGTGCTGCCTGACACCTACCTCACACTGTGACGTGTGACTGTGAGTGTGACGACCACGTGTGTCTGTGAGTCACTGAGTGACTGTCATCTATGGACTGCAGCATTTTTAGCCCAGATTGGTAGCATATGCTCTTGCCACTGTTTGTCTTGGTTGACAAAAACACCATCATTCCATTCCATGATACACCCCTGAGTTTTTGATTGAGATGAAGCGAATCTATGCCAAAAACATCCTTGATTTGCGAAAATCCAATCTAAACCGGCATGCCATTGTTGTTTTGATCACACGCGCCCTGATTTAAATAGAACGCCGCTGATTGGCCGGTGCATTTCTCGCCAGCTAAGGTCAAGAGATCAGTGAAAGTTGACCTAGATCAACTGGATAACCCAGAGCCCTCTTGTGCCGACAGGGAGAGATTGCTCTGGTCACAGAATGCAATTTATTATGTGAAGTAACCCATGAATATAGAGATGACCTGATTAGATTTTCAGTTTTTTTCCAATAATAAAAATGGCCGCCAGCTGGCGACTAATTTTGTTTTTTTTACTTTTTTTTATTTGCCAGAATTGAAGCATGGTATATATAGGTTGTTGGGGTCTGCGAATGTATTGGCATTGTCCGTTTCCATTTGAGACCATTTTGAATTTTTAAATTTTCAAAAAATTGTTTTATTTTCAGTTAACTGCCTTGAAACCTGGCATATATGTTTTTTTGGTCTGGGAGTCTATTTGATTTTTCCGTTTTGATGTGTGATCCAAACTCAGGCTATAGCGGCCATCTTGATTTTATCTTTCTTCTTCGATTATTGGCATAACATATAGGCAGCAGTTGTGTCAGATTAGATTTGCTACTATTTTGAGTCACTGCATCAACCGGAGGGTGTTTGAGTGCTTGCACGCTATTTTTAAAAAGCACCAGTTAAGCGAGATATAAAGACGAAATTCCTGATTTCTTATTTCGGACATGGTGATGCATGTCCAAAATAAGAAATACAGGATTTTTGTCTTTATATCTCGCTAACCTGGGAAATGCGCAACACAAAAATTAAAAAACCTTCACAGTTCTTGTCTTTGGACATGTTTACATCATAAGAAGGCAAAATAAAACTACTGATTTTTTGATGATTTCAGCATTATTGTGTCACTTTAACACTCTATCTGCCTCAAACAAAATATTTGTTCATATCTGCAGAACTGTATTGTTTAACACTCTGCCTCAAATAAAATAATAATTTTATTTTTATCCCCTGGTTATGACCTTTAACCTAATTTAGTACTTTTGATTTTGTGGCGATTATTGACATTTAATTGATGGTGGATGATAAGTTCAGTTTCCAGACAATTTCTGGGAAAGTGTTTGCTAGGCTGTTTTCATATTGCACACACACATGCCTTAGGGGGGCGTAGATGTGCCTTTTGGGGGTTATGACATTTGACCTAATTTGTTACCTTTGGTTTTGAGGCCATTATTGACTTTAATTGATGGCAGATGATGAGTTCAGTTTCCAGATAATATCTTTGAAAGTGTTTGTTGCATTGTTTCCATACTGCACACACACATCCCTTAGGGGGTGTAGATGTGCCTTTTTTGGGGGTTATGACCTTTGCCCTAATTTTTACTATTTGACTTTGAGACCAATTATTGACTTTAATTAATGGCGGGGGATATCGTTAGCATCAGTGCTCTTGTTCTAGAATTATTTTTATATGTACAAAGCTGGATTCCAAACTAGGCTTTAATACTTTTGATCTATAGGTTAAGGAGCCGAGCGAAACAAGCCTTCACACATTTAAGGGTCATTTTATCATGCCGAGCAAAGCGACGCCGAACATTTTCATTGAGATCAATAAATGTTAATTTACAACATCGTTCAGACACTAATTTATTTCACAAAAATTGTATCTAAAAACATTTATTTCAAAAATACTCCCCACTCCCTCACCATCACCATCCCCCCCCCTCTCCCTGGTAATTGATTGGTACCTCCCAAAGTTTTCTTATTTTCTAGTCTCCGATTGCCTGTTAACTATAGTCTTTGGTGACATTAACATTTATTGGTCAAGTTTGGTATAGGCATACAAATTTAGATGTGCAGTTTTGAAGAATGACCTGTATGTCTTTAGTCCCTCTTTCTGCACACAGGGCGAGCGCCCTGGTGCCTTGGTTCAGGACATCTGCTTGGAAAGTCTGTTATCACGTGTTTGTACCCCACTCTGGTATTCAGCTATCATCAGATATTATAATATCTGATGATTTAGTTATAAATGTGGCCCCCTTTCGAAATTCAGGACCTGTATAATGCACGGAACATGAATAGAATTAGCAAACTGGGAGACTGCCATTGAAAATCGAATTCCATGGACTAAATGAATTCCATGGCTTTTCCAGGACAATCTGAAAGATACATTTTCAGGCCTTTTCCAGGACAGTCATATTTTTACAATCCCATCATAAATCACCTGATTTGACTGAAAATGCTGATATTTAAATCCTGGAAAACAGTTATTTACTCCTTAAAGTCCTTGAATTTACTTGCCAGATTTTTGCATAATCCAAGATAGCTGACATAGCTGAGCACTTCTATTATATAGTCGTTAGGCTACTCCATTGGCAATAAACTTTTAATTGTGGAAGGTGGAGACTTTCATATAATTGCTATTCAAATGTAACATCTAGTTTTAATACTGCTTGTTTTAATGTCTTTCTCTTGTACATTAGTACCAGAACTTCTAAACATAACACTGTGAAAAATAATTTTACGTTTACAATAGACAGATTTTTAAAGCATTGTATCAGATGAATTGTTTTATGTAAAGGGAATACTTGTCTGATTCAAATGTTGTTTCATGTGTTTCAGGTTGCTGCCATTTTGAATGCTGACAGCGAATAATAACAAATCCTCTGCAAGCGAATGCCATCGCGCAGTGGTCATGTTAGCAAGACAAAGGGGCTGAGAACAGAGACGTAGTGCAGGTTTCTCAGTGCTTGCTTTCATGTCAATAGGCAGTCCCTGGGCACTACCAGGATTTGCCAGATCCAGCGAGCGCATTGTTGTTTGCAATCTCTGTAGTTAGTGGCAGAGTCAGCTGGTGTGAGCTAAAAAAGTAGTCGGGCCACTAACTGACTACAAACCAAAAGAAAAAAAAAAATCAAAGCAATAAGAAATCAGACAAATCAGACAAATCAGATCAATCAAGATAAATGAATAAAAAAGAATACTGTAAAGAGATGAGCAGTGTATGAAATATCAAGTGTTTGTTGTTTTTCTCACGAATCCTTTTTTGCCTATACTTAATTACCTGATTAAGGAACAAACCACACATTATTTTAGTTTCGTGTATTTTGTTTTTGCCAAGTAATTATTTTGATCTAGAGGCGCACCTGGCCCAAATAAACTGTATTTTGAAACGCGTAACTGTTGTATTTGCTTGCAAAGTTAGGCATAATAAATACCGTCTTGTGATACAAATTGACTTGTAATATATTATTCAAGTAATTATATCTATATTTTACTCTAATCACTGTACATATCCTGAACACGTGAATATTTGTCCACTTTGTGACACATAAAATATACATATATCAACTGCTTGTTTTTGTTGTTCCTTCAATTAATTTTAAGTATCTTGTTCTTCAGAACCACCTAACCGAATAAAAAAATTCTACATTGTAACTTATGACTGTTGTAATTTCTTGTTAAAGTTTTGATTACTCCTAATACTTGTAAAACCATTCACAAATTTGTTTTTTTTGTCCGAAACATCCACCTTTAATACCCTCACTACAAATTGACATTTGTGATACAAATTAGCATACACAAGAACATATTCATACGTAATTTGACATACATTTTAGCATAAATTTTATACACCAAAAAATAACGTAATTATTTTTTGATTACTGCTAATACTTGTAAAACATTTCACAAATTTTGTTCTGGTCCGATACCCATAAAACCTTCATAATATCAACTGCTTGGTTTTGTTCTTTTGGGAAAGTATCTTGTTTTCTAGAAGCACCAAATCGATTTTTTTCTATATTCAAACTCGTAACCTTTGAAATTTCTTGGGAAAGTTAACTTCCATAACTATCTTGTGATACAAATTGCTGTACCAAAGATATTACCCATAAGTAATTTGATTTACATTTTCGCATAAATACTGTCCTCCAAAAAACCCGTAATTATTCCTAGTCCTTGATAACTCCTAATACTTGTTTTTTTTTGTGCGATACACTTCTCTTTAATAACCACTTGTGTATATATATTCTACATAATCATTCATTAAATCTAGATTTTAAGATTTTTCTGTGGACTTGACCCATACAGCAATTAACTTAACTGGTAGTCTTTGATCTGTATAACGTTTGAAAAAGTCCTTGTTTCTAATCGTTCATTTAACTATAAATTGTCATTTCCATTAGGCCCTATATCCAATACTTTTTGAAACTATAGAATTTGTTTATTGGTTGACTATCGTTATATAGTGCTGTATATTATTATCGGATAATCAAGACTGAAAGGATTAGAGACGTATAACTTTTAAGATGGGACGAAAAAGCAAACGTAGTCAAGCTCAAAGCAACAGACGAAACAAGAATAAAGCTAGTCTTGTAGAAATTGACAGTGTACCCAAAATAGATACAGCCGACGTTCTATTGGAGATAAATACCCCAACTGACTATGCAGTTGTTGATAATACCGTAGCAATATCAAATACCGATGTTTTCAGAAAAGATGCACCATGTTCCGCAGGTGATAATATAACATTTATTGTAAGTGATGGATCCGAAGAAACGAGAGGGAATGGATCATCTTGTTTTGAACAATTAAAAACTAAAAAGACTCGCTCTTGCAATGAAAAAATTAATTTGGAAATTAATAGGAAAACTGTCGTCGTGTGTGATAATGACTTGAAATCTACAACGGTAAACAAAGCAAAATTAAACAAAAAACGTACCCAAGTCATTTCAGATGACCACAATAAATATAAAGTAAATGACCTCAAATCTGTCACACCACAAAATGAAGAATTTTCATGCAGAATTAAATCTGTAGATAAACAAAGTGGAATATCCAACGTTATGTGTAGTGTTTCTGCATCATATCACCAATATAATGAAAACAGATATAATCAACTAACCAATGGCACTCAGTGCACAAGCAACTCGCTTATGTTTCTTGTACATCACAAGCAAAATGAAAACCTTCAATCAAGTGACCTTGATAAAATATTGGATGATGGCAATGCTCTTCACGAAAGTATAATACTGGATTTAAAACAAAGAGGCATTTTTGAAAGTAGCCATTTATGTGCGGACGAATTGCCTGTGACCGTTTTGACCGACACAGCAGTGTACGATGTAACTCAGTACCAACGTATCGAAGATAGAGCTACAGAAATAGGAATTGGTTTAGAAGAATGGTTTCAGTCTGGTCACAAAGATGCACTACTGATTTGCAATGCTTACTCTATAGCTGTTTTCAAGAATAATGACGGAACATTTGGGACATTTGATGCACATGCTAGAAATTGTCAAGGCCTTGTTGATTCTAATGGATTTGCTGTTATGATGTATATTCCTACATTAGATATGTTGAAATGTCAAGTTTCGAAACTTTTTGGGCAGTTGTTCGGACAACAGGTTAGATGGTATACCATAGCACCTCTTGAAATTTCGTGTGATAGACAAAGTACTTCCGTATGTAATAGTACCACGACGTCCGATGTAAATGACAGATCTGAAAAAAGGTCATCTTATGAACAAGTAAGGATTAAAAGATCTGATGGGTGCAAAACAAATTTAGGAGTCGAGACGAATAACGAATCTATAGTGAGAAAAAAGAAACAAACTAAGAGAAACTATGCACAAGTCATTTCTTATGATAACATGGAAATATCTGATAGAAATGTTTTAATAAAAGTTCCAATCTCTTTAGCAGATGATTACATGGTACCCCTAAATGTAAATGATATATCTGCACAATCAAAAGCAGATGAACCACATTGCTATGAACAACTAACAACTAAAAAGACTCGTTGGTGCAATGAAAGGTTTAACTTGGGCTTTAACAATGACAATTACTCGGAATCAAGAGTGATAAAAAAGGAGGGAATTAAAAGAAAACGAACAGAAGTCGTTTCTGATCAGTATATGAAAATAGCTAACAACGATGTTGTAATAGATCTAGCCTCTTTCACAAACACAAATGAATACATAGCTCAAAATGTAGACGACCTAAAATTACAATTTATCAAACCACGCAATAAGACAACAACAGCAAAGAATGTCATAGATCTCGTAAATGGCAATAATACACCAGATATAGGCATGTATCCAACATGGGCTTCATATCACCAAGCCGACTTGCGCTTTCCAGAAGATACAAACGGTAGTCAATGTTCTATTATGTCTCTCCTTTTTCTTGCATATCATCAAGAAAATAGATATTTGCGATCACAAAATCTGGATAAAATACTAGATAATGGTGATGTGCTCTATCGCAATGTATTGGCTGATTTGAAACGTCGAGGTGTGTTCAAAAGTAGATATTTGCTATGTGACGAATTACCCGAAAATCTACATACAGAAACTGCACTGTACAGTGTTGTTAAACATAAAACTATTGACAGGAAAATTGGAGAGATACATACTGCATTGGACAAGTGTTTTTCATCTGGTTATAGCAATGCATTATTATTTGCTTGCGGCTACACCATGGCAATATACCAGCATGCAGATGGCTCATATGGCACGTTTGACTCGCATTCGAGAAATCACCAAGGCTTTGTGGATCCAAATGGATGTGCTATAATGTTATATATACCCACCTTAGAGATGCTAAAATTTCAAATGTCTGAACTTATTGGTCAGCTGGGTGGACAAAAACATGAGTGGTTTCAAATACTACCTGTCGATTTCTGCTCTGACATGTCAAACAATTCTATTTTGCCTGACACTATGAAAACAACAACTACTACTTTAGTTTCACAAAAACTGTCTGGAGCGCAAGAAATGAACTCTCTTAGAAACGATCGATCTCTAAAGGAAGCAGTATTGCATCAGGAACCAATGTTAAGAAAGAAGGCCATGCAAAAACGTAGATATGCGCTTGACACCGAATACAGGACAAAAGTGAAGCAACAAAACAAAAGAGCATATCATGATAAGCCGGGATACCGTGCAAAAAAAATACAAGAACTTAAAAATGCATATATAAATGATCCAAAAATTGCATCGAAGCAAAAGAAACGAATCAACAGTGCATATCGGAATGATGCGGCATTTAAAGATAAACAAAAGAGAAGAATAACAAGTGCATATCAAAATGACGAAGCATTTAGAACAAACCAAAAGAGAACAATAACAAATGCATATCGAAACGATGAAGCATTCAAATCGAAGCAAAAAACAAGAATAACAACAGCATATCGAGATGATGAAGCATTCAAAGAGAAGCAAAAGAGAAGAATAACAACAGCATATCGAAATGATGAAGCATTCAAAGAGAAGCAAAAGAGAAGAATAACAACAGCATATCGAAATGATGAAGCATTCAAAGAGAAACAAAAGAGAAGAATAACAACAGCATATCGAAATGATGAAGCATTCAAAGAGAAGCAAAAGAGAAGAATAACAACAGCATATCGAAATGATGAAGCATTCAAAGAGAAGCAAAAGAGAAGAATAACAACAGCATATCGAAATGATGAAGCATTTAGAGCTAAACAAAAACATATATTTAACCGTGCATATCAAAATGATCCTATATTCAAAGCCAAACAAAATGTGAGACAAAGAATAAGATATCACAATAATCCTATATTTCGATCTCATGCAAAACAGCGATTTTCTAACAAGTACAAAACAGATGACCATTTCAGATTACAGCACATGATGCGGTGTGCGTCACACTTAAAACAAAAATATAAGATGGATTCCTCTTTCAGACATCAACAAAAAATCAAAAACTATAAATGGAAGCAGGAACGGAAGACACAGCAAGAAACAATAAGCAATGTTACTGTAACATTCAGAGAACTAGTGAAAGAAGGACCAACTTATGTGTGTACATCATGTCACAGAGTGTTATTTAAAAAACAAGTTAAAGTATGTTGTCCAAAAAAATATAGATGTATATCAGTAGCAAATCAATGTTTGACAAAACAGTATGTCCACCAATGTTCAACAGACTGTGTAGAAAACTGCCCAAGAAATCAAGAATATATATGTCATTGTTGCGACACTGCAATTCACAAAGGTAAAATGCCTTCGATTTCTATAGCGAACAAGTTATCACTGACACCAATCCCAACTGAATTGCAAAACTTGAATGTATTAGAGAGACATGTCATAGCGAAGTACATTCCCTTTGCAAAAATAGTGAATTTGCCTAAAGGAAAACAAAAAGGAATTCATGGTCCTGTAATTAGTGTTCCGTCACAAGTGAGCCAAACAGTTGAATTGTTACCAAGACCTATTGACGAATCACAACTTTTGAGAGTCAAGCTGAAACGTCGGCTAAACTACAAAGGATATTATCAATATCAAACTCTGAATGTAAACAAAGTATTGGTGGCACTGCAAAAACTAAAAGAAATGCATTCTGAATATAAAGATGTTGTCATAGATCATACAGTTAACAATCACAACAGTACAATCATTGTCGACTCAAATGAGGTAACAAATAAAGGCAGCGATCTAAATTATGCATCTGACGTTGAAAATGATTTTACTGCAGTAGCTACTACTGGTAATATCAATTCTGCTCCGTCGAATGACGATATAAATAGCAATAACCAAGCTCTAGTAGATGAAATATCACATGTAGATGATGGTAATAATAGCGATGAAGAACAGGAACAAACAGACACAATACATGGAATTTGCTTAGATTCTTGTCTCCAACCCAGTGACATTGGTCAAGAAGTTCTGACATATGACGACAATGTTCTCTGCATTGCCCCCGCAGAAGGCAATAAACCAACCAATCTGTACAAAGTGTCAAAAGTAGAGTCCATGGCTTTTCCTGTACAGTTCCCAGATGGGACCAATACTTTTGATGAAGAAAGAGAAGTAAAATTGCCTCCAAGCAGATACTTTCACACCCGACTTTTTAATGTCGACAATAGATTTGCAAAGGATGCAAACTATCTTTTCTTTGCTCAATTTACTAATGAAATTTACCAAGCAAAAGCAAGTATCAGTATTCAACTTAGAAAGTCGAAGCCCCATGGCAAAGACGGCAGGAAATTTAATTCATCCATGTTGAGAAACAAGCAACAAATGCATGAAATGATCAAGAAAAATGAAGTGACACGTTTCATGGAACCACTACGTGGGACACCTGCATATTGGGAAAAAACAATGCGAGATCTCTTTGCGATGCTCAGACAAATTGGAACACCAACTTTTTTTTGCACATTCAGTGCCGCAGAAATGAGATGGCCTGAAGTTATAACTGCAATTAAGCTGCAACAAGGTACATCAGTTCAATTTAATGATCTAGATTGGATGATGAAATGTGACATACTCAACAGCAATCCAGTCACGGCTATGAGAATGTTCGACCAGAGAGTTGACACTTTCATTAAAAAAGTGATTCTAGCCAATGCAAACCCAATTGGTAAAGTTATCGATTTTTTCTACAGAGTAGAATTTCAACAAAGAGGTTCTCCTCATATTCATTGTCTTTTCTGGGTAAAAGATGCTCCTGAATTTGACAAAGACACCGATGAAGAAATATGTGATTTTGTTGATGAGTACATCAGTTGTGAGCTACCACATAATGAAAGAGATCCAGAACTTCACACAATTGTAGCCGAAGTACAGTCACATAGTAAAAATCATTCAAAATCGTGCAAAAAAGGCAATAAAGAATGTCGATATGGATTTCCAAAAGCCCCAGTTAGAAATACATTTATTTCAAGGCCTTCACCTACAGAAGATGATTCTGATGAGATGGAAAGAGAACGTAAAGATGCAAAATTGAAACTTCAAGAGATCTGGGATCTTTTAAAAGGCAAAGACACGACGTTTGAAAATATTACTGACCTACTCAACGCAACACACACAACATATGATGAGTACATCAAAGCAATTAGGATTTGCTCAAAATCATGCCAGATTGTAATGCGAAGAAACACACAGGACGTATGGGTTAATGGTTACAACAAAAATTTGCTTAGAATATGGAATGCTAATATTGATATCCAGTACATATTGAATCCTTACTGCTGCATTATGTACATTGTAAGTTATATCACAAAAGGAGAACATGAATTGAGTGCATTGCTGAAAGAAGCATTTAACAATCCTGAAGAAAATCAAGGTACTCATTTAGAAGAAATGAAAAAAGCAATGTATGTTTATTCACAAAACAGAGAGGTCAGTGCACAAGAGGCTGTCACACGCACATGTGGTCTGAAAATGAAATCATCTTCTCGTCAAGTTGTTTTTGTACCAACTGCTGATGACAATGTTCGCATGAGTCTACCTACAAGTGTTTTGGAAACAAGAGATGATGATTCTCAGGATGTATGGATGACAAATAAACAAGATAGATACAAATCAAGACCAGATACGGACGATTTTGAAACAATGTGTATGGCAGAGTTTTTCTCACAATGCAGAGTAGTTTATGGTAAACCAGGAAAATCGGCAGTGCAGCTTAAAAATGGCATGGGATTTGTACAGAAAAAAACACGAGGCAAGCCAGCTATCATACGATATTGTAGATTTTCCAAAGAGAAAGACCCAGAAAAATACTATGCCACACTTTTGAAGCTCTATTTACCTTATCGAGATGATAAGCAACTACACACCAACAGCTTTCCAACATATGAATCATTCTATCATGGAGCCTCTGTTAAACTTAAACATTCCGAACAAGTGCAGAAAGTAACTGATATTGTCTCTGAAAACCAGAAACGGTTTGAAATGTTCCAACATACTATAGATGATGCTTTAACAGCATATAATGAGCATGGACCTGTTGAAGATGCATGGTCAAATATAGCCCCATCAACAGAAGTTGAACGTATTGAAGCAATCATGGAAAAGGAACCAGTTGATCCAAATGAAATACGCGAAAGACCAGATATGCCAGATTTTATGAGTGATCAAAACACAGTAGCCAGTATGCCTATGATAGAAGTTCAACCATTGTCACACGCTGCAATTCGCAAAATGTATCAATCTTTAAATGAGAAACAAGCATCAGAATTTTATTTTATTAGAGATTGGTGTAAACAGCTTGTGTGTGGAAAAGAACCAAAACCGTTTTATCATTTTCTAACTGGTGGTGCAGGAACTGGAAAATCTCATGTGATTAAATGTATATATACAGAAGCAACAAAACAACTGCTTAACCTTCCAGAACTACAAGAAGAATGTGATATATCAAGACAAACTGTTTTATTGACAGCATTCACTGGAACAGCTGCATTCAATATAAATGGAAATACTATTCATAGTATTTTTAAAATAAGGCCGCGATCAGATTCTTCTCTTGGTAGAGACCTTGACAATGTGAGATGCCAACTTGGAGTTCTGCAAATACTTGTTATAGATGAAATATCCATGATCAGCAAGAAACTTTTTGCAACAATTGATGCGAGATTGCGGCAGATAAAAGGATTGAGAAACAAACCATTTGGAGGCGTGTCAATACTAGCTGTTGGAGATTTTTATCAGCTTCCTCCTATTCTTGCTAAACCACTCTGTATACCCGAGTCCACCTCATTGCTGAACTTATGGGATGAGCATTTTGAAGTGATGGAACTCACTGATATAATGAGACAAAAAGATGATGTAGAATTTGCTAAGTTATTGAACAGAATTCGTGAGAAGCCAAAAACTGAAAAGTTAAGTGATTGTGATAGGAATATGCTTTTAAGTGTGACGAAACAACCAGCTGATTGCCCACAGGATATCCTGCATATTTTCTCAAGAAACAAAGATGTAGATGCACATAACACACAAACATTGAATGCAAGGTGCAGTAACATAATGACAATTGATGCTCATGACTACAAAAAAAATCCTACAAGTGGTAAAATGACCAAACTAGACAAACCGATGAAAGGAAATTCAAACGATATGAAGGATATGATACAAGTTGCACCTGGTGCGCGTGTCATGTTAACCCGAAATATTGATGTATCAGATGGGCTTGTAAATGGTTCATTCGGCACAGTTACTGGTTATACACAAACACCAAAGGAACGAATATTCATACGTTTTGATTCCAGTGAATCAGGTAGTAAACAAAAAAAGACATTTGTTAGTGGACAAGTCGATACATATATTGAAAGATGTGAAGATCGGTTGGACAAACACAAACATATGCTTAGAAGACAATTCCCAATTAAACTAGCGTATGCCTGTACCATCCATAAAGTGCAAGGAATGACTACAGAAGCTGCAGTAGTTTCATTGGACAACATGTTCGATTCTGGAATGGCATACGTTGCTTTGAGCAGAACAACATCATTGAAAGGTCTTCATATAATAAATTTTAAAGAAAGTGAAATTTACTGCAACACCAGGATTACTGAATCTATGATCAAAATGAGAAAATTGCAGCTCAATACAAATAGACCATTGCTTCTCGCGCAAACAGCCTTATCACAGCAATCTACACTGACACTCATTCACCATAACACTGAGAGTTTAACAGCCCACATAGATGATGTGAGAAACAATCAAGAGTTAATGTGTGCTACTATATTATGCCTAACTGAAACACATTTAAGAGGTGATAATGTACCTGAAAATTTACATATCCCTGGATATAAACTTGTCAGTAAGAACAGACACGCATGCTATTCAACTCGAACCGATTTGAAAAAGCAACATGGAGGTGGTATTGCAATGTACTTGACAGAGAATCTAAAGTCAAAAGTAATTACTCACATATATAATGTGACTGATTTAGAATGTTTGGTTTTAAAAATTGAAGAACCGTTTCAAGGAGCTTTTGCAAATATATATAGACCACCCAAATATTCTATTCCTGAATTCTTGCAGAACCTCAAAAAACTTATGGAAGCTCTATTTATCATGACTGATAACATAATCATATGTGGAGATTTCAATGAAGATTATTTATCTGCAACCAATAAACCAATAGCCAGTTTCTTTGAAGATCATAGATTTGTACAGCTCATAGACATGCCAACTACTGCAAAACACACCTTACTGGATACAATATACATTCCAGCCACAATGGCAAGATGTGTGCAAGCCAAAGGTGTGATACAGACATACTACAGTTATCATGATGCTATATTCTGTTCTTTAGAATTAAACAACTTCTAGTAGACGTTTAATAGAATGTCTTCCATCATCTATAAAAAAAGGAAGCAGAAAACAAATAACATATATAGATAATGACATATTTAATCAAGCACACTATATCAACAACAACATTCAGTCATAGTCGCGATCAGTCTCACAAAATTAATAGTAGGCCTACACACAAATAAATGAATAGGTAGTATGTATTATTTTGTGGTGATTTTCTTATTTAAATAACTATACAGTCCCGATGCTTGCAAGTGAAAAAAACGATTGATGTAATGGAGGCTGGTGTTATCATGACTTGGTCATGGCGATTTATTAATGTACTCGGCTGTATATCACACTGAATGTCATGCTGGTGCCATTCAGCAACCTATCCCGTCAGACACGGGAGGCTGATATAACATTATTTCAATGCAGGCCCACCGTCATCGACGCTCGGCCAAAATTGAAACAGAATTGGGTGACGTCTCGTGTTTGTGGGGATGTTACTCTACTTCCTAAGAACTTCCAACTTGAGAGGGGTGGGAAAAGGTGGGTGAACTTTATTCTAATAATCAGCAATAATTGTAACGTTATCTCCTAATAAATAAATAATTTATTTTATTTAAAATCAAATCTGAATTAAATACCATAGCCTACACAGACCATAGTCAAGTTTTTTTTCTATAAATAGGCTTACACAGAAGCATCAACAGGACATTGTGCTATTATTATTGACTTCATAAATATATATTGTTTAATGAAAACTATTGTTGTTGCAGATATTAGAAGAAACTCAGTCACCACCGCGGCACATTCACCTGCATCTTCACCATCCCAGCTGTGATGTCATTTCATCAGTGAAGACAAAGTCGATGCTGTATTGAACAATTAATAAAAAACATTTCAGCTAAAAATCTTGTTACTACGTTTCCTCTAAGAATTGCACTACGTATCCCCACGTCGGGAAATCATGCATTATATAAGTAAAATACATTTTATTCCTTTGTGATCAAGTTACTTATTTGATTAGAATATCTAAATACAAAATATTATATAGATCGATCTAAATTTAGCTAACGTAACGGTTTTATTCATGATTTTACTGCAATACAATTTACATTTTTGTATGACGTGCTAAATTCTCCTAGGATGTAAATGGAGTTGTTTCCAACCCGAGGACGCACACATTTTGAAATATCGGTCAATTCAAAATTGTAATGCAATTTCTGAATTTTAACAAATCTTGTCGCCAATTTTAAATTTAAGTAAATTTTGGTGGTTGTTGCTCAATATATGTTTTCTTTGTGATACCTCTCTCCCAAATCTTACTTCTTTTTGTCCTCAGATGTACTGTTTGTTTTAAATATCACCCATTTGAGCTTTTGACTAACATTTATAATGGAATTAAAAATAGGAATTCACAATATCGCTCCTTGCACCCAAACTTCATTCCTTTCCACTGAGATATTCACTCTGTTTGAGATATGTCATTTTTAAATTTGTCGACTGTTTGACAGGTTCTTGGATTAACACCTTTTTTCGGCTCAATTTTACCTCCTGTGCACCATCAGATGCACCGTTTTTGTAATTGTGTCTGTCATTCAAAGTGTATATTAAGCACGTTTTCACATACCAGCAAAACAAAAGTAAATTTCATGCCACATAGCATCTTTTTGAGCACCCTTTCTCATTTTATGGCCCTACCATTTTACATAAAAAACATTGTAAGTGTGATAATTAGGCCTACATAACATTATCACGCCCACAAGTTATGTTAGCGACGCAGGGGACGACGACGAGACAACTTTGATTAGCTTATCCGGACTTTAGGCCTAGCGTGAGCTTATGCCATCGTGTGAAGTCTGACCATAATTTGCACGTCTGCGTCAATGCTTAGCCTATGTCACTTTTTGAATAATTGGTTCCGAATTTTTATTCGAGATTCGAAAAATAATAATAAAATAATTTATTTTGTAACGTTAAACTAAACAAGAAAGTCCTATATCATCCCCACCCTAAATCTGCTGAAGAGTTTTTGCAGTCACAAATATAGCAAAAGTAGACTTCGTGGCAATGCTAAATTTCATTAAAATCATCTGCACATTCCTATATGGTGGGTAAGAATTATTTCAGACTTCAATATTTTAGTTTTGGCACCCACAAAAAAAATACGGAGCTCATCCAGGGGGGTATTTAGAATTTTAGTAAAACCTTAATATTACCTCCATATCGTAGGGAATGTAATAGTAAAATTTGAATAATTTCTAACCAAGTCTTTTGAGTTTTTGCGCCGATAACGTTTATGAAGTTATACGTGGCGGTCATTTTGAATTTCAGCAAAACCTTAGAATCACTTGCACGTCTATATCGCGGGGAATGCGATTGTAAAATGCGAGTAATCTCGCGACTTATTTTCTAGTTTTTGCGCCCACAAAAAAAATGAAGTAGACATCTAGCGACGATTTTAAATTTTGGTAGCATCTTAAAAATCGCACAGAACGAACTCGTGTGTCTGCGTAGACCTGCGTCGCGGATTTAAAAAAAATGGTCATTTTAATAAACGACCTAATTAGGACACACCACAATTCACAAGAAATTCTTTCCCAATTCGTAGGGCATTTCAATTCAGTTTGGTTTGTTTGAAAGAGTTTGTGCCCATGCATAGAACTTCCATGCGGATATTGTGGGGCACTGGTCTGCGGTCACTTGACAAATTGCCAATAAACGTTTTTCCACAAAGTGGGTTCATAAAAACCGGAAAAAAAATTCAAAGAACTGGAAGCAGTATACATTTGGACCATTGTAGAATGTAAGATATAACTGGCCGAAAAATGGACATCACTTAAGTTACAAAGGCAGCGATTATAATTTCGGGTCATTTTTTAGAGAACTCAAAAAACTAAACCTAGAAAATACTGCCAACCGTCAAACTACAACTCCTTTTGAATCTAGTTCGGAAAAGGGAGACCAGATAAGTGAAAAGTTTGATCAAAGTAATTTCTTACGCTTGAGGTTCAATTTAACAATAGGATGGAAAACTGCTGCGGAATTTGATATCAGGCAGGTTAAAGCAACAAAGTTAGGTTGTTTGAAATTTTTTATTTGAAATATACAACATTATGCTTGTCCATCTGTCTGTATATACAAGTGCTGTATTAGTGGCACTGGGTTTGTTCTCACTTTGGCTCGGCCGTCCAACCTACAAAAACAAAACGGTTATGTGAATAATTATATTCATAAAAGTATTATTATTATTATCAACATGTTCCACCATCCAAAAAAATTTAAGTTTCATTTTGCTCCAATACATATAGAAATAAGGCAACCCGAGGGTAAATATGGTGTTAAAATATTTAAGGTTCGTAAACAGTATTTTAAGCTTATATAAATCTATTTAATGTTGCCATGATTCCGCTTTAAAAAACGGGCATGATTTGGATCATAAATAAAATGAAACAAAAAATACTATATTTCATAAAAATAAACACTCACTACTGAAACTCGGTTATCCTGTTTTTTAATACAGTCACTGTAGCTGTTAGAGGCAATGCCTCCAACAGATCGTCATAAGACATCCGGGCTTCAAACACATATACTTTGTCTTCTGCAGTCACCACAGATATAATACCATCACTGAAAAATGTTAAATAGCAAATTTAAATTATCCAGAGGCATTGTTTTAAAATACATTCTTTAGATAGGCATCAAATTAAAATATGGGTCAATTAAACATTTTTTACAATTTTACGCGAGTTGCACATGTCCGTACACTTAGATCTGGAAAATGACAAGTGGGAGTTTTCTCTATTTATACATCGTAATAATGGCACGATATTATATGTATAGTAATGACTAGTTATATTATGACAAGGAGTCCTCACTTGTCTCGATCGACGCCGATCATGGTGACTGTCACTTCGGTTTGCTCTGCCTCTTCGATCTGAAAATAAGCACATTTCATTTTTATAGGGCAATTGACACGTATATATACTTGTTTATAAGCAATTTGAACTATACGAACCTAAAAAGATATGCATGCATACAATAATCACGTATTATGATTACGGATAGTTATGATAATAATAAAGCGATATAATATCTAGATAATACAGCTAGAACTACTGCGTTCGTGCAATTTTATCAGCAATCCTTTATGACTATTGTAAAATAGGTTGGTTACCCAACACTTAACATCGATGCGAGGTCGATTCAATGCTGGTCCACCTTCTGCAACATCAATTAATATTACACGCTGTATAGGATAAAGCCCGAGGAGGTCTACATTGTGAACCGTGGAGAAGGGCAAGGCCGAAGGCAGAGGCCTTTTCCACACCAAGAATGTAGAGCTCCGAGGGTTTCAACAGACTCAAAAAACACATCCGACCATAATGAGGATCCCTCATCAACAGCTCTGTCACACCCGACTTATTTTAATACCACAGGCCTACCATGATAATTGGTCTGTACTTGATGAACAATAACTCTGACAAAGAAAATAATGTAGTAGTGTGTTTTAATCCAAAATAATAACTTACTATCAGCTCTGTCATGGCCGTAGCGTTGACACTTGTCCTCTTCTCGCCTTGTTTGGGCTCGAACACATCAACCAGCAGATTGGTGGCAACAATCTGCTGGTTCACGAGATCCGTCAAGTCGCCATTTCTCCCGTCCAGCTCCGGACTCCATATTTTTAGTGTGATCTCCGAGGCCAGCTTAACGTCCCTCAAGACGAGATCTCTCCGTCGCCACGTGGCCCCACTTCTTACAGGGCTCACCTAAAATGACAAAAATGTAGATAATGCAAGTATTAGGCCTATACGTATTGCTACCTTACATCTATAGGCCCGCCTATGTTTTTTGGTAACATGATGTGGCCTAAGACAGTCGTTATTCATTTATCTACATTACGTTGGGGCAACGTTGGTTTACTGTTTGCCCACCGTCTAAGACGTTGGCCCAACATTAAACCAACTGTGGCCCAACGTCTCATGTATGCTGGTAGAGTTATCCAAGGAAAGCGCATTTGGAACATCGGATACACATCATCATTACCAAGTATACATTTTTTTTGACCGATTTGTAGTTTTCGTTGGTATACGTTGGTATATAAGGACCGTACTCTATACACTATGAGCACTATGTATATAATATAGGCTACCACAACAAAACTATCCTAAATGCGCGTCCGTAGCAAGGAACGCTGCTGTACTACAATATATTAGATGTGATCAGATACCACCCAGCAAACACGATACAGTGGCCCAATGTTGGGGCAGCATAAGACTTGGGACCAACATTGGCCCAGCATCGGTCAATGTATCGTGTTTGCTGGGCAGATACAAAACATTTGGACGCTGTATAATACTCACAGAAGTGACCACGGCAGTGACAGAGAGCCTCGTCCGGGCAGGAGAGGCCAGGGCCTCCGGGATATTACTGGACGGCGCATGCTGGTACATCGTCTTCAAATCCGGGTCCACCGAAAATGCCGAATTGGCGAAAATCTGAATAAAACAGTTATTCAAAAAATTCATAGATCAGCCATCATGCAAGATTTCCCGAGATAGTGGGAAAAAATTGTCATGGGTTATCCGTTGTGAGAGACATAACATTTTCTTTTATATTCATGGTCCAGTCATTTGGCATTTCTCGAGTTAAGTGAATATTACAAAATTCCAAATGGCCGCTAAACGGCCATTTTAAATTCTTTGATCCCCAAAGTTAATCAGGTCATTGGCTGACATAGCTGAACATATTTGCCAAATTAAAAGATCTGATGGCCATTTTTTCCTGAAATGCGCTAAGAGCATTTCTTCGTTAGTGGCCATAGTAATTAAAGGGTTGACGATATGGGGATCAAAGTACCACCCCCAAAAGTTGATAAATTAGTAGCTTCCCTGAAAAGATAACTGCGGATCGTGTGGAATACAGTAGTCAGCCCGCCTCGGCTTGATTATTTCGTTCAAAGAAATAAACGATTATATTTCGTGGGAACTACACTGTTCCCAATATTATTTCATTCCCACGAAATAATAAATATTTAGTATTTCGTAGGAACGGAATAATTAGGGTTTTCACTTTTTTTCGTTCTCACGAAATAATGAAAATAATTATTTTTTTCCCACTTTTTTTCGTTCTCACGAAATAATGAAACTATTTATTATTTTGTTCCCACAAAAAAAAAAAAATATTTAGTTTCCACAAAATAAACATTGTGGGCGCGCAGTAGTTCATGGGAACGAAATACTATGTAGTCACGAAATAGTAATCATGGCCACAAAATGTTATTAAGTGCAAACGAAATACTATTTTGTACGCTCGATTCTAACAGCCATGGTAAAAAAAAATTACTTTAAAAGAGTCAATTTTATTTTAGTTGTTCCCACGAAATAATAAATATTAATTATTTTGCGTGAACGAAATATTGAAAAAATAATTATTTCGTAGGAATGAAAAATAAAAAAAATACAATTTTCACGAAATAATAAAATAATTTGCGTTCCCACGAAATATTTAGAGCTAATTATTTCGTTCCACGAAATAAACGATATTATTTAGTGGGAGCGAAATACTATTGTTCTTCATAATATACTATGCTGTTCAATATTATTTCGTTCCCACAAAATAAATAATATAATTTTGTTTTTAACTAGAATTTTTTTCGTTTCCACGAATTAAAAATAATAATTATTTACGTTCCCACGAAATAAAAAAACTAAATATTTAGTTTCAACAAAATAATTTTGTGAGAACGAAATAAATTTTCCTATTTTCATTTCGTGAAAAATATTTTGTTTCCACAAAATAAATATGACAAACAAATGTCATTTCCTTCACTCGAAATAGAAATGTAAATAATATGCATTTCGTTCCCCAGAAACGAGACGCATTACATATTTGGGAGGGGGTGGAGGCTAAAAGGCTAAAATATTTTAAAACGTTTTGAATTTATGTAAAACAGGTTGACCAGAATAAATCTAAATAGTGAAGTCACTAATCAGACATCTTTATTTCTCAACGGAAATTTAAATCGGTCTGGATTTCATCAGAAAAAAAGTTCCTTGCGATCAACAGAAAATATACCCCCTCCCCCGCCCAGATAACTAAATTGTGCAATGCACTCACCTTAGACCTCCTCGTCAAGCTTGCCACGGGTTGTCCAGTTCTATCCGTGAATCTGTCCGCTCCATGCAATGTCACGAAGCGGTCCACGACCAGCTTGCTCATGATCTGGTCGTGCACCTCTTGGTCATCATGCCCACACCTCACCTCCGTAGCCATCGTCTTCTCCTTCTCAACTACATGGAGGTAGCTATACCCACCAGGTTGCTTGGCCGCACCGCCAAACAACCTGGTGGATGATTTTGTTAAGATATATACTTGCATTCTCTATGCATAAAAAGTTTGAATAAAAAATTATCTCTCACGCTCTGTTTTATATGGAAGCCATAGAAGCGAAGGAAGTGCCGTGATTGGTTGATTTTGTATACCACCGGTATATGGAAATATCTAATTGGTCAGGAAATACAATATGACCATGATCAACAAAATCTGGATATGTGTATATAGCTATAGTAATTTTGTTCTGTAAATGTTGGGCCGTTGTCGCAGATATTTGGCCAACATTAAGCCTAGTATGCCTAGTGCTGAAGTACATGCCTAACCCTTGTATGCCCAGTGCCGAGTTGTGAGCAGTTATTGTTCCTCATCTAAGTCTGGTATAAGTAACGCAATTTTCAAATTCGAATGGTGAAGCGTATTTTGAAGTAGGCTTACAAGCAATATACATTTTCGAAATAAATACATTTTATGTTTTGATCATATATCATTGATGATATTTGATAAATTCTATTTTCAATTTATTTAGATTTAAAACGACGTACAATACCAGCAGGATCATACGTCACGTGACCCTGCCAAACACAGGAGGGCGGAGCGATGTTGGATTTATGTTCGACCAGGGTCGGGGACAGTGGACCGAAATTGAAGCAGCCTTGCGTCGATTTCTCTTGTTTCTTTGTATGAGAATGAGTTGATTAGAATACATTCAGCACGGTTTAACCCTTTTACAACTCTAATCATATTTAATCTATTTGGTTAAAGATAAAATAACATTTATTAGAATTGAAGTGAGTGTTTAAGCATCAAGATTGACACATGACATTTAGTCACAAATAAAACAAATTATATATTAGTACTTTTTACTCACTTGAATATATGTCTTAGTGCAGCTGCCCACAACTTAAAGTGAGTAAAAGTTGTGGGTTGCTTTAACTATTGAAGGGTTTATACCATTTCTTCAAGGAGATGCTGGCCACACAATATATTAAAATTAGCAGGTGATGTACTACTGCGGTGTTTGATGAAAAATGTGTAATGATACAACTTTTTAATTGTATGGTTATATTTGCACTGTACTGTATGTGGCATCAGGCATGGCAGGGGGTCCACATCCCGACCAATATTGTTAAACAGTAAAATATCAAATCGTTAAAAATCGCCATTTGGACGGAGGGGTTTGTCAAAAATAGCCATGGATTATATGGATTTTGTGTTTGTTTTGTGACAAAAAATAACATCAATTTTCCAAGTGAAAACATTTGTTAGAGACAAAGACTTTTTAAAAAAAAAAGACTAATCAAAATGGAAACATCTCCACGTAGACTGCTTTAATTATCATGCATGTAAATTACAGTAAACTACTATAGTCGTGGTTCGCGATGAAAGGGTGTATCACTTAAGGGTTAGTCATGATTATACACGTTGTAATGTTTCCTCAAGCATTAAAAATAGCGGCTTTGAAAGGTGCAATTAGTTGTCAGCAATAGAAGTATGATAATATTTTTTAATTGTAACGAATATTGGTATTTTGATAGTCAGCTTGTCAGCAGAATTGATCATATATCATTGATAATATTTGATAAAATCCAGTGGTAATGTATTGAGATTAAAAACGACGTACACTTTCAATACCAGCAGGATGATATGCCACGGATCGGTGTTCGATTTATGTTCGACCAGCGTCGGGGGCAATAAGCCAGAATTGAAGCAGTATTGTGTCGATTTATCTTGTTTATTTGTCTGAGACTACTATGAGCATGTGGCTCTGGGTCTGTGGTGTTGGGCCAGCATCGTCGTTGGGCCGACATTGGGTCAGGGTTTTTGCTTGCAGAGGCCTGCATTTGCCTGGAAGATGCGGGCAGCCAAACACAGGATGGCGGATTCATATTGGCTTTATTTTCGACTAGCGTCGGGGACAATAGGCCAGAGTTAAAGCAGCTTTGTGTCGATTTATCTGGTTTCTTTGTTTGCGACTTCTGTAAGCATGGGTGTTGGGCCAGCGTCGTAGACGGTGAGCCAATATTGGTCCGAAATTGGATCAGAGGTGGGCGGGGGCCCTGGGGTAGTGGTTAGCACCGCTGCCTTTAACGCCAGAGTTCGGGACTCGTTTCCCGGTCTCGGCGGTTAAAGAAACAAAAAATGTTTCTTCCCCATCCACGTGTGAAAGTCAGTATTGTGGGGAGTCTCCGTGACCGAGAGGTAGCGTGCTCGGCCTCAGACCGTCAGGGCTCGAATTTCGAATCCTGTGTCTGGAGGACAGTGTCATCTCAATCATCTCACAATCCTCAGGAGGTTCTCCTGGCCCAGTTTAGCCTATATGTGCACAAAGGTGGCCTAAAGCCCGATTCATTTCATTTGGATCAGAGGTTTTGCTTGCAGAGGCCTGCATTTGCCTGGGAGATGTGGGCAACGGACCGTGTTGTTTTGTTGTTGGGCGACCGTTCCCGACCACTTGTGACCGTTTGCGATCGTTTGCGACGGCTTGCGACCCGTTGCGATCGTTTCAGACCATTTGCGATCGTTTGCGATTGTTTGCGACCGTTTGCGACGGTTTGCGACCATTTGCGATCGTTTGCGACCGTTTTCGCTCGTTTGCGACGTTTGCGATCGTTTGCGACCATTTGCGATTGGTTTGCGACCATTTGCGATAGTTTGCGACTTTGTACTTCCAACTAACCTTTCTGTCCTATATGTACACAAAGGTGGCCTAAATTACATTAATTCATTCCCGTCTGCAATTACAACTGTTATTTTAATATTTAAATCTGGCATTTAAAATGTTTCTATCGTTAATACCAAACACACAATGTTGGTTCAATTTGGCACATTTGGCACAATTGGCACATTTGCCTCATTTGGCTCATTTTGCACATTTGGCACATTTGGCACATTCGACACATTTGGCATATTTGGCACAATTGGCACATTCGGCACATTTTGCAAATTTTGTTAGTTTGCCACTTTTGGCACATCTGGCAAATTTGGCACATTTGCAACATTTGGCTAATTAGCCACATTTGGCAAATTCGGCACATTTGGCACATTAGCCTCATTTGGCACATTTGCAACATTTTGGACATTTGGCAAATTTGGCACATTTGGCACATTAGGCAAATTTGGCACATTTGGCACATTTGCCCAATTTGGCACATTTCGCCAATTTGGCACATTTGACTTATTTGGCACATTTGCAACATTTGAGACATCTGGCAAATTTGGCAAATTTGACAAATTTGACACATTTATCAAATTAGGCACATTTTGTATATTTAGCACATTTGGCATATTTGACACATTTGGCACATTTGGCACAATTAGCACATTTGGAACATTTGGCACATTTGGCAAATTTGGCGTATTTGGCACAATTGGCACATTTTGCACATTTTGGCACATTTGTCACATTTGTACATTTTGCACATTTGCACATTTGGCACATTTGGCACATTTTGCAAATTTGGCACAATTGGCACATTCGCCACAATTTGCACAATTTGCACAATTGTCACAATTAGCACATTTGGCACAATTAAAACATTTGGCACAATTGGCACATTTGGCGAATTTGGCGAATTTGGCACATTTCGCACAATTGGCACATTTGGCACATTCGGCACAATTGGCACATTCGGCACAATTGGCACAATTGACACAATTGGCCCTATTGGCACATTTGGCACAATTGGCAGTTTTGCCACATTTGCCACAATTGGCACATTTGGCACAATTGGCACAATTGGCACAATTAGAACATTTGACACGATTGGCACAATTGGCACAATTGTCACATTTGCCACAATTGGCACATTTGGCACGATTGTCACATTTGGCACAATTGGCACAATTGGCACATTTGGCACAAATGGCACATTTGGCACAATTGTCACATTTGGCACAATTGCCACAATTGGCACATTTGGCACAATTGTCACATTTGGCACAATTTTCACATTTGGCACAATTGGCACATTTTGCACATTTGGCACAATTTCCACATTTGGCACAATTGGCTCAGTTGGCATATTTTGCACAATTGGCCCAATTGCCACATTTGGCCCTATTGGCACATTTGGCACAATTGGCACAATTGGCACATTTGGCACATTTGGCACATTTGGCACAATTAGCACATTTTGCACAATTGGTACAATTGGCACATTTGGCACAATTGGCACATATGGCACATATGGCACAAGTGGCACATTTTGCACAATTGGCACAATTTGCACATTTGGCACAATTGCCACAACTGGCACATTTGGCACAATTGTCACATTTGGCACAATTGGCACAATTGCCACATTTGGCGCAATTGGCATATTTGGCACATTTGACACATCTGGCACATTTGGCACAATTGGCACAATTGGCTCATTTCGCACAATTGGCACATTTGGCGCAATTGGCACATTTGGCGCAATTGGCACATTTGCAACATTTGGCTAATTAGCCACATTTGGCAAATTCGGCACATTTGGCACATTAGCCTCATTTGGCACATTTGCAACATTTTGCACATTTGGCACATTAGGCAAATTTGGCACATTAGGCAAATTTGGCACATTTGCCCAATTTGGCACATTTCGCCAATTTGGCACATTTGACTTATTTGGCACATTTGCAACATTTGAGACATCTGGCAAATTTGGCAAATTTGACAAATTTGACACATTTATCAAATTAGGCACATTTTGTATATTTAGCACATTTGGCATATTTGACACATTTGGCACATTTGGCACAATTAGCACATTTGGAACATTTGGCACATTTGGCAAATTTGGCGTATTTGGCACAATTGGCACATTTTGCACATTCTGGCACATTTGTCACATTTGTACATTTTGCACATTTGCACATTTGGCACATTTGGCACATTTTGCAAATTTGGCACAATTGGCACATTCGCCACAATTTGCACAATTTGCACAATTGTCACAATTAGCACATTTGGCACAATTAAAACATTTGGCACAATTGGCACATTTGGCGAATTTGGCGAATTTGGCACATTTCGCACAATTGGCACATTTGGCACATTCGGCACAATTGGCACATTCGGCACAATTGGCACAATTGACACAATTGGCCCTATTGGCACATTTGGCACAATTGGCAGTTTTGCCACATTTGCCACAATTGGCACATTTGGCACAATTGGCACAATTGGCACAATTAGAACATTTGACACGATTGGCACAATTGGCACAATTGTCACATTTGCCACAATTGGCACATTTGGCACGATTGTCACATTTGGCACAATTGGCACAATTGGCACATTTGGCACAAATGGCACATTTGGCACAATTGTCACATTTGGCACAATTGCCACAATTGGCACATTTGGCACAATTGTCACATTTGGCACAATTTTCAAATTTGGCACAATTGGCACATTTTGCACATTTGGCACAATTTCCACATTTGGCACAATTGGCTCAGTTGGCATATTTTGCACAATTGGCCCAATTGCCACATTTGGCCCTATTGGCACATTTGGCACAATTGGCACAATTGGCACATTTGGCACAATTGGCACATTTGGCACAATTGGCACAATTTGCACATTTGGCACAATTGGCACAACTGGCACATTTGGCACAATTGTCACATTTGGCACAATTGGCACAATTGCCACATTTGGCGCAATTGGCATATTTGGCACATTTGACACATCTGGCACATTTGGCACAATTGGCACAATTGGCTCATTTCGCACAATTGGCACATTTGGCGCAATTGGCACATTTGGCGCAATTGGCACATTTGGCACAAGTAGCATATTTGGCACATTTGACACATTTGACACATTTGGCACATTTGGCACAATTGGCACATTTGGCACATTTGGCACAATTGGCACATTTGGCACAATTAGCACATTTGGCACAATTGGCACATTTGGCACAATTGGCACATATGGCACATATGGCACAAGTGGCACATTTTGCACAATTGGCACAATTTGCACAATTTGGCACAAATGGCACAAATGGCACAACTGGCACATTTGGCACAATTGTCACATTTGGCACAATTGGCCCATTTGGTACAATTGGCACAAATGGCACAATTGGCACAGCTGCCACATTTGGCACAATTGACACATTTGCCACAATTGGCACATATGGCACATATGGCACATTTGACACATTTGACACATTTGACACATTTGGCACATTAGCGAGTTTGCACTTCCGACTAACTTTCCTCCCTTTCTCCACTCTTTTCTCCACTGTCATATCACTGTCATATCATTCATCTCACCATCCATCCTCAGGAGGTTCTCCTTGTCCAGTTTAGCCTGTATGTGCACAAAGTTGGCTTAAAACTGCATTGATTCATTCCCCCTGTAATTACAACTGTTATTTTAATAGTTAGCATTTAAAATGTTATTATTAAATGGTAATGTGATGAGAGGGTTAAGTCGCCAATACAATGACCCATTGTGAGAGGCGGCCGGCCAATACAAAGAGCCATTGTGATGACCGACTCTCCCATAGAATTCATCAATAGGTCACCAACCGCCCTGTAAATCACTCTACCAACATGAGTACACATATTGGATTTACAAAATACAGAATAATTCTGGATCCACTGGCGGGATCACTGAAAAAAGATATAGCCTGGTACCTGAATACCTAAGGATCATTGTGCCAAAGTTTGACGTCGATTACTCGTAAACTGAGTGAGAAATAGCCCTTGCAAAAATCGTCAATGGTAGTCCATACAGTGGATCGACGAAATCGGGATCAGGATCCAGATCCACTGGCGGGACAAATGAAAAAAAGGTCTAGTCTGGAAGATGTATACCTAAGGACCAAAGAGCCGAGGTTTGAAGTAGATTACTTGTAAACTGTCACTGTAATCGCGGACTAAGAAAGATAATAATAATAATAATAATAATAATAAGATGAAGAAAGATCTTAGTGGCACTAACAAAGCTTGGACGATGACGTCCAAACTTTAATAATTACGAGAACGCAATTCTGCTACGTGGGTGTACTGTGTAGCAACAACGATTTATGTTCTAGCGCTCATAGCGAGCATTTTGCACCAGATATACTGTAGATTACCTTGCTCAGACATGTTGAAATAACCCTGCTGCTTTTCTGTGGTTTAAATAAGAGAGGTTGGAATAGTTCTTAAACCCAATGGAATTGGTGTGGATTAAATACGAAAATATTTCTATAACCAGCTGTTTTTCCTGTAGGTTAAATAAGGTTTAAATAGTTTAATAGCCCATGTGATTTTCAGTGGGTTAAATAAGAAGGTTGGTATAGTTATCTAGCCCGGTGTATTTGTTGTGGATTAAATATGAAGATTGGAAAATCATTCTGAAACCCAGCTGTTTTTCTGAGTGTTAAATAAGAAGGTTGTAATATTATAAAACCCAGGTGCATTGTAGTGGGCTGAATAAGGTTAAAATATGTCTGGATGCTTTATTATGTGTAGGCATAAAGAAGAGTGGAATTGTTGTTTAGCCCGGGTTGTTTTCTGTGGGCTAAATAAATATGTCGGTTGAAAAGCTTTAAAACCTACTTGCTTTATGTTTGGGTTAAATAGATTTTCTGTGGTCTGGAAGCTACAAAGGTTGAAATAAGTATTTACAATGTAGTCTGGGTTATTAATTGCGGGTTAAATAAGAAGGTTAGAATTGTTATTTAGCCTGGGTTGTTTGATGTGGAAATAGTTATTTAGCCTGGATGCTTTGTTGTGGTTAAATAAGGACATAGGTTGACATAGTTATTTATTCACGGTGATTTGATGTGGGTTGAAGACAAATATTGAAATAGCTCTATAACCCACTTGTTTTATATGGGTTATATAAGAAGGTTTGTATTGTTATTTAGCCCGGGATGTTTTCTGTGGGTTAAATATGTCGGTTGAAAAGTTATAAGCCTAAAACCTACTTGCTTTTATTTGGGGTTAATAGGAGGTTCAAATAGTTAAATAGCCCAGTAGGTGATTTTCTGTGGGCTAAATAAGAAGGTTGGGATAGTTATCTAACCCGGTGGATTTGGTGTGGATAAAATATCAAGGTTGAGATAGTTCCATATTACCCAGCTGCTTTTCGGTGGGTTAAATGGAAATGTTGTAAATGTTTATAACCCAGATGCTTTGTTGTGGGCTAAATACGAAGGTTGAAATGGGTATATAATCTGGGTTATTAATTGCGGGTTAAATAAGAAGGTTGGAATTGTTATTTAGCCCGGGTTGTTTGGTGTGAAAATAGTTATTTAGCCTGTATGCTTTGTTGTGTGTTAAATAAGTACATAGGTACATAGGTTGACTTAGTTATTTATTCAGGGTGATTTGATGTGGGTTGAAGACGAAGATTGAAATAGCTCTATAACCCACTTGTCTTATGTGGGTTATATAAGAAGGTTTGTATTGTTACTTAGCCCGGGATGTTTCTGTGGCTTAAATATGTCGGTTGAAAAGATATAAAACCTACTACCCTTTATGTGGGTTAATAAAAGGTTCAAATAGGTAAATAGCCCAGTATGTGATTTTCTGTGGGCTAAATAAGAAGGTTGGGATAATTATCTAGCCCGGTGGATTTTGTGCGGATGAAATATGAAGGTTGAGATAGTTCTCTATTACCCAGCTGCTTTTCTGTAGGTTAAATAAGATGGCTGTAAACGTTTATAACCCAGATGCTTTGTTGTGGGCTAAATACAAAGGTTGAGATAGGTATATAGTCTGGATTCTTAATTGCGGGTTAAATAAGAAGGTTGGAATTGTTACTTAGCCCGGGTTGTTTGATGTGGAAATAGTTATTTAGCCTGGATGCTTTGTTGTGGGTTAAATAAGTAGGCCACATATTATTCCGAGTGATTTTATGTGGGTTGAAGACGAAGAATGAAATAGCTTTATGACCCACTTGTTTCTATGTGGGTTATATAAGAAAGTTTTTATTGTTATTTAGCCCAGGTTGTTTTTCAGGATTTATTAAAAAACGTGGGGGGGGGGCTTGATGCCGGCCCTCAAGTTTTTGTTGGTATGCTAAGGCCAATTTAGGTGGTTTTTTAAAATAATGTGTCGAAAAAAAGATTTACCCAATGTTGGTTTAATGTTGGCCCAGTGTTGTAGACGGTGGACCAACAATAAAGTAACCTTGGGTAAATGTCACAGATACTAAGCAATGTAAAATGCACAGCGGGCGTTGTAATCAAACCTGTTGCGACTACTGTTTGTATGGAAATTTAGCATAAATCCAATGCGGCCACGGACGATAATACGTGTGGTTGCCAATTCACATAATATTTGGTAGTAATCCAGCTTTCATATCTTTTGTAAATGTTGCAAGCGATAATAGTTGTCAGGAGTCAGGGATATATTTACATTTGTACAAGTTTATTTTACGCGGCATAACTTACCTGTTCATTTTGATAAGGTCTTGGTGTAGGCTATTCAGTTCCGTGAATGAGCGCCAAAAACAAACATTGACAGCAGGGCATTGAAAGAACGATTTTGATTGGTTGTCATTGTCGGGTTAAATAAGGGTTTTAGTCTTCTTGCACACCCCGTGACGGGGTAAATAGACACTTCCAAATAAAAATTACCTATTTTATGTATTAGCCTTTACACACTGAAATATGTTTCTATAAACTACGGCTATTTTAAATATTTTATACTTTAAATGCGGTGATCGACTTTAAAAGTCAGAATGTAACTAAAAAATGTGAGGAATTTGCATTGAAAAAGAATCTCTTAGTTTTTTAATTAAAATCTATCAGTGCTTTAATGATTAAAGGACGAAAACTGTGTGTGGTTGTATGCAAATATACACCTCTCAAGTCGGGTCATTGAATAAGTGAAGCAAGTAACACTTCCAGGTAAATTTTATTTTGCAACATGCGCCCTGGCTTGAGTTTCTACTGTGTTTTTCTCAAATTCATCATATATATATATGAATGAATGAATGAATGAATGAATGAATAAAGAAATGAAGGAATGAAGAATAAAGGAATGAAGGAATACTTTTATATCAACTAACAGCTCAGTATCTCAAGCCCATTTGCGCGGCAATAAAAAGACGCGCTCTTCATTATATTCTTTATTTCATCCCAGGTTGCCAACTAGTTTCACTAGGAAGACAGCTCCACAATGTTATGTCTATTCCACCACAGAGAAAAATTCCTCGCTTATCTTAATCTTAATTCGACGACCACTCCTTATATAAACCGTGTTTGCGATTTGACAGCTGAATTACGTATAGGATAAAGCCCGCGGAGCTCTCCATTCTTAGCTGTGGAAAAGGCCGAGGTCTTTTCCAGAGCTAACAATGGAGAGCTCCGACGGTTTTAACTGACTTAAAACACATCCGACCATAATGGGGATCCCGCATATTTAGCAGCTCGGTCACACCTGACTGATTATAATATCATAGGCCTACGATAGTAATTGGTCTGTACTTTAACAACAATAACTGTCCATTCACGGCTTAGAGTGTAGTGGTCGGACAAAGCAAATAATATGGTGGTGTGTTTTAATACCGTATGGCGTCATAGACGCAGCAATCATAAAGAGCGTTCACCACAGGTTATTGTGACTGAATGTCGGCTTAATGTTGGGCCATTTTCGCAGCATTGTGTAACCATCTTATATCAAATCAGCCACGTAAGAACCAATTCTGTCTAAATGTTGGTCCACTTTTTGCGACGCTGGCTCAACATTAAACTATCATTGCTGAGCCCGACAAGCCTTAGAGCTATACATGTCCCTCATTTCCGCGAAGAGGACAAATTCGCTAATTCAAGAATCTCGCGAAAATTATTATTATGATAGCGCTACTAAAAAAAAAGTGAAAATTTGCGAATACTAATCTTCGTGAAAAGTCCGAAAATCGGAAATTCGCGAAAATTCAAACATGCGGAAATTACCAGATGTACAGTATTTATATTTTATATATTATAAACTTAGTAATATATATCAGTGCTTTCGTCATTTATACATACAGTATAATATGTTATTTTCAAAAGGAACTGATAAGAAGTCAAATAAACTGTTCTGAAACACCAGATATTCACACCCTGTTGGCTGAATGTTGGCCGGTGTCTCACACGGTGGGCCAACATTATACCAGCATTGACTCAATGAACCTTGTTACCTAGGATACACAGGTTTCGGTCCCAGCAGACACAGATGTCGAACAAATGTTGATATAACGTTGGCCCAGCGTCTACGACGCTGAGCCAACATTATATCAACATTAAGTCAATGTGTTCAGTTTGCTGGGAATGCATTCTAATCTAGCAGAGTGTTCAGTGGAAGCTGAGAGATCAATATTAGAATGATCGACTGCCGAGCGGAAGGTCAAGTGTTTGAATCCCAGTCACGGAGCACAACATGTCAGTCGATTGACCCTCTACCCCTTACAGCGCGAAGATCGACTTTAGAAGTCAGAATCTGACGTCTGTAGACGTCAGATTCTGACGACTAAAGTCAATCCCTGCACCTTAACCCTTTAAGCCTCCACGATGCATTAAAGCATCATTTTACGTCCCTGAAAACAAACCTAATTTTCCTGCAACTAAAGAGTTTTAGAAGTAAAAAATACTAGAAACTGTTGCCAATTCATGGCAATATTTTTCAATTTTTCACTCACTTTAAGTCATCTTTATCCACTACAAGTCGAGAATTGCGACAGCAATTTGCGGCTTGTAGTGAAAAAAGATGACAATGGTAAATTCAGGCCTGAAAGGGTTAAGAATAAAAATAATTATAATGGTAGTATGCAGCGCTTCAAGGGTTAACCTTCCTGGCATCCAGATATTTATTCTCCACTTTGACATGTGAATTGCTGGCTCAATTCTCATCTCAAGGTAAATAAATATAACACAATTGTGTAAAATACAACATTTAACATGTGTAATATCTGAAATGAAAGCAATGTATTGTGAAATATCATTTGTAAAATACCATTTGTGAAATACCATTTGTAAAATAGCTTAGTACAGCAGCAGACACAAAAAAGAGCCATATTTAAGGATTTACCTGAAACGACAGTACAACATTTGTCCACATGTCTTGAATTGTTTTCAAGGGACTCTGGATACATAATCAGGTTGATGACACTGCCGAAAATGGGGGGCGGGCTGAGATTTTGACATTTTAGTACACCTACTCAAAAGAAAATATTACCTAAAATGTGATCACAATGTTGAGCCACTTAATAAAATATTATATATTTATGGGGATAAAATAGTACAAAATAATATAATTTTGCTGTAGCAGACCAACCCGAAACGCTATTTTGTATATTGTATATATGTCGCAAAATGCAAATAGTTTATGACAGCAGGTTTATGTATGTGCAAATGTCTCCATCAGCGGTATCATTTGATTCCGATAAATCCCTTGAAGCAGAATTTCACTCAATCACCCACTCAATCACCCACTCAGTCAGTCAGTCAGTCAGTCAGTCAGTCAGTCAGTCAGTCAGTCAGTCAGTCAGTCAGTCAGTCAGTCAGTCAGTCAGTCAGTCAGTCAGTCAGTCAGTCAGTCAGTCAGTCAGTCAGTCAGTCAGTCAGTCAGTCAGTCAGTCAGTCAGTCAGTCAGTCAGTCAGTCAGTCAGTCAGTCACTCACTCACTCACTCACTCACTCACTCACTCACTCATTCAATCACTCACTCACTCACTCACTCACTCACTCACTCACTCACTCACTCACTCACTCACTCACTCACTCACTCACTCACTCACTCACTCACTCACTCACTCACTCACTCACTCACTCACTCACTCACTCACTCACTCACTCACTCACTCACTCACTCACTCACTCACTCACTCACTCACTCGCTCGCTCGCTCGCTCGCTCGCTCGCTCGCTCGCTCGCTCGCTCGCTCACTCACTCACTCACTCACTCACTCACTCACTCACTCACTCACTCACTCACTCACTCACTCACTCACTCACTCACTCACTCACTCACTCACTCACTCACTCACTCACTCACTCACTCACTCACTCACTCACTCACTCACTCACTCACTCACTCACTCACTCACTCACTCACTCACTCACTCACTCACTCGCTCACTCACTCGCTCGCTCGCTCGCTCGCTCGCTCGCTCGCTCGCCCGTCCGCCCGCCCGCCCGCAATCCCGCCCGCTCGCCCGCCCGCCCGCCCGCCTGCCCGCCCGCCCGCCCGCTCGCTCGCTCGCTCGCTCGCTCGCCCGCCCGCCCGCCCACACACTCACTCACTCACTCACTCACTCACTCACTCACTCACTCACTCACTCACTCACTCACTCACTCACTCACTCACTCACTCACTCACCCCTTGTTTCGCCTCCATTACAGTCAGATGACAAGAGGTGACAATACATTATACACTCCATCACTAAGTCATTCAGGGTGATCCCCTCCATCCATCAAAGAAGGACGTGTAAAGGTGAAAGGTGTCAACCAGTCCTCTCATGCTGCCATAGTCACGGTTGTCCGTTGAACTACAAAAAGTTTTCTTCATATTTATGCCATTGTGATATTTTTCAGTGAGATTTTTTGGATTCGAGTACATTAAACAAAAAATATAACATATAAAAGAATGTAACAGTAACAGTTTTTCATGTCAGATGGTTAAACTAGGCAATTTAATCACGGATTTAAATAAAGAATAAATGTTATTACTTGTAGTATTATTATTTTAAAGGTGCAGACTTTACTAACTTTAACTTAAAAAAATAGAAAAAAAACGTTTTTTATTTTTTACGCGTGGCGATTCCAATGAAAAAAAATTGTGTGCATTATGGGTATGGGAAGGGGGGGGGGATAGGTTGCGCATTGTAGAAAACAACTATTGACATATGATCCCAGTCTGGACAACCCTCCAGTCTGGATTTGTACGTCATGATACAAGTCTGGCGTCCTCTACAATCACTCATCAAATCACAATCAGGATCCGCGGATAGGTAAATACGGCGACACCAGATAACATTATGAGAGGTAAATATCGTGACAGTGCTGGTCATCATGACAACAGGCTTTATTCATTCCTCCGCAGTGAGTGAAATGTACAAAGCTGTCAGGACGGTGCTGACAAACACACATTGTTGACGCTGTGTTGTTTTAGCCCTTTCAGTGCAGGAATCGTCTTTAGACGTCAGCTTTTGACGTCTGAAGAATAGACGTCAGATTCTGACGTCTATAGACGTGAGATTAGGACGTTTAAAAACGATCCCCGCACTGAAAGAAAAACAATAGTAGTCGCATAGCCATAACAGTTGTACTATTCAAATGAAGCGGACAGAGCTAACCTAAAAAAACTTTGGTGTCACCAAAGGTTTTTTTAAATTTAATATTTCTGATGATTTCAAATTGAAAAAAACTTTGGTGTCGTTCTCTATATAGAAATAATTCAGCGTTTTAATGGTTACGGCTCAGCCAGCGTCACAGATCGTAACCTCATAACAAAATAGCTGGCAATCTCGATATGTTGATCTTAATACAAAATGTAATATTTTATATTTTATGATCTAAGTTTAAATAAATATATTAGTTCTGGAGCATTATCTTAAGTTGTTTAAGTTTTGGTCAGCATTGTAGACAGTGAACCTACATTGGAACAACACCTCGTTTTTCTCTGGCCAGCAAACTCATTATGGTACACTTATGTTGTGTTAATGATGGCCACCGTCTACGACACTGATCCATCATTAAAACAACATTGTTATATTTTTTCTGAAAGTTCTAACAAAAAAATATGATCTGTTTTGTTTTAATGTTGTGCCAATGGTGGACTAATAAAGAAAAGGTTACGTGGTAATTTTCATTATTCAAGATGTTTATATAAAAGATGGTTATATAAAAAATCAAAATGGCCGCCACCGATGACAAAATTGTAAATAATCGACATGTATTTGGCCAGAAATGAAACACAGACTCAAGCTATGGTTCTTTTTAAAGTTAGACACAGTTCATAGATACGTTCTACATATGTAAGCAGACAATACACTAGATATAATTATTGTATGTAGGGCTACAGTGAGTTATCTTCATGCTACTGGGTGATTTTAACGGCACCATACAATTTAGGGATGTATAATTGGTCACCGTGCAACCCCCTCCCCCACTACTCACCCCACACCAACTTTTGTTTAAGCTTTGATGTGTCCCAAACATGACATGAGATGTTACCAGTAAAAATATAAGGACAAACTTTATATTTTGACTATTTAATGGGGGTTACTAACCAATCAGCACACCCGATATACCATATGACAGAAAATTAAATCCTCGTTTTATTAATACATCACATATTGCAGTAGAGTAAATAGTCGTCTCTCCACATACGCTCAAGAATATTTTTTATTATAAAATAATCAAAATGAACAAAACAAACTAGTGAACAAGGTTGGATAAAACGACGTAATAAATCGTAGTTATTGGTCATAACAATATCTGGCCTATGTTTTCCGAACCCAGATATGTGTATGCTTAAAAATAAGTGTTATTTATAAATTTATTAATGTAATACATATTTTTAATGAAATAATATTGCAGCCTTTCATGAAAATATGTCCATTTAGCCTGGGCTGAAATCTGAAATATGGAACTTCGCTCGTGAGTTTAGTGTATACTTTATTATCCACTTGTTTTTACATAATTTGCGCGTGCTGAATTCGAATCTGTTTGATAGCATTCTATATTTGATGACCTTCACCTTCAAATTAGTAAAATACAAAATGGCCACCAAAATGCTAAGAAAAGCCTCATATTTTCTAAGGTTTGTCGCACACAAAAGCACAATTTATGGTTTTTGCAAGTTTTATAATTAGTATTTAGTCTTTGGAAAGAAATTACCTATATTTGCCTTTCAAATCCAAGACATCCGCTGTTTGTTATGTATTTACTGTTACTATAGGTATACTGCTAAACATTTTGATGATAATATGAGGTATTGTTAGTGACTTAAGGGATTGGGGATAAACGTTACTGACGAGTAAATTTGAAAAAAAAAATTAAAAATGGCGGCGAAATTGATCTCCATATTAACAAGAAACAAAATGGCAATCAAAAAGTAATTTAAACCTCTTTTTCTTATGTGCGGACCGAAATTGCTCAATTTATTGATTTTGTATGAATTGGGGGCGGAAAAAACATTTATGATTTTTATTGTTTATCGTCTGATCTATATTTCATCGGAAAATCCAGCATGGTCGTCATTTTACATATTCATTATAAATACTGAGCACATCAAAGCATGTTAGCATATATTGTGCTTAAACACAGTTTCGAATGAATTGTAACCTAATCTGCCATAAGACGTAGTCTATTTTTTAGATTTCTATTAAACAAATGGTGTTTATGATATTATAGTTCACCTGCATAAAAATCACTTTCATTGGTGTGTTGGCGGTAACCATTTCGAATTTGAAGGTTAAATATAGGTTATTTTGATCGAAAAACATGAGACACTAGCTTATAGGTCTTTTAATACAATTTAGTCCATAATTTAGTATTAGCTATATTTATTTCATCGAATTATGATATTCTGGCTGTTCTGATGGATTATACACAGAAAAATAAATCTTGGATTTTTCATTAATGAGCGAAGGAAAAAAATGGAAACAGTTTTTTTTGTCAACTGGGATCTATAGATGTGAGAAATTATCATCAATAAAAAACAACATGAACCTGACACAGAATTTTGATATGCTACATAACGACATACACTACAAAGCGAAGAAAACAATGAAAACGTCACCCAATGTGTAATGTTATCCCACAAAAAACTGAAAAAAAACCCGGCAATGTATGTTATACATCATGTTATGACATCTATGTGTAAATTATAAAGAACAGAAAATGTGGCTCTTATGACATGAGTGCCAACCACAATGATTGGTCTACGGTGCCAGTCCATACAACGACACAGTCCACACACATCCATAAACGCGGAACAGATCACACGTCTGGGGAGTTATGCGAGATCAAAGTTGTTTCCGATCCGGGGACATCTTCCAAATCAAGTTGCTTCCGACACGGGTTTTGTATCTAAAGCTAACATATTTCCGATCAGGGTATAATATCCAAGGCCGAGCTGTTTCCGTTGGGGATCGCAAATTAGGTAAAGGAGCCCTTCCAGCCCTCTGTATCCCCTGGTCTCAGGACTAGTTCATAAATGTGTCATTTAAGCCTTTTGATTATTTATGTTTGTCTTGACAGATGCCAGAGAAACACATGACAGGGCATACGCCTAGTGATTATTTGCTTTCTGGATTCAAATGAATGACTGCCGTCCTTAAGTTTTTGTCTGATTTTGGAAATTTGGAAATTTTGTTTTTTTCCCTGTTAATTAACCATAATAACCTTTATCCTGCTATGTTAATTTATTTAAATCTTCACCCACTTGAAGTTGTGTCTCGCTACCGCGACCCATAACTTCAAGTGGGTGAAAATTACTGATATTTGTTTAATTTGAGACACAATATTTTCAAATCTTCATATTTAAACACTCATTTTATTCCCAATATCGGCTATTGATTTGCTTTTAACACTGATAAATAACGACTATACCCAAAGTCACATTAAAAGTGATCAACCAGGAGTGCACGTTTTTCGTTGATTTCTCGGTCAATTGTCAACCGATTTTCATGAAATTCGGTAACAATCATATTTCAACAGAATCCTGATATCCCTAAAAATTTAAAAATCCCGTAAAAATATATAGCGTATTTCAAAAGTTAGACCATTTGACATGTAATAAATTGAAATTACGACGTCGAGATTTGAATAGAAAATAGCCTTTGCGAAATTTCAAGAAAATCGGTTCAGAGTTGACGGAGAAATCGTCAAAAATCATGCGATCCTGGTTAACTTGACGGCGCGTATATAGTGGTGATCAGCAGGCAAAGGGTTAGAGCGATTTAGTCGGGCTTAGAGGTTGAAGAGGTAAAAGCTTGTTTCACACTTTGCCATTTAAAATCATCTGTGAACACTTTCTTTCCTATTGGGTCATTTTCCTAGTTGTTCATGTGTCATTCATCTATAACGTAGAGCATACTCTATATATTGCGCTGTGTTTATTACTGAAGAAAAAGCATCTATCCACTCGACGGCCACATTTACTTAACAACATTAAAACATCGATGCAAAAAGCAAAATACAAGAGTTGGCATGATAGATAGATATTTTATCACATTTTCTATGATTGCCATTTGAATGTCAGTCCAGCAGTTTTCATATAACATCAATTTTGTATGTTATCAGATTGTCATTTATCTTGAAATGTCGACTATCTGGTATGGCAGACACCTAGTTATTACATCATCAGGCATTGTCTGACGGAGGAGAAAAAACCCTCCAACTTCGGACTGTCATGGACACCAGAGTAACTGACCCTATCCGTTACGTGATCCGTTATTCTCAGACCTAGGGTATATTATCGGCTTTATATAATACACCAACTTCAACCCTTACAGCGTGGGGATCGACATTAGTCGTCAGAATCCGACGTCTGTAGATGTCTGATTCTGACGACTAAAGTCGATCTCCGCACTGTAAGAGTAAACATATTTCTAATGACCGTAGAACCAATAACATACAGTACTGATTTCACAAAATGGGACAGATTTTTCATCAGTGGCTGGCCTGCGTTAACGCAGGCCAGCCCGTCATTAGCCCGGGCGCAAGCCCGGCGAGACAGGCGCAGAATTGGTTGCGCCCAGCGCATGAAATGGGCTCGAGCCCCCACACGGTTCGGGCCAGGAAAATATACCCGCCCAAATCCTACTTGGGCTCGCACCCAGTATACTGTGTGGCGGCTAGCATGGATGCTGTGAACCATGTGTCATCTCGCCGGGCTGGCCAGGCTCGCTCTGGGCAAGACAGGGCGCGCTCAGCTTGACCACATTCAGCATCATCCAAACAGCTCTGAGTTGATCTAAACGTGCAATTATTGAGTGTCCGTACGCGTATACATCTAGACCTGTTGCAGTCCTCATTTATTTCTGCTTAGCCATTTAGCATTTAGCCTTTAGCATTTAGACATTATCTTTAGTATCGGAAAAGTAGTTCAGTGTATAAATACAGAAAATGGGTGGTTTTATGAAGCTACGGTCACTGGAATAGACCTAACTGAAGATGAAAAAGCAGGCACCTGGAAAGTCAGGCTCGCCCGGCGCACCGGTCGAGCTTGAAACTGGACCAGACGAGAAGCGCGCCTGACTAACACATACAGGCGTTAACTCAATTCGCCGAGGCTCTAGATTGGCTTGAGCCCCGGCGTTATGAGCGCGGCTCCAGTTATATGAACTTATACCAAAACGCACATTGCGGCCCGGCTAAAGGATTTTATAACTTTGGGCGCATACATGCGAGCCCCAAATGGGGTGGGGAGAGAACATGGGGCTAGCCCAGGGCTAGCCTGCGTTAGCCGGGGCTAGCCCCACTGAAAAAGCTTGTCCCATTTTGCTAAATCAGTACTGTAAGTATTCAAATGAATCGGAAAGAGCTAACTAAGACAGTTATGATGATTTCAAATGGAAAAAAATGCTTTGGTTGCTATGTCTTTTTTACAAACATATTCAGCGCTTCAAGGGTTAATCCAGCTACATGCTCACCTCTACAACTATACATGTTCACTTCAGCAACTCAACACTTACACTGGTGCATCAGTGCACGTCTGAGGGGGTGGGGGGATGGCTCTGTGAGTGAGCTAGCCGCCCTGCGCTAGGAGTGAGCTCTACACTGTAGAGACAATCAAGAGTGACTGGTACTTTACAAGTGAGAGGACTACTGTTTGCCCTTGAGCTGTTACTGCCAGTTTAGTTTATGGGCTACAACCACCCTATGTGCACCCTCCACTACTTACCACACCAACTTTTGTTTATTCTTCGATATGTCAAAAAATGAAATGAGATGTTAACAGTAGAAAATAGAGAAGAGCTTTATATTTTGACCGCTTATATGGGGGTACCCCCAAAACTGTCTAAAATTAGAGGATAGGGTTACACAAACGTCTGTCGTTGCTGTTCTGGTCTAGCAGTCTAGTTCCCCTCACCTCAACTGCCGCCTATCAAGCCCACCATTAATGAGATGATATATCACCCCTTATATAGTATGAATAATTTTGTGACAAATAAATCAAAGTTGCCACAAGATGGGGCACAAGTGTTTCCTTATATGGGGTGATTGGCTATCATGTGACCCTCTGAGAGGGTCACATGATAGCCAATCACCCCATATAAGGACATAATTATTCATACCATATAAGGAGTGATAGATCACCTTTAAGAAATGAATCAGGAAGCACCATCCTCATCTTCATTTACTGAAGAAGATGATATAATTTTTCTTGCATACTTTAATACATGAATATACAACGTCTGTAGAAGATAAGACAATATTATTGTCTGATATTAGCGTGGAATAAGAACATTATTACCTTGTTCTTGTTTTGTTCCATTAAATATGCTTAAAATTTCTGAGCTAGAAGATAAAAAATTAAATAACGCCACTCTCGACTTTTTATTTATGATAATTGTATTTTATTATCATCACGATCATGTCTATGAACATGATGAATGCATTACCAGTGTCCAAGATGACCGCGATTTTCGACCAAATGTTCTCCTGTTTTTTTTATCATCTCTGTATGGGTGATGCTCTGTGTCATACAGGCATTTCCTCTGTTGCACTTATATACTAAAATGATCCACGTTGATATCATTCGATAAATTTTTTATATAGTTTTTTTCGACGACATTTTCACAGTGTCTACTACAAACACGTGTTATATATCACAGCAGACACGACATACTGGAGCAACATTGGTTAAATGTTGGTTCTAAGTCGCAGATGGTGGGCCAACATTAAGCCAACATTGGTTCAATGTGTTGTGTTTGCTGGAATAATCATGCCCTAATATATAAATAGCCATCCTGATAAATGACATCATCAATTTGGAATTCCCCACGTGTACAGACGCGTAAGCGTAAAAAATCGCTCCAGGAGCTATCGGTTACGCGATACGCTTGGTGTACGCTTGACGTCCGCGAGCTGTGAGTATCAATCATGACAAATGTATGGATTACAAAATTAACCGAGACACCAACGTTTTTTTTTCAATT